>CM038673.1:248662628-248983106 GCA_021605145.1 Aegilops bicornis | reverse complement strand
GGCAATGCGCGTCTCTATTTCTTGAATTCTCTGGTCTAGGCAACCGAAAGCCATGCTTCAAGCTAAGTCAGTATGGATCTAATTGATTGCTAAACTGAAGGAACGATCTCTGTCGAAGATTCTCATTCATGTCGGCAATTTTTCTATATTCTCTTCCTCCTCGTCCATTAGTTCAGTTCCTTTCCTTAGTGAAATCTGCCACGTATCTCGAATGGGGACTCGGGTAATTGGTTTCTAGTTTCTACTACATCCTGCAAAGTAATGGAAGTTTCTAGCGTTTTGCTCGCTGCGAATTGAGCTAGTTCCAATTTGGATTTGCCAGCTACTTGTTTCATGGCTTTAATTTGAGCCGGGCGCTAGGATTATGAACTTAGAATCATGGAATCGACTCGATCATCAGATTCTAAGTTCATTCCAGGCTTGGATCCATGCCTTGCATCTTCTTCTTTCTCAGAAAAGAACTCAGATTGTTCAGATTCTTTGCCATCCCCAAACACTGAACCGGATCTTGAAAACGGGACTGAACTGAATCCGGCTCAAAACACATGAATATTAGAAAAGATCTTCAAATTATTACATTGTTCTCCCATCAATATTTCTTCTAACTGAAATACAATGGTAGCATACACACAAGCCATCAATGTTTCTTCTATGCAAATAAAATGGTAGCAATCAGAGGGCAATAATCCTGTACTACGCACATTCAGCACATCTATATCAAAATTAGTTCTACCATATATAAACAACACCTCATAGCAAATCAGTATGAAAACGTTAATACATTAGCAGCCGCTCATAGCAAATCTAGATAAAGTTTTGAAAAGAAAACACAGAGGAGCTGCTCATGGTCACAACCACGGCTGGGATGGGTGTCGGTGTCAAAACCGGCGGATCTCGGGTAGGGGGTCCCGAACTGTGCGTCTAAGGCTAATGGTAACAGGAGACTGGGGACACGATGTTTACCCAGGTTCGGGCCCTCTCGATGGAGGTAATACCCTACTTCCTGCTTGATTGATCTTGATGATATGAGTATTACAATAGCTGATCTACCACGAGATCAGAGAGGCTAAACCCTAGAAGCTAGCCTATGGTATGATTGTTGTTGTGTCCTACGGACTAAACCTGATAGAGGCGGAGGTGTCCCGATCTTTCGATGAGATGATAACTATCGATTTGGTGAAGATGACTTTGACGATCCGACTACAAACGTGCACGATGTTGCGCCTTAGCAATCGCTAGAACAACTACGAGAGGTTATTGACCACGCCGGAGCACGATCAACCTGACCACAAAGGTCTATTCCTGCAAGCAATCGAAGAACAAGCAAGAATATGATAAAGCAATCTGAATATTGCGAATATAGATGAAGTATTGATAAAGGTGGGGATCCAAAAGCGGTCTTGGTCTGGTCGTTGGATACAAACGAAGTACACGAAGTTGCAATGGCTAACTTTTAACTAAACAAGTCCCAAGGAAAAATCTACTAGATGGATCTACTTGCGGCCAAGGAGGTGGGAGAACGTCCCAAGGCAGCCTAAAACCGACCCTAGGTCGTACAAGGCTCATGGGCCCAAGTGGAGGTGATGCAACACATTTGGACTTGTTGTTTGACTCGGATTCTGCTGCAGCATCAGATTGTTTCGTCGATATCTCAACGCTCCCGACGAATTTGAAGGTGAATCCAAATGGTTTGGAAAGAGCACAAATTCTAGATTCCAACAAAAAAAGAATCACCCAATTCGGAGTCCGTATGAAAAAGTTGTTGGCGTTTTGAGTCAGGTATGTCTGTGCAGTCCGAATCTGAATCCAGAACGTGAGAGACTTGGACTCTATCTTCTCTTGGCCCAAAAGTGACGTGAGAGAACTTTTTGAACAGCAAGTAAACATCTCTTGGCCCAAAGGACGAGCGAGCCATGGCGGAGTGGCGCGGTCGCCACCCGGAGGACGTCACCGACGAGCGTGCCTACTGGGCGGAGAGGGCGGCAAGGCGCCGCGCGGAGCGGGCTGACCGGCGTCGGCGGAAGGCATTGGAAAATGCGCAGTGCGATATCGTTCAAGCAGGTGGGAGGTGTTGGACATATGCCCTAGAGGCAATAATAAACTAGTTATTATTATATTTCCTTGTTCACGATAATCGTTTATTATCCATGCTATAATTGTATTGATAGGAAACTCAGATACATGTGTGGGTACATAGATAACACCATGTCCCTAGTAAGCCTCTAGTTGACTAGCTCGTTGATCAATAGATGGTTACGGTTTCCTGACCATGGACATTGGATGTCATTGATAACGGGATCACATCATTGGCAGAATGATGTGATGGACAAATCCTAAGCCTAGCACAAAGATCGTGTAGTTCGTATGCTAAAGCTTTTCTAATGTCAAGTATCTTTTCCTTAGACCATGAGATTGTGCAACTCCCGGACACCGTAGGAATGCGTTGGGTGTACCAAAGCGCCACAACGTAACTGGGTGGCTATAAAGGTGCATTACAGGTATCTCCGAAAGTGTACATTGGGTTGTACGAATCGAGACTGGATTTGTCAATCCGTGTAAACAGAGAGGTATCTCTGGGCCCACTCGGTAGGACATCATCATAATGTGCACAATGTGATTAAGGGGTTGATCACGGGATGATGTGTTACGGATCGAGTAAAGAGACTTGCCGGTAACGAGATTGAACAAAGGTATCGGGATACCGACGATCGAATCTCGGGCAAGTACAATGCCGCTAGACAAAGGGAATTGTATACGGGATCGATTGAGTCCTTGACATTGTGGTTCATCCGATGAGATCATCGTGGAACATGTGGGAGCCAACATGGGTATCTAGATCCCGCTGTTGGTTATTGACCGGAGAACGTTTCGGTCATGTCTGCATGGTTCCCGAACCCGTAGGGTCTACACACTTAAGGTTCGATGACGCTAGGGTTATAAAGGAAGTTTGTATGTGGTTGCGAATGTTGTTGAGTCCCGGATGAGATCCCGGACGTCACGAGGAGTTCCGGAATGGTCCGGAGGTAAAGATTTATATATGGAAAGTTGTTGTTCGGGTTAGGAAAAAGTTCGGGTTTTTCGGTATTGTAGGGAAGCTTCGGAAGGTTCGGAGGATTCGGAGGGGTCGGAGGTCCGGAAATTGTTCCACCATGTCCAATACAGTAGCATGGGCTGTAAGGAGGCGCCCTAGCCTTAATGGGCCAGGGGCACCAGCCCCCCCCAAGGCCCATGCGCATGGGAAGGGGAAAACCCTAAGGGGGAGGGCCTCCACTTGACTTGGGAGGCACTCCTCCCCCCCTTGGCCGCCGCCCCCTCCTCAGATTGGATCTGAGGGGGCCCCTCTCCTGCCCCTATATATGTGGGGGTGGGAGGGCAGCCGCACCACATGTTGCAGGCGCAGCCCTTCCCTCTCCCAAGTCCCTTCTCCTCTCCGCGGTGCTTGGCGAAGCCTGCGGGATGCCACCCTCCTCCACCACCACCACGCCGTTGTGCTGCTGCTGGATGGAGTCTTACTCAACCTCTTCCTCTCTCCTTGCTGGATCAAGGCGTGGGAGACGTCACCGGGCTGTACGTGTGTTGAACGCGGAGGTGCCGTCCATTCGGCACTAGGATCTCCGGTGATTTGGATCACGGCAGTGCGACTCCTTCAACCCCGTTCTCTTGAACGCTTGCTTAGCGATCTACAAGGGTATGTAGATGCACTCTCCTTCCCTTGTTGCTAGTTTCTCCATAGATAGATCTTGGTGACACGTGGGAAAATTTTGAATTTCTGCTCGTTCCCCAGCGATGGCATCATGAGCTAGGTCTATTGCGTAGATTCTTTGCACGAGTAGAACACAAAGTAGTTGTGGGCGTTGATTTTATTCAATATGCTTACCGTTACTAGTCCAATCTTGTTTCGACGGTATTGTGGGATGAAGCGGCCGGACCGACCTTACGTACTCTTACGTGAGACAGGTTCCACCGGTGACATGCACTTGGTGCATAAGGTGGCTAGCGGGTGCAGTCTCTCCACTTTAGTTGGAGCGGATTCGATGAAAAGGGTCCTTATGAAGGGTAAATAGTAGTTGACAAATCACGTTGTGGCTTTCCGTAGGTAAGAAAAGCGTTCTTGCTAGAACCCTATTGCAGCCACGTAAAACTTGCAACAACAATTAGAGGGCGTCTAACTTGTTTTTGCAGCAAGTGTTTTGTGATATGATATGGCCAAAGTTGTGATGAATGATGAATGATATATGTGATGTATGAGATCATGTTCTTGTAATAGGAATCACGACTTGCATGTCGATGAGTATGACAACCGGCGAGAGCCATAGGAGTTGTCTTTATTTTTTGTATGACCTGCGTGTCATTGAAGAGCCATATGTAAATTACTTTACTTTATTGCTAAGCGCGTTAGCCATAGAAGTAGAAGTAGTCGTTGGCGTGACAACTTCATGAAGACACGATGATGGAGATCATGATGATGGAGATCATGGTGTCATGCGGTGACAAGATGATCATGGAGCCCGAAGATGAAGATCAAAGGAGCTATATGATATTGGCCATATCACGTCACTACTATATAATTGCATGTGATGTTTATTATGTTTATGCATCTTGTTTACTTAGAGCAGCGGTAGTAAATAAGATGATCCCTCATAACAATTTCAAGAAAGTGTTCTCCCTAACTGTGCACCGTTGCTAAAGTTCGTCGCTTCGAAGCACCACGTGATGATCGGGTGTGATAGATTCTTACGTTCACATACAACGGGTGTAAGCCAGATTTACACACGCAGAACACTTAGGTTAACTTGACGAGCCTAGCATGTACAGACATGGCCTCGGAACACAAGTGACCGAAAGGTCGAGCATGAGTCGTATAGTAGATACGATCAACATGAAGATGTTCACCGATGATGACTAGTCCGTCTCACGTGATGATCGGACACGGCCTAGTTGACTCGGATCATGTAATCACTTAGATGACTAGAGGGATGTCTGTCTAAGTGGGAGTTCATGAGATGAACTTAATTATCCTGAACATAGTCAAAAGATCTTTGCAAATTATGTAAAGCTCGCGCTTTAGTTCTCTTGTTTAGATATGTTCCTAGAGAAAATATAGTTGAAAGTTGACGATGGCGATTATGCGGACGGTAGAAAGCTTATGTCCTTAATGCACCGCTCGATGTGCTGAACCCCAAGCGTCGTTTGTGGATATTACGAACATCGGACATACACGTTTTGATAACTACGTGATAGTTCGGTTAAGCGGTTTAGAGTTGAGGCACCAAAGGCGTTTTTGAAGCGTCGCGGAACATATGAGATGTTTCGAGGGCTGAAATTGGGATTTCAGGCTCGTGCTTACGTCAAGAGGTATAAGACCTCCGGCGATTTTCTTAGCCTGCAAACTAAGGGAGAAAAGCTCAATCGTTGAGCTTGTGCTCAGATTATCTGAGTGCAACAATCACTTGAATCGAGTGGGAGTTGATCTTCCAGATGAGATAGTGATGTTTCTCCAAAGTCATTGCCACCAAGCTGCTAGAGCTTCGTGATGAACTATAACATGTCAGGGATAGATATGATGATCCTTGAGGTATTCACGATGTTTGACACCGAAAGTAGAAATCAAGAAGGAGCATCAATTGTTGATGGTTGGTAAAACCACTAGTTTCAAGAAGGGCAAGGGCAACAAGGGATACTTCATGAAATGGCAAAACAGTTGCTGCTCTAGTGAAGAAACCCATGGTTGAACCCAAACCCGAGACTAAGTGCTTACGTAATGAGAGGAGCGGACCTTTGAAGCGGAACCACCCTAGATACTTGGTAGATGAGAAGGCTGGCTAGGTCGATAGAAGTATATTGGATATACATTATGTTAATGTGTACTTTACTAGTACTCCTAGTAGCACCAGGGTATTAGATACCGGTTCGGTTGCTAAGTGTTAGTAACTTCGAAACAAAAGCTACGGAATTAACGGAGACTAGCTAAAGGTGAGCTGACGATACGGTTTGGAAGTGTTTCCAAGGTTGATGTGATCAAGCATCACACGCTCCCTCTACCATCGAGATTGGAGTTAAACCTAAAATTGTTATTTGGTGTTTGCGTTGAGCATAGACATGATTGGATTATATGCATGCATGTCTGATTATTCATTTAAGGAGAATAATGGTTACTCTGTTAATTTGAATAATACCTTCAATGGTCTAGCACCTAAAAGGAATGGTTTATTGAATCTCGATCGTAGTGATACACATTTTCATGCCAAAAGATATAAGATAGTAATGATGGTACCACGCATTACTTGTGGCACTGCCATGTAAGTCATATTGGTATAAAAGCATGAAGAAGCTCCATGTTGATGGATCTTTGGACTCACTCGTTCTTGAAAAGTTTGAGACATGCAAACCATGTCTATTGGTGTATACGCATGAAGAAACTCCATGCAGATGGATCGTTTGGACTCACTTGATTTTGAATCACTTGAGATATGCAAATCATACCACATGGGCAAGATGACTGAAAAGCCTCGGTTTCAGTAAGATGGAACAAGGTAGCAACCTGTTGGAAGTAACACATTTTGATGTGTGCAGTCCAATGAGTGCTGAGGCATGCGGTGAATATCATTATGTTCTGACTTCACAGATGATTCGAGTAGATGTTGAGTATATTTACTTGATGAAACACAAAGTCTGAATTATTGAATGGTTCAAGTAATTTCAGAGTGAAGTTAAAGATCATTGTGATAAGAGGATAAAATGTCTATGATATGATCATAGAGATGAGTATCTGAGTTACGAGCTTTGTACATAATTAAGACCTTTGTGGAAATTGTTTCACAATTAATACCGCTGGAACACCATAGTGTGATGGTGTGTCCGAACATCATAGTTGCACCCTATTGGATATGGTGCGTACCATGATGTCTCTTATCGAATTACCACTATCGTTCATGGGTTGGACATTAGAGACAACCACACTCACTTTAATAGGGCAGCACGTAATTCCGTTGAGACGACACCGTTTGGACTATGGTTTGGAGAAACCTAAGTTGTCGTTTCTTAAAAGTTTGGGGCTGCGGCGCTTATGTGAAAAAGTTTCATCGTGATAAGCTCGAACCCAAAACGGATAAATACATCTTCATAGGATACCCAAAACGGTTGGGTATACCTCCTAATTCAGATCCGAAAGCAATAGGGGATTGTTTCTAGAAACGGGTCCTTTCTCGAGGAAAAGTTTCTCTCGAAAGAATTGAGTGGGAGGATGGTGGAGACTTGATGAGGTTATTGAACCATCACTTCAACCAGTATGTAGCAGGGCATAGGAAGTTCCTGTGGCACCTACATCAATTGAAGTAGAAGCTTATGATAGTGATCATGAAGCTTGGACCAAGTCACTACCGAACCTCGTGGGGCGACAAGGGCAGCGTCTTGTTTCGGAGTGGTACGGTGATCCTGTCTTGAATGTCATGTTGCTAGACAACAATGAACCTCTGAGCTATGGAGAAGCAATGGTGGGCCCATATTCCAACAAATGGTTAGAAGCCATGAAATCCGAGATAGGATCCATGTATCGAACAAAGCATGGACTTTGGTGGACTTGCCCGTTGATCGGCAAGCCATTGAGATAAATTGATCTTCAAGAAGAAGGCAGGCGTGGACGGTAATGTCACCGTCTATGAAGCTCGACTTGTGGCAAAGAGTTTTTCACAAGTTCAAGGAGTTGACTACGATGAGATTTTCTCATCCGTAGCGATGCTTAAGTCCGTCGGAATCATGTTAGCATTAGCTGCATTTATGAAATCAGGCAGATGGATGTCAAGACGAGTTTCCTTACCGGTTACGTAAGGAAAGGTTGTATGTGATACAATCAGAAAAGTTTTTCGATCCTAAGGATGCTAAAAGGTATGCTAGCACCAGCGATCCTTCTAAGGACTGGAGTAAGCATCTCGGAGTTGGAATATGAACTTTGATAAAATGATCAAAGATTTTAGGTTTATACAAAGTTTATGAGAAACTTGTATTTCCAAAGAAGTGAGTGGGAGCACTATAGAATTTCTGATGAGTATATGTTGTTGACATATTGATGATCAGAAATGATGTAGAATTTCTGGAAAGCATACATGGTTATTTGAAAGGTATTTTTCAATAGAAAACCTGGATTAAGCTACTTGAACATTGAGCATCAAGATCTATAAGGATAGATCAAGAACGCTTAATGGTACTTTCAAATGAGCACATACCTTAACATAATCTTGAAGGTGTTCAAGATGGATCAGTCAAAGAAGGAGTTCTTGCCTGAGTTGTAAGGTATGAAGTTAAGAGTTAAAGCTCGACCACGGCAGAAAAGAGAGAAAGGACGAAGGTCGTCCCTATGCCTTAGACATAGGCTCTATAGTATGCTATCTTGTGTACCGCACGGAAGTGTGCCTTGCCATGAGTCAAGTCAAGGGTACAAAATGATCCGAGAACGGATCATTGGACAGCGATCAAAATTATCCTTAGAAGAATAAGGAAATATTTCTCGATTATGGAGGTGATAAAGAGTTGGCGTAAAGGGTTACGTCGATGCAAGCTTTAACACCTATCCGAATGACTACGAGTAGCAAACCGGATACGTATAGTGGAGAAACCATTTGGAATAGCTCCAAGTGGAGCGTGGAAGCAGCATTTACAATATGACATAGAGAATTGCGAAGTACATACGGATCTGAATACTGCAGACCCGTTGACTAAAACTTCTCTTACAAGCAAAACATGATCAAACCCTAGAACTCATTGAGACTTAATCACATGGTGATGTGAACTAGTTTAAGACACTAGTAGACTCTTTGGATGTTGGTCACATGGCGATGTGACCTATCAGTGTTGATCACATGGCGATGTGACCTATCAGTGTTGATCACATGGCGATGTGAACTAGATTATTGACTCTAGTGCAAGTGGGAGACTGTTGGAAATATGCCCTAGAGGCAATAACAAATTAGTTATTATTATATTTTCTTGTTCACGATAATCGTTTATTATCCATGCTATAATTGTATTGATAGGAAACTCAGATACATGTGTGGGTACATAGACAACACCATGTCCCTAGTAAGCCTCTAGTTGACTAGCTCGTTGATCAATAGATGGTTACGGTTTCCTGACCATGGACATTGGATGTCATTGATAACGGGATCACATCATTGGCAGAATGATGTGATGGACAAGACCCAATCCTAAGCCTAGCACAAAGATCGTGTAGTTCGTATGCTAAAGCTTTTCTAATGTCAAGTATCTTTTCCTTGGACCATGAGATTGTGCAACTCCGGATACCGTAGGAATGCTTTGGGTGTACCAAAGCGTCCTGGCGTAAGCTGGGTGGCTATAAAGGTGCATTACAGGTATCTCTGAAAGTGTATGCATTGGGTTGGCACGAATCGAGACTGGGATTTGTCAATCCGTGTAAGCGGAGAGGTATCTCTGGGCCCACTCGGTAGGACATCATCATAATGTGCACAATGTGATTAAGGGGTTGATCACGGGATGATGTGTTACGGAACGAGTAAAGAGACTTGCCGTAACGAGATTGAACAAAGGTATCGGGATACCGATGATCGAATCTCGGGCAAGTAAAATGCCGCTAGACAAAGGGAATTGTATACGGGATCGATTGAGTCCTTGACATTGTGGTTCATCCGATGAGATCATCGTGGAACATGTGGGAGACAACATGGGTATCCAGATCCCGCTGTTGGTTATTGACCGGAGAACGTCTCGGTCATGTCTGCATGGTTCCTGAACCCGTAGGGTCTACACACTTAAGGTTCGATGACACTAGGGTTATAAAGGAAGTTTGTATGTGGTTACCGAATGTTGTTCGAAGTCCCGGATGAGATCCCGGACGTCACGAGGAGTTCCGGAATGGTGGGAGGTAAAGATTTATATATGGAAAGTTGTTGTTCGGGTTCGAAAAAGTTCGGATTTTTTCGGTATTGTACGGGAAGCTTCGAAGGTTCGGAGGATTCGGAGGGGTCGGAGGTCCGGAAATTGTTCCACCACGTCCAATACAGTAGCATGGGCTGTAAGGGGCGCCCTAGTCTTAATGGGCCAGGGGCACCAGCCCCCAA
This sequence comes from Aegilops bicornis, assembly GCA_021605145.1. NCBI lineage: Eukaryota > Viridiplantae > Streptophyta > Magnoliopsida > Poales > Poaceae > Aegilops > Aegilops bicornis. The sequence goes on along the minus strand of CM038673.1, from coordinate 248,973,015 downwards.
GGCCCATGCGCATGGGAAGGGAAAACCCTAAAGGGAGGGCCTCCACTTGACTTGGGAGGCACTCCTCCCCTGGCCACCGCCCCTCCTCAGATTGGATCTGAGGGGCCGGCCTCTCCCTTGCCCCTATATATATGTGGGGGGTGGGAGGGCAGCCGCACCACATGTTCTGGCGCAGCCCTTCCCCTCTCCCAAGTCCCTTCTCCTCTCCCGCGGTGGTTGGCGAAGCCCTACAGGATTGCCACCCTCCTCCTCCACCACCACGCCGTTGTGTTGCTGCTGGATGGAGTCTTCCTCAACCCCTTCCTCTCTCCTTGCTGGATCAAGGCGTGGGAGACGTCACCGGGCTGTACGTGTGTTGAACGCGGAGGTGCCGTCCATTCGGCACTAGGATCTCCGGTGATTTGGATCACGGCGAGTACGACTCCTTCAACCCCGTTCTCTTGAACGCTTCCGCTTAGCGATCTACAAGGGTATGTAGATGCACTCTCCTTCCCCTCGTTGCTAGTTTCTCCATAGATAGATCTTGGTGACACGTCGGAAAATTTTGAATTTCTGCTCGTTCCCCAACGGTGGCATCATGAGCTAGGTCTATTGCGTAGATTCTTTGCGAGTAGAACACAAAGTAGTTGTGGGCGTTGATTTTGTTCAATATGCTTACCGTTACTAGTCCAATCTTGTTTGACGGTATTGTGGGATGAAGCGGCCGGACCGACCTTACGTACTCTTCGTGAGACAGGTTCCACCGACTGACATGCACTTGGTGCATAAGGTGGCTAGCGGGTGCCAGTCTCTCCCACTTTAGTTGGAGCGGATTCGATGAAAAGGGTCCTTATGAAGGGTAAATAGTAGTTGACAAATCACGTTGTGGCTTTCACGTAGGTAAGAAAACGTTCTTGCTAGAACCCTATTGCAGCCACGTAAAACTTGCAACAACAATTAGAGGACGTCTAACTTGTTTTTGCAGCAAGTGTTTTGTGATATGATATGGCCAAAGTTGTGATGAATGATGAATGATATATGTGATGTATGAGATCATGTTCTTGTAATAGGAATCACGACTTGCATGTCGATGAGTTTGACAACTGGCAGGAGCCATAGGAGTTGTCTTTATTTTTTGTATGACCTGCGTGTCATTGAAGAACGCCATGTAAATTACTTTACTTTATTGCTAAACGCGTTAGCCATAGAAGTAGAAGTAGTCGTTGGCGTGACAACTTCATGAAGACACGATGATGGAGATCATGATGATGGAGATCATGGTGTCATGCGGTGACAAGATGATCATGGAGCCCCGAAGATGAAGATCAAAGGAGCTATATGATATTGTCCATATCACGTCACTACTATATAATTGCATGTGATGTTTATTATGTTTATGCATCTTGTTTACTTAGAACGACGGTAGTAAATAAGATGATACCTCATAACAATTTCAAGAAAGTGTTCTCCCTAAGCGTGCACCGTTGCTAAAGTTAAGTAAGCTTGAAGCACCACGTGATGATCGGTGTGATAGATTCTTACGTTCACATACAACGGGTGTAAGCCAGATTTACACACGTAGAACACTTAGGTTAACTTGACGAGCCTAGCATGTACGGACATGGCCTCGGAACACAAGTGACCGAAAGGTCGAGCATGAGTCGTATAGTAGATACGATCAACATGAAGTTGTGCACCGTTGATGACTAGTCCGTCTCACGTGATGATCGGACACGGCCTAGTTGACTCGGATCATGTAATCACTTAGATGACTAGAGGGATGTCTGTCTAAGTGGGAGTTCATGAGATGAACTTAATTATCCTGAACATAGTCAAAAGATCTTTGCAAATGATGTCGTAAGCTCGCGCTTTAGTTCTACTGTTTAGATATGTTCCTAGAGAAAATATAGTTGAAAGTTGACAGTAGCGATTATGCGGACAGTAGAAAGCTTATGTCCTTAATGCACCGCTCAGTGTGCTGAACCCCAAACATCATTTGTGGATGTTACGAACATCGGACATACACGTTTTGATAACTACGTGATAGTTCAGTTAAACGGTTTAGAGTTGAGGCACCAAAGACGTTTTTCGAAACATCGCGGAACATATGAGATGTTTGAGGGCTGAAATTGGGATTTCAGGCTCGTGCTCACGTCAAGAGGTATAAGACCTCCAACGATTTTCTTAGCCTGCAAACTAAGGGAGAAAAGCTCAATCGTTGAGCTTGTGCTCAGATTGTCCGAGTGCAACAATCACTTGAATCGAGGGAGTTGATCTTCCGGATGAGATAGTGATGTTTCTCCAAAGTCATTGCCACCAAGCTGCTAGAGCTTCATGATGAACTATAACATGTCGGGGATAGATATGATGATCCTTGAGGTATTCACGATGTTTGACACCGCGAAAGTAGAAATCAAGAAGGAGCATCAATTGTTGATGGTTGGTAAAACCACTAGTTTCAAGAAGGGCAAGGGCAACAAGGGATACTTCATGAAATGGCAAAACAGTTGCTGCTCTAGTGAAGAAACCCAAGGTTGAACCCAAACCGAGACTAAGTGCTACGTAATGAGAGGAGCGGACCTTTGAAGCGGAACCACCCTAGATACTTGGTAGATGAGAAGGCTGGCTAGGTCGATAGAAGTATATTGGATATACATTATGTTAATGTGTACTTTACTAGTACTCCTAGTAGCACCAGGGTATTAGATACCGGTTCGGTTGCTAAGTGTTAGTAACTTTCGAAACAAAAGCTACGGAATTAACGGAGACTAGCTAAAGGTGAGCTGACGATACGGTTTGGAAGTGTTTCCAAGGTTGATGTGATCAAGCATCACACGCTCCCTCTACCATCGAGATTGGAGTTAAACCTAAAATTGTTATTTGGTGTTTGCGTTGAGCATAGACATGATTGGATTATATGCATGTAATACGGTTATTCATTTAAGGAGAATAATGGTTACTCTGTTAATTTGAATAATACCTTCAATGGTCTAGCACCTAAAAGGAATGGTTTATTGAATCTCGATCGTAGTGATACACATTTTCATGCCAAAAGATATAAGATAGTAATGATGGTACCACGTACTTGTGGCACTGCCATGTAAGTCATAGTGGTATAAAACGCATGAAGAAGCTCCATGTTGATGGATCTTTGGACTCACTCGTTCTTGAAAAGTTTGAGACATGCAAACCATGTCTATTGGTGTATACGCATGAAGAAACTCCATGCAGATGGATCGTTTGGACTCACTTGATTTTGAATCACTTGAGATATGCAAATCATACCACATGGGCAAGATGGTGAAAAGCCTCGGTTTCAAAGAAGATGGAACAAGGTAGCAACATGTTGGAAGTAACACATTTTGATGTGTGCAGTCCAATGAGTGCTTTGAGGCATCACGGTGAATATCGTTATGTTACGACTTCACAGATGATTCGAGTAGATGTTGAGTATATTTACTTGATGAAACACAAAGTCTGAATTATTGAATGGTTCAAGTAATTTCAGAGTGAAGTTAAAGATCATTGTGACAAGAGGATAAAATGTCTATGATATGATCATAGAGATGAGTATCTGAGTTACGAGCTTTGTACGCAATTAAGACGCTGTGGAAATTGTTTCACAATTAATACCGCTGGAACACCATAGTGTGATGGTGTGTCCGAACATCATAGTTGCACCCTATTGGATATGGTGCGTACCATGATGTCTCTTATCGAATTACCACTATCGTTCATGGGTTGGACATTAGAGACAACCACACTCACTTTAATAGGGCAGCACGTAATTCCGTTGAGACGACACCGTTTGGACTATGGTTTGGAGAAACCTAAGTTGTCGTTTCTTAAAAGTTTGGGGCTGCGGCGCTTATGTGAAAAAGTTTCATCGTGATAAGCTCGAACCCAAAGCGGATAAATACATCTTCATAGGATACCCAAAGCGGTTGGGTATACCTCCTAATTCAGATCCGAAAGCAATAGGGATTGTTTCTAGAAACGGGTCCTTTCTCGAGGAAAAGTTTCTCTCGAAAGAATTGAGTGGGAGGATGGTGGAGACTTGATGAGGTTATTGAACCATCACTTCAACCAGTATGTAGCAGGGCATAGGAAGTTCCTGTGGCACCTACATCAATTGAAGTAGAAGCTTATGATAGTGATCATGAAGCTTCAGATCAAGTCACTACCGAACCTCGTAGGACGACAAGGACGCGTACTGTTTCGGAGTGGTACGGTGATCCTGTCTTGAATGTCATGTTGCTAAACAACAATGAACCTACGAGCTATGGAGAAGCAATGGTGGGCCCATATTCCAACAAATGGTTAGAAGCCATGAAATCCGAGATAGGATCCATGTATCAGAACAAAGCATGGACTTTGGTGGACTTGCCCGTTGATCGGCAAGCCATTGAGATAAATTGATCTTCAAGAAGAAGACGGGCGTGGACGGTAATGTCACCGTCTATGAAGCTCGACTTGTGGCAAAGAGTTTTCACAAGTTCAAGGAGTTGACTACGATGAGATTTTCTCATCCGTAGCGATGCTTAAGTCCGTCGGAATCATGTTAGCATTAGCTGCATTTATGAAATCAGGCAGATGGATGTCAAGACGAGTTTCCTTACTAGTTTACGTAAGGAAAGGTTGTATGTGATAAAATCAGAAAAGTTTTTCGATCCTAAGGATGCTAAAAGGTATGCTAGCACCAGCGATCCTTCTAAGGACTGGAGTAAGCATCTCGGAGTTGGAATATGCACTTTGATAAAATGATCAAAGATTTTAGGTTTATACAAAGTTTATGAGAAACTTGTATTTCCAAAGAAGTGAGTGGGAGCACTATAGAATTTCGATGAGTATATGTTGTTGACATATTGATGATCGAAATGATGTAGAATTTCTGGAAAGCATACATGGTTATTTGAAAGGTATTTTCAATAGAAAACCTGGATTAAGCTACTTGAACATTGAGCATCAAGATCTATAAGGATAGATCAAAAGCGGCTTAATGGTACTTTCAAATGAGCACATACCTTGACATAATCTTGAAGGTGTTCAAGATGGATCAGTCAAAGAAGGAGTTCTTGCATGAGTTGTAAGGTATGAAGTTAAGAGTTAAAGCTCGACCACGGCAGAAAAGAGAGAAAGGACGAAGGTCGTCCCCTATGCCTTAGACATAGGCTCTATAGTATGCTATGCTGTGTACCGCACCGGAAGTGTGCCTTGCCATGAGTCAAGTCAAGGGGTACAAAAATGATCCAGGAACGGATCATTGGACAGCGGTCAAAATTATCCTTAGAAGAATAAGGAAATATTTCTCGATTATGGAGGTGATAAAGAGTTGGCGTAAAGGGTTACGTCGATGCAAGCTTTAACACCTATCCGAATGACTCGAGTAGCAAACCGGATACGTATAGTGGAGAAACCATTTGGAATAGCTCCAAGTGGAGCGTGGAAGCAGCATTTACAATATGACATAGAGAATTGCGAAGTACATACGGATCTGAATACTGCAGACCCGTTGACTAAAACTTCTCTTACAAGCAAAACATGATCAAACCCTAGAACTCATTGAGACTTAATCACATGGTGATGTGAACTAGTTTAAGACACTAGTAGACTCTTTGGATGTTGGTCACATGGCGATGTGACCTATCAGTGTTGATCACATGGCGATGTGACCTATCAGTGTTGATCACATGGCGATGTGAACTAGATTATTGACTCTAGTGCAAGTGGGAGACTGTTGGAAATATGCCCTAGAGGCAATAATAAATTAGTTATTATTATATTTTCTTGTTCACGATAATCGTTTATTATCCATGCTATAATTGTATTGATAGGAAACTGGAGATACATGTGTGGGTACATAGACAACACCATGTCCCTAGTAAGCCTCTAGTTGACTAGCTCGTTGATCAATAGATGGTTACGGTTTCGACCATGGACATTGGATGTCATTGATAACGGGATCACATCATTGGCGAGAATGATGTGATGGACAAGACCCAATCCTAAGCCTAGCACAAAGATCGTGTAGTTAGGTATGCTAAAGCTTTTCTAATGTCAAGTATCTTTTCCTTGGACCATGAGATTGTGCAACTCCCGGATACCGTAGGAATGCTTTGGGTGTACCAAACGTCACAACGTAACTGGGTGGCTATAAAGGTGCATTACAGGTATCTCTGAAAGTGTCTGTTGGGTTGGCACGAATCGAGACTGGGATTTGTCAATCCGTGTAAACGGAGAGGTATCTCTGGGCCCACTCGGTAGGACATCATCATAATGTGCACAATGTGATTAAGGGGTTGATCACGGGATGATGTGTTACGGAACGAGTAAAGAGACTTGCCGGTAACGAGATTGAACAAAGGTATCGGGATACCGATGATCGAATCTCGGGCAAGTAAAATGCCGCTAGACAAAGGGAATTGTATACGGGATCGATTGAGTCCTTGACATTGTGGTTCATCCGATGAGATCATCGTGGAACATGTGGGAGACAACATGGGTATCCAGATCCCGCTGTTGGTTATTGACCGGAGAACGTCTCGGTCATGCCTGCATGGTTCCTGAACCCGTAGGGTCTACGCACTTAAGGTTCGATGACACTAGGGTTATAAAGGAAGTTTGTATGTGGTTACCGAATGTTGTTCGAAGTCCCGGATGAGATCCCGGACGTCACGAGGAGTTCCGGAATGGTCCGGAGGTAAAGATTTATATATGGAAAGTTGTTGTTCGGGTTCCGGAAAAAGTTCGGATTTTTTCGGTATTGTACCGGGAAGCTTCGGAAGGTTCCGGAGGATTCGGAGGGGTCCGGAGGTCCGAAATTGTTCCACCACGTCCAATACAGTAGCATGGGCTGTAAGGGGCGCCCTAGCCTTAATGGGCCAGGGGCACCAGCCCCCCCAAGGCCCATGCGCATGGGAAGGGGAAAACCCTAAGGGGGAGGGCCTCCACTTGACTTGGGAGGCACTCCTCCCCCCTTTGGCCGCCGCCCCCTCCTCAGATTGGATCTGAGGGGGCCGGCCCCCCTTCTCCCTTGCCCCTATATATATGTGGGGGTGGGAGGGCAGCCGCACCAGATGTTCTAGCGCAGCCCTCCCCCTCTCCCAAGTCCCTTCTCCTCTCCCGCGGTGCTTGGCGAAGCCTTACAGGATTGCCACCCTCCTCCACCACCACCACGCCGTTGTGCTGCTGCTGGATGGAGTCTTCCTCAACCTCTTCCTCTCTCCTTGCTGGATCAAGGCGTGGGAGACGTCACCGGGCTGTACGTGTGTTGAACGCGGAGGTGCCGTCCATTCGGCACTAGGATCTCCGGTGATTTGGATCACGACGAGTACGACTCCTTCAACCCCGCTCTTGAACGCTTCCGCTTAGCGATCTACAAGGGTATGTAGATGCACTCTCCTTCCCCTCATTGCTAGTTTCTCCATAGATAGATCTTGGTGACACGTAGGAAAATTTTGAATTTCTGCTACGTTCCCCAACAGGGGCATCATGAGCTAGGTCTATTGCGTAGATTCTTTGCACGAGTAGAACACAAAGTAGTTGTGGGCGTTGATTTTGTTCAATATGCTTACCGTTACTAGTCCAATCTTGTTTCGACGGTATTGTGGGATGAAGCGGCCCGGACCGACCTTACACGCATTTCTTCGTGAGACAGGTTCCACCGACTGACATGCACTTGGTGCATAAGGTGGCTAGCGGGTGCCAGTCTCTCCCACTTTAGTTGGAGCGGATTCGATGAAAAGGGTCCTTATGAAGGGTAAATAGTATTTGACAAATCACGTTGTGGCTTTCACGTAGGTAAGAAAACGTTCTTGCTAGAACCCTATTGCAGCCACGTAAAACTTGCAACAACAATTAGAGAACGTCTAACTTGTTTTTGCAGCAAGTGTTTTGTGATATGATATGGCCAAAGTTGTGATGAATGATGAATGATATATGTGATGTATGAGATCATGTTCTTGTAATAGGAATCACGACTTGCATGTCGATGAGTATGACAACCGGCAGGAGCCATAGGAGTTGTCTTTATTTTTTGTATGACCTGCGTGTCATTGAAGAACGCCATGTAAATTACTTTACTTTATTGCTAAGCGTTAGCCATAGAAGTAGAAGTAGTCGTTGGCGTGACAACTTCATGAAGACACGATGATGGAGATCATGATGATGGAGATCATGGTGTCATGCGGTGACAAGATGATCATGGAGCCCGAAGATGAAGATCAAAGGAGCTATATGATATTGGCCATATCACGTCACTACTATATAATTGCATGTGATGTTTATTATGTTTATGCATCTTGTTTACTTAGAACGACGGTAGTAAATAAGATGATCCTCATAACAATTTCAAGAAAGTGTTCTCCCTAACTGTGCACCGTTGCTAAAGTTCGTCGCTTGAAGCACCACGTGATGATCGGGTGTGATAGATTCTTACGTTCACATACAACGGGTGTAAGCCAGATTTACACACGAGAACACTTAGGTTAACTTGACGAGCCTAGCATGTACAGACATGGCCTCGGAACACAAGTGACCGAAAGGTCGAGCATGAGTCGTATAGTAGATACGATCAACATGAAGATGTTCACCGATGATGACTAGTCCGTCTCACGTGATGATCGGACACGGCCTAGTTGACTCGGATCATGTAATCACTTAGATGACTAGAGGGATGTCTGTCTAAGTGGGAGTTCATGAGATGAACTTAATTATCCTGAACATAGTCAAAAGATCTTTGCAAATTATGTAAAGCTCGCGCTTTAGTTCTACTGTTTAGATATGTTCCTAGAGAAAATATAGTTGAAAGTTGTGATGGCGATTATGCGGACAGTAGAAAGCTTATGTCCTTAATGCACCGCTCAGTGTGCTGAACCCCAAACGTCGTTTATGGATGTTACGAACATCGGACATACACGTTTTTTATAACTACGTGATAGTTCAGTTGAACGGTTTAGAGTTGAGGCACCAAAGGCGTTTTTCGAAACGTCGCGGAACATATGAGATGTTTCGAGGGCTGAAATTGGGATTTCAGGCTCGTGCCCACGTCAAGAGGTATAAGACCTCCGACGATTTTCTTAGCCTGCAAACTAAGGGAGAAAAGCTCAATCGTTGAGCTTGTGCTCAGATTGTCTGAGTGCAACAATCACTTGAATCGAGTGGGAGTTGATCTTCCAGATGAGATAGTGATGTTTCTCCAAAGTCATTGCCACCAAGCTGCTAGAGCTTCGTGATGAACTATAACATGTCAGGGATAGATATGATGATCCTTGAGGTATTCACGATGTTTGACAATGAAAGTAGAAATCAAGAAGGAGCATCAATTGTTGATGGTTGGTAAAACCACTAGTTTCAAGAAGGGCAAGGGCAACAAGGGATACTTCATGAAATGGCAAAACAGTTGCTGCTCTAGTGAAGAAACCCAAGGTTGAACCCAAACCCAAGACTAAGTGCTTCTGTAATGAGAGGAACGGACACTGAAGCGGAACCACCCTAGATACTTGGTAGATGAGAAGGCTGGCTAGGTCGATAGAAGTATATTGGATATACATTATGTTAATGTGTACTTTACTAGTACTCCTAGTAGCACTGTGGTATTAGATACCGGTTCGGTTGCTAAGTGTTAGTAACTTTCGAAACAAAAGCTACGGAATTAACGGAGACTAGCTAAAGGTGAGCTGACGATACGGTTTGGAAGTGTTTCCAAGGTTGATGTGATCAAGCATCACACGCTCCCTCTACCATCGAGATTGGAGTTAAACCTAAAATTGTTATTTGGTGTTTGCGTTGAGCATAGACATGATTGGATTATATGCATGCATAATACGGTTATTCATTTAAGGAGAATAATGGTTACTCTGTTAATTTGAATAATACCTTCAATGGTCTAGCACCTAAAAGGAATGGTTTATTGAATCTCGATCGTAGTGATACACATTTTCATGCCAAAAGATATAAGATAGTAATGATGATACCACGCATTACTTGTGGCAATCGCCATGTAAGTCATATTGGTATAAAAGCATGAAGAAGCTCCATGTTGATGGATCTTTGGACTCACTCGTTCTTGAAAAGTTTGAGACATGCAAACCATGTCTATTGGTGTATACGCATGAAGAAACTCCATGCAGATGGATCGTTTGGACTCACTTGATTTTGAATCACTTGAGATATGCAAATCATACCACATGGGCAAGATGACTGAAAAGCCTCGGTTTCAGTAAGATGGAACAAGGTAGCAACATGTTGGAAGTAACACATTTTGATGTGTGCAGTCCAATGAGTCTTTGAGGCATGCGGTGAATATCGTTATGTTACGACTTCACAGATGATTCGAGTAGATGTTGAGTATATTTACTTGATGAAACACAAAGTCTGAATTATTGAATGGTTCAAGTAATTTCAGAGTGAAGTTAAAGATCATTGTGACAAGAGGATAAAATGTCTATGATATGATCATAGAGATGAGTATCTGAGTTCTGAGCTTTGGCACGCAATTAAGACCCGTGGAAATTGTTTCACAATTAATACCGCCTGGAACACCATAGTGTGATGGTGTGTCCGAACATCATAGTTGCACCCTATTGGATATGGTGCGTACCATGTTGTCTCTTATCGAATTACCACTATCGTTCATGGGTTGGACATTAGAGACAACCACACTCACTTTAATAGGGCAGCACGTAATTCCGTTGAGACGACACCGTTTGGACTATGGTTTGGAGAAACCTAAGTTGTCGTTTCTTAAAAGTTTGGGGCTGCGACGCTTATGTGAAAAAGTTTCATCGTGATAAGCTCGAACCCAAAACGGATAAATACATCTTCATAGGATACCCAAAGCGGTTGGGTATACCTCCTAATTCAGATCCGAAAGCAATAGGGATTGTTTCTAGAAAGCGGGTCCTTTCTCGAGGAAAAGTTTCTCTCGAAAGAATTGAGTGGGAGGATGGTGGAGACTTGATGAGGTTATTGAACCATCACTTCAACCAGTATGTAGCAGGGCATAGGAAGTTCTGTGGCACCTACATCAATTGAAGTAGAAGCTTATGATAGTGATCATGAAGCTTGAGATCAAGTCACTACCGAACCTCGTGAGACGACAAGGACGCAGCGTCTTGTTTTGAGTGGTACGGTGATCCTGTCTTGAATGTCATGTTGCTAGACAACAATGAACCTACGAGCTATGGAGAAGCAATGGTGGGCCCATATTCCAACAAATGGTTAGAATCCATGAAATCCGAGATAGGATCCATGTATCAGAACAAAGCATGGACTTTGGTGGACTTGCCCGTTGATCGGCAAGCCATTGAGATAAATTGATCTTCAAGAAGAAGGCGGGCGTGGACGGTAATGTCACCGTCTATGAAGCTCGACTTGTGGCAAAGAGTTTTCACAAGTTCCAGGAGTTGACTACGATGAGATTTTCTCATCCGTAGCGATGCTTAAGTCCGTCGGAATCATGTTAGCATTAGCTGCATTTATGAAATCAGGCAGATGGATGTCAAGACGAGTTTCCTTACCGGTTTACGTAAGGAAAGGTTGTATGTGATACAATCAGAAAAGTTTTTCGATCCTAAGGATGCTAAAAGGTATGCTAGCACCAGCGATCCTTCTAAGGACTGGAGTAAGCATCTCGGAGTTGGAATATGCACTTTGATAAAATGATCAAAGATTTTAGGTTTATACAAAGTTTATGAGAAACTTGTATTTCCAAAGAAGTGAGTGGGAGCACTATAGAATTTCTGATGAGTATATGTTGTTGACATATTGATGATCAGAAATGATGTAGAATTACGGAAAGCATACATGGTTATTTGAAAGGTATTTTCAATAGAAAACCTGGATTAAGCTACTTGAACATTGAGCATCAAGATCTATAAGGATAGATCAAAAGCGGCTTAATGGTACTTTCAAATGAGCACATACCTTGACATAATCTTGAAGGTGTTCAAGATGGATCGATCAAAGAAGGAGTTCTTGCCTGAGTTGTAAGGTATGAAGTTAAGAGTTAAAGCTTCGACCACGGCAGAAAAGAGAGAAAGGGCGAAGGTCGTCCCTATGCCTTAGACATAGGCTCTATAGTATGCTATCTTGTGTACCGCACGGAAGTGTGCCTTGCCATGAGTCAAGTCAAGGGGTACAAAAATGATCCAGAAGCGGATCATTGGACAGCGGTCAAAATTATCCTTAGAAGAATAAGGAAATATTTCTCGATTATGGAGGTGATAAAGAGTTGGCGTAAAGGGTTACGTCGATGCAAGCTTTAACACCTATCCGAATGACTCCGAGTAGCAAACCGGATACGTATAGTGGAGAAACCATTTGGAATAGCTTCAAGTGGAATGTGGAAGCAGCATTTACAATATGACATAGAGAATTGCGAAGTACATACGGATCTGAATACTGCAGACCCGTTGACTAAAACTTCTCTTACAAGCAAAACATGATCAAACCCTAGAACTCATTGAGACTTAATCACATGGTGATGTGAACTAGTTTAAGACACTAGTAGACTCTTTGGATGTTGGTCACATGGCGATGTGACCTATCAGTGTTGATCACATGGCGATGTGACCTATCAGTGTTGATCACATGGCGATGTGAACTAGATTATTGACTCTAGTGCAAGTGGGAGACTGTTGGAAATATGCCCTAGAGGCAATAACAAATTAGTTATTATTATATTTTCTTGTTCACGATAATCGTTTATTATCCATGCTATAATTGTATTGATAGGAAACTCAGGATACATGTGTGGGTACATAGACAACACCATGTCCCTAGTAAGCCTCTAGTTGACTAGCTCGTTGATCAATAGATGGTTACGGTTTCACGACCATGGACATTGGATGTCATTGATAACGGGATCACATCATTGGCAGAATGATGTGATGGACAAGACCCAATCCTAAGCCTAGCACAAAGATCGTGTAGTTCGTATGCTAAAGCTTTTCTAATGTCAAGTATCTTTTCCTTGGACCATGAGATTGTGCAACTCCCGGATACCGTAGGAATGCTTTGGGTGTACCAAGCGTCACAACGAATCGGGTGGCTATAAAGGTGCATTACAGGTATCTCCGAAAGTGTCTGCATTGGGTTGTACGAATCGAGACTGGGATTTGTCAATCCGTGTAAGCGGAGAGGTATCTCTGGGCCCACTCGGTAGGACATCATCATAATGTGCACAATGTGATTAAGGGGTTGATCACGGGATGATGTGTTACGGAACGAGTAAAGAGACTTGCCGTAACGAGATTGAACAAAGGTATCGGGATACCGATGATCGAATCTCGGGCAAGTAAAATGCCGCTAGACAAAGGGAATTGTATACGGGATCGATTGAGTCCTTGACATTGTGGTTCATCCGATGAGATCATCGTGGAACATGTGGGAGACAACATGGGTATCCAGATCCCGCTGTTGGTTATTGACCGGAGAACGTCTCGGTCATGTCTGCATGGTTCCTGAACCCGTAGGGTCTACACACTTAAGGTTCGATGACACTAGGGTTATAAAGGAAGTTTGTATGTGGTTACCGAATGTTGTTCGAAGTCCCGGATGAGATCCCGGACGTCACGAGGAGTTCCGGAATGGTCCGGAGGTAAAGATTTATATATGGAAAGTTGTTGTTCGGGTTAGAAAAAGTTCGGATTTTTTCGGTATTGTACCGGAAGCTTCGAAGGTTCCGGAGGATTCGGAGGTCCGGAGGTCCGGAAATTGTTCCACCACGTCCAATACAGTAGCATGGGCTGTAAGGGGGCGCCCTAGTCTTAATGGGCCAGGGGCACCAGCCCCCCCAAGGCCCATGCGCATGGGAAGGGGAAAACCCTAAAGGGGAGGGCCTCCACTTGACTTGGGAGGCACTCCTCCCCCCCTTGGCCGCCGCCCCCTCCTCAGATTGGATCTGAGGGGGCCGGCCCCCTTCTCCCTTGCCCCTATATATATGTGGGGGTGGGAGGGCAGCCGCACCACATGTTACGGGCGCAGCCCTTCCCTCTCCCAAGTCCCTTCTCCTCTCCCGCGGTGCTTGGCGAAGCCCTGCAGGATTGCCACCCTCCTCCACCACCATCACGCCGTTGTGTTGCTGCTGGATGGAGTCTTCCTCAACCCCTTCCTCTCTCCTTGCTGGATCAAGGCGTGGGAGACGTCACCGGGCTGTACGTGTGTTGAACGCGGAGGTGCCGTCCATTCGGCACTAGGATCTCCGGTGATTTGGATCACGACAGTACGACTCCTTCAACCCCGTTCTCTTGAACGCTTCCGCTTAGCGATCTACAAGGGTATGTAGATGCACTCTCCTTCCCTCGTTGCTAGTTTCTCCATAGATAGATCTTGGTGACACGTAGGAAAATTTTGAATTTACGCTTTCGTTCCCCAGCGATGGCATCATGAGCTAGGTCTATTGCGTAGATTCTTTGCACGAGTAGAACACAAAGTAGTTGTGGGCGCGTTGATTTTGTTCAATATGCTTACCGTTACTAGTCCAATCTTGTTTCGACGGTATTGTGGGATGAAGCGGCCCGGACCGACCTTACACGTACTCTTACGTGAGACAGGTTCCACCGACTGACATGCACTTGGTGCATAAGGTGGCTAACGGGTGCCAGTCTCTCCCACTTTAGTTGGAGCGGATTCGATGAAAAGGGTCCTTATGAAGGGTAAATAGTAGTTGACAAATCACGTTGTGGCTTTCACGTAGGTAAGAAAACGTTCTTGCTAGAACCCTATTGCAGCCACGTAAAACTTGCAACAACAATTAGAGGACGTCTAACTTGTTTTTGCAGCAAGTGTTTTGTGATATGATATGGCCAAAGTTGTGATGAATGATGAATGATATATGTGATGTATGAGATCATGTTCTTGTAATAGGAATCACGACTTGCCTGTCGATGAGTATGACAACGGCAGGAGCCATAGGAGTTGTCTTTATTTTTGTATGACCTGCGTGTCATTGAAGAACGCCATGTAAATTACTTTACTTTATTGCTAAGCGTGTTAGCCATAGAAGTAGAAGTAGTCGTTGGCGTGACAACTTCATGAAGACACGATGATGGAGATCATGATGATGGAGATCATGGTGTCATGCCGGTGACAAGATGATCATGGAGCCCCGAAGATGAAGATCAAAGGAGCTATATGATATTGTCCATATCACGTCACTACTATATAATTGCATGTGATGTTTATTATGTTTATGCATCTTGTTTACTTAGAACGACGGTAGTAAATAAGATGATACCTCATAACAATTTCAAGAAAGTGTTCTCCCTAACTGTGCACCGTTGCTAAAGTTCGTCGTTCCGAAGCACCACATGATCAACGGGTTTGATAGATCCTTACGTTCACATACAACGGGTGTAAGCCAGATTTACACATAGAACACTTAGGTTAACTTGAGCGAGCCTAGCATGTACAGACATGGCCTCGGAACACAAGTGACCGAAAGGTCGAGCATGAGTCGTATAGTAGATACGATCAACATGAAGATGTTCACCGATGATGACTAGTCCGTCTCACGTGATGATCGGACACGGCCTAGTTGACTCGGATCATGTAATCACTTAGATGACTAGAGGGATGTCTGTCTAAGTGGGAGTTCATGAGATGAACTTAATTATCCTGAACATAGTCAAAAGATCTTTGCAAATTATGTCGTAAGCTCGCGCTTTAGTTCTACTGTTTAGATATGTTCCTAGAGAAAATATAGTTGAAAGTTGTGATGGCGATTATGCGGACAGTAGAAAGCTTATGTCCTTAATGCACCGCTCGGTGTGTTGAACCCCAAGCGTCGTTTGTGGATGTTACGAACATCGGACATACACGCTTTTGATAACTACGTGATAGTTCAGTTAAACGGTTTAGAGTTGGGGCACCAAAGACGATTTCGAAACGTCGCAGAACATATGAGATGTTTCGAGGGCTGAAATTGGGATTTCAGGCTCGTGCCCACGTCAAGAGGTATAAGACCTCCACGATTTTCTTAGCCTGCAAACTAAGGGAGAAAAGCTCAATCGTTGAGCTTGTGCTCAGATTGTCTGAGTGCAACAATCACTTGAATCGAGTGGGAGTTGATCTTCCAGATGAGATAGTGATGTTTCTCCAAAGTCATTGCCACCAAGCTGCTAGAGCTTCATGATGAACTATAACATGTCAGGGATAGATATGATGATCCTTGAGGTATTCACGATGTTTGACACCGCGAAAGTAGAAATCAAGAAGGAGCATCAATTGTTGATGGTTGGTAAAACCACTAGTTTCAAGAAGGGCAAGGGCAACAAGGGATACTTCATGAAATGGCAAAACAGTTGCTGCTCTAGTGAAGAAACCCAAGGTTGAACCCAAACCCGAGACTAAGTGCTTACGTAATGAGAGGAACGGACTGAAGCGGAACCACCCTAGATACTTGGTAGATGAGAAGGCTGGCTAGGTCGATAGAAGTATATTGGATATACATTATGTTAATGTGTACTTTACTAGTACTCCTAGTAGCACCAGGGTATTAGATACCGGTTCGGTTGCTAAGTGTTAGTAACTCGAAACAAAAGCTACGGAATTAACGGAGACTAGCTAAAGGTGAGCTGACGATACGGTTTGGAAGTGTTTCCAAGGTTGATGTGATCAAGCATCACACGCTCCCTCTACCATCGAGATTGGAGTTAAACCTAAAATTGTTATTTGGTGTTTGCGTTGAGCATAGACATGATTGGATTATATGCATGCATGTCTGATTATTCATTTAAGGAGAATAATGGTTACTCTGTTAATTTGAATAATACCTTCAATGGTCTAGCACCTAAAAGGAATGGTTTATTGAATCTCGATCGTAGTGATACACATTTTCATGCCAAAAGATATAAGATAGTAATGATGGTACCACGTACTTGTGGCACTGCCATGTAAGTCATATTGGTATAAAACGCATGAAGAAGCTCCATGTTGATGGATCTTTGGACTCACTCGTTCTTGAAAAGTTTGAGACATGCAAACCATGTCTATTGGTGTATACGCATGAAGAAACTCCATGCAGATGGATCGTTTGGACTCACTTGATTTTGAATCACTTGAGATATGCAAATCATACCACATGGGCAAGATGACTGAAAAGCCTCGGTTTCAGAAAGATGGAACAAGGTAGCAACCTGTTGGAAGTAACACATTTTGATGTGTGCAGTCCAATGAGTCTGAGGCATGCGGTGAATATCGTTATGTTACGACTTCGAGATGATTCGAGTAGATGTTGAGTATATTTACTTGATGAAACACAAAGTCTGAATTATTGAATGGTTCAAGTAATTTCAGAGTGAAGTTAAAGATCATTGTGACAAGAGGATAAAATGTCTATGATATGATCATAGAGATGAGTATCTGAGTTACGAGCTTTGGCACGCAATTAAGACGCTGTGGAAATTGTTTCTAAATTTAGAGAAACTGGATCACCATAGTGTGATGGTGTGTCCGAACATCATAGTTGCACCCTATTGGATATGGTGCGTACCATGATGTCTCTTATCGAATTACCACTATCGTTCATGGGTTGGACATTAGAGACAACCACACTCACTTTAATAGGGCAGCACGTAATTCCGTTGAGACGACACCGTTTGGACTATGGTTTGGAGAAACCTAAGTTGTCGTTTCTTAAAAGTTTGGGGCTTCGACGCTTATGTGAAAAAGTTTCATAGTGATAATCTCGAACCCAAAGCGGATAAATACATCTTCATAGGATACCCAAAACGGTTGGGTATACCTCCTAATTCAGATCCGAAAGCAATAGGGATTGTTTCTAGAAACGGGTCCTTTCTCGAGGAAAAGTTTCTCTCGAAAGAATTGAGTGGGAGGATGGTGGAGACTTGATGAGGTTATTGAACCATCACTTCAACCAGTATGTAGCAGGGCACAGGAAGTTCCTGTGGCACCTACATCAATTGAAGTAGAAGCTTATGATAGTGATCATGAAGCTTCAGATCAAGTCACTACCGAACCTCGTAGGACGACAAGGACGCGTACTGTTTCGGAGTGGTACGGTGATCCTGTCTTGAATGTCATGTTGCTAGACAACAATGAACCTACGAGCTATGGAGAAGCAATGGTGGGCCCATATTCCAACAAATGGTTAGAATCCATGAAATCCGAGATAGGATCCATGTATCAGAACAAAGCATGGACTTTGGTGGACTTGCCCGTTGATCGGCAAGCCATTGAGATAAATTGATCTTCAAGAAGAAGACGGGCGTGGACGGTAATGTCACCGTCTATGAAGCTCGACTTGTGGCAAAGAGTTTTTCACAAGTTCAAGGAGTTGACTACGATGAGATTTTCTCATCCGTAGCGATGCTTAAGTCCGTCGGAATCATGTTAGCATTAGCTGCATTTATGAAATCAGGCAGATGGATGTCAAGACGAGTTTCCTTACCAGTTTACGTAAGGAAAGGTTGTATGTGATACAATCAGAAAAGTTTTTCGATCCTAAGGATGCTAAAAGGTATGCTAGCACCAGCGATCCTTCTAAGGACTGGAGTAAGCATCTCGGAGTTGGAATATGCACTTTGATAAAATGATCAAAGATTTTAGGTTTATACAAAGTTTATGAGAAACTTGTATTTCCAAAGAAGTGAGTGGGAGCACTATAGAATTTCTGATGAGTATATGTTGTTGACATATTGATGATCAGAAATGATGTAGAATTTCTGGAAAGCATACATGGTTATTTGAAAGGTATTTTTCAATAGAAAACCTGGATTAAGCTACTTGAACATTGAGCATCAAGATCTATAAGGATAGATCAAAAACGCTTAATGGTACTTTCAAATGAGCACATACCTTGACATAATCTTGAAGGTGTTCAAGATGGATACCAAAGAAGGAGTTCTTGCCTGAGTTGTAAGGTATGAAGTTAAGAGTTAAAGCTCGACCACGGCAGAAAAGAGAGAAAGGACGAAGGTCGCCCCTATGCCTTAGACATAGGCTCTATAGTATGCTATCTTTGTGTACCGCACGGAAGTGTGACTTGCCATGAGTCAAGTCAAGGGGGTACAAAATGATCCAGAACGGATCATTGGACAGCGGTCAAAATTATCCTTAGAAGAATAAGGAAATATTTCTCGATTATGGAGGTGATAAAGAGTTCGGCGTAAAGGGTTACGTCGATGCAAGCTTTAACACCTATCCGAATGACTCCGAGTAGCAAACCGGATACGTATAGTGGAGAAACCATTTGGAATAGCTTCAAGTGGAATGTGGAAGCAGCATTTACAATATGACATAGAGAATTGCGAAGTACATACGGATCTGAATACTGCAGACCCGTTGACTAAAACTTCTCTTACAAGCAAAACATGATCAAACCCTAGAACTCATTGAGACTTAATCACATGGTGATGTGAACTAGTTTAAGACACTAGTAGACTCTTTGGATGTTGGTCACATGGCGATGTGACCTATCAGTGTTGATCACATGGCGATGTGACCTATCAGTGTTGATCACATGGCGATGTGAACTAGATTATTGACTCTAGTGCAAGTGGGAGACTGTTGGAAATATGCCCTAGAGGCAATAACAAATTAGTTATTATTATATTTTCTTGTTCACGATAATCGTTTATTATCCATGCTATAATTGTATTGATAGGAAACTCAGATACATGTGTGGGTACATAGACAACACCATGTCCCTAGTAAGCCTCTAGTTAACTAGCTCGTTGATCAATAGATGGTTACGGTTTCCTGACCATGGACATTGGATGTCATTGATAACGGGATCACATCATTGGCAGAATGATGTGATGGACAAGACCCAATCCTAAGCCTAGCACAAAGATCGTGTAGTTCGTATGCTAAAGCTTTTCTAATGTCAAGTATCTTTTCCTTGGACCATGAGATTGTGCAACTCCCGGATACCGTAGGAATGCTTTGGGTGTACCAAACGTCACAACGTAACTGGGTGGCTATAAAGGTGCATTACAGGTATCTCCGAAAGTGTCTGTTGGGTTGGCACGAATCGAGACTGGGATTTGTCAATCCGTGTAAACGGAGAGGTATCTCTGGGCCCACTCGGTAGGACATCATCATAATGTGCACAATGTGATTAAGGGGTTGATCACGGGATGATGTGTTACGGAACGAGTAAAGAGACTTGCCGGTAACGAGATTGAACAAAGGTATCGGGATACCGATGATCGAATCTCGGGCAAGTAAAATGCCGCTAGACAAAGGGAATTGTATACGGATCGATTGAGTCCTTGACATTGTGGTTCATCCGATGAGATCATCGTGGAACATGTGGGAGACAACATGGGTATCCAGATCCCGCTGTTGGTTATTGACCGGAGAACGTCTCGGTCATGTTCGCATGGTTCCCGAACCCGTAGGGTCTACACTTAAGGTTCGATGACGCTAGGGTTATAAAGGAAGTTTGTATGTGGTTAACGAATGTTGTTCGAAGTCCCGGATGAGATCCCGGACGTCACGAGGAGTTCCGGAATGGTCCGGAGGTAAAGATTTATATATGGAAAGTTGTTGTTCGGGTTAGGAAAAGTTCGGATTTTTCGGTATTGTACCGGAAGCTTCGGAAGGTTCCGGAGGATTCGGAGGGGTCCGGAGGTCCGGAAATTGTTCCACCACGTCCAATACAGTAGCATGGGCTGTAAGGGGCGCCCTAGTCTTAATGGGCCAGGGGCACCAGCCCCCAAGGCCCATGCGCATGGGAAGGGGAAACCCTAAAGGGAGGGCCTCCACTTGACTTGGGAGGCACTCCTCCCCTTGGCCGCCGCCTCCTCAGATTGGATCCGAGGGGCCGCCCCTTCTCCCTGGCCCCTATATATATGGGGGGGGTGGGAGGGCAGCCGCACCACATGTTCTGGCGCAGCCCTTCCCCTCTCCCAAGTCCCTTCTCCTCTCCCGCGGTGCTTGGCGAAGCCCTGCAGGATTGCCATCCTCCTCCACCACCATCACGCCGTTGTGCTGCTGCTGGATGGAGTCTTCGTCAACCTCTCCCTCTCTCCTTGCTGGATCAAGGCGTGGGAGACGTCACCGGGCTGTACGTGTGTTGAACGCGGAGGTGCCGTCCGTTCGGCACTAGGATCGCCGGTGATTTGGATCACGACGAGTACGACTCCTTCAACCCCGTTCTCTTGAACGCTTCCGCTTGGCGATCTACAAGGGTATGTAGATGCACTCTCCTTCCCCTCGTTGCTAGTTTCTTCATAGATAGATCTTGGTGACACGTAGGAAAATTTTGAATTTCTGCTACGTTCCCCAACAAGAGGTCGTTCTTCACGGCCAACGATGAACGTTGGGACGGCATATGGCTCTCAACCTCGGACGACACCGACGAGGATGATGATGGTGATGTTAGCGACTTGGAGTAGTTTCTATCTATATGTATGTCATAGTAGTTTCTTTCTATCTATCTATGTCATAGTAGTATCTATCTATCTATGTATGTCGAACTATCTATCTTGTTGCACCGATGTAAAATATCTTGTAACTATTTTTATCTATGCAATTATTTAAAAAATGTTATAGAATGAGCGCGCGCTGCATTTTTTAAGCCTTGTTGCTGGAGCTTCTGCACGCTGCTTTTAAGCCTTGTTCTTTGGAAAACGCTGCAGCGCTTCGCGTCAAACCAGGCGATGGGCGCGCGCCAAATCAGTTTTTTGCGCGCGGCGCGTTCGGCGCCTGTTGGAGATGCTCTTAGGGAATCGGTTCCTCCGTATATACGCGTAGAGTCAAAATTGTAGTACTGTATTAGTTACTTTTGTACCTTGTACTTGTAAACATCATAATTTTGAGGAAAAAAAACTACAAGATGCAAAATCGAAATAATTTACCACAAACATCATAATTTTGAGAACAAATTGCAGCGACGCAAGCTAGACGATCGATCATACACCCACACGTTGATCGATCTCCACGTACAATTTTATTTTATTTTTGCGGGTGAATCTCCACGTACAAATTTATTTAGAGAGGTGGCACGATGACGGTAGCATGCAGCAACAGGTCGCTCTTCCTCCTGGCCGTGATCCCGAACGCCTCCGCCATGTCCAACTCCCTCGTGCCGTCGGCGAGCTCCCAGTCGAAATGGAAGAGGAGGCTAGCGAGCGCGAGCTCCATGACGGCGAGCCCGAACGTGATCCCGGGGCACATCCTCCGCCCCGCGCCGAACGGCAGGAGCTCGAAGTCCCCACCCCGAAAGTCCACCGCCGCCGCGGCCCCCTCCTCGAACCTCTCCGGCCGGAACTCCTCGGCGTCCGGGCCCCAGCTCGCCTCGTCCCGGCCGATGGCCCATGCGTTGACCAGCACCATGGCGCCCTGCGGCACGTCGTACCCGAGGACGCGACGGGGTTCCCGGCACTCCCGCGGGAGGAGCAGCGGCACTGCCGCGTGCAGCCGGAGCGTCTCCTTGATCACCAGCCGCAGGTACGGCAGCTCCTGCAGGGCTTCCTCCCGGGCGCGGCTCTGCCCGGCGAGCGCGTTGCGCACCTCCGCCTGCGCCCTCCGGAGCGCCGCCGGTTTGCGCACCAGCTCCGCCATGGCCCACTGCAGCGTCGACGCCGAGGTCTCGCTCCCGGCCCCGAAGAGATCCCTCATCATAGCACGGACGGTCCCGATGTCGAGAGGCGCACCGCCGCCGCCGCCGTCCAGAAGCACGTCCAGGATGTCCTCCTCTTCCTCGCAGCTGGCGCCGGCCGCCTTCCTCGCGCGTTTCTCCTCGATGACGCCGTCCATTAGCCGGGACATCTCCCGGACCATCGCCTCCACTCGGCGCGCAGTCCCGCTGAGCGCGCGCGCGAGGCGCGACGACGGGAACAGGTCGGCGAGGCTGAACCCGGCGGCCACCCTGACACCCTCGTTAAGGCACGCCAGGAAGGCTTCGCGGTCCGCGATCCGGTCGCCCACCATGGAGCGCACTACGGCGTCGGCGACGTACGTGGCGACGAGGGAGCTGACGTTCACGGCGGCTCCGGACGCCGCCTCCGCGGCCACGGACGCAACGAGGGCGGCCGCCTCGGCCTCACGCGTCGCTCGGAACGACCGAACCCGCGGCGCGCCGAGGAGCTCCGTGGCGCAGAGCTTGCGGACACGGCGCCAGTGGTCGCCGTGCGGCGCGAGGGCGATGCCGAGGCCATCTCCAGTGAGCATGGCGATGGTGTTCGTCCTCGGCCGCGTGGCGAAGGCGACGTCGTGGGTCTTCATGATCTCCATCGCCGCGGCCGCCGACGAGGCCACGACGACGGGGAGCTCGCCCATGCGGAGCAGCATTAGCGGGCCGTGCCGGAGGGCGAGGTCGCGCATGGCGCGGTGAGGGAGCGCGCCCACGAGGTGGTGCATGCTGCCGATCACCGGCAGCTGCCATGGCCCCGGAGGCGGCTTCAGCGTCACGCCACCACACTGCTTGCTGCGTCGCCTGAGCTTGACGACGAGGAGAAGAGTGAGAAGCAGGATGGCACCGGCCAAAAGCAGGCCATGGTTCTCGTGGTTCCCCGCCATGGCTATGGCTTGGAAGTTGGAACCAATCGGTCGTAGTTTATGTAGGAGCTAGTAGCTGTTGCTCTCAAGATGGTGAGGTGATGGATGCCGTTTGAGCAGCTAGCAGATGCTTGCTAGCTCCGTTCCAAAACAGATAGCCGTCTAAATCATCATCGTTCAGTATGCATCATCAGTTCAATCATTGTCTTATTTGTTAGTTTGAGTTTAATTATCACTTGTTGCATCTCTTTGTCTCATCAAGAGTCAACCAGATACATGCTCCTCAATGCTACCAATACGAATTCGAAAAGATCGCGCCACACATATATATTGTGTCAACATAACTACACAAAGATGTTTTCTTGTATTTATGCTTTCTTCAACAATCGCAGCTTCAGGGTCTCGCATCCGAACCCAGCACGATGCAGTAGAGGCCTAGAAGACGTCGGGGTTGCGG
Organism: Aegilops bicornis; assembly: GCA_021605145.1. Taxonomy (NCBI): domain Eukaryota; kingdom Viridiplantae; phylum Streptophyta; class Magnoliopsida; order Poales; family Poaceae; genus Aegilops; species Aegilops bicornis. Next base: position 248,949,110 of record CM038673.1, on the reverse strand, counting down.
TGCCCGGATATGCCACTCCGATGATCCGACTGCGAGAGATGCAACGACAGCACATAGTTCCTATCCTGCAACCAAATGCAACACAAAGAGCTGATGAGCAAAGCAAAGCCTGTAGTGGAGATGATACGCGGGATAAAGCGATACGTTTTCGACGAGTTTCCCATACCTCTAGCGCCTTGATCTGCTGCTGGTACTTGTCGACGATCTCCTTGAACTGGGACCGCTCCTGCACCATGTCCTGGTAGTCCTTGAGCCGGTTGTGCTGGATAAGAAAGGCCCTCTTCAGGACGCCGTTCTGGTGAAGCAGGCCTCCCAGCATCTGCTTCAGTATCTTGTGCTCCTGGATGGATCGAGGACAGATGAGCACATTGGTATTTCCAGAACAACATCCCACAAGTAACATTTGATTTATAGCAGTATCATGTATCAATTGGTGTTTTATGGTTGTGATCTACTGTCAATGTCTGAACTTGGACTAGCTAGCATAATTATTAACGGGGGCGTGTATCAATCAACAGTAGATGCATCAGTTACCTCACGCATTTTCTGCTTTTCATCAGGAGTATTGCAGTCTGCGGCAGATTTGTGAAACAATTCAAGTATCCTGAAGGCTCGATTCTTGGCGTCGATCAAATCTGAAGCGGCCGACATCTCCTTGACCATTAGCTCCGCCCAGTCAGTGCCGTCTGTGGGAGTATTCATCTCCGCCACATCAGATGCCACTGCGATCAACAATCATCGACATATGAACAACTTGAGTTAGACAAGATGGACATTGTAACATTAGTACTCGTCTATATCACCTGACGTAATCATCATCAGGCAACATGAGGAAGAAACGGCCAGGTTCAATTTTGGGCAATATTCGTTCAGCCATACCTCCAGATGAGGCCGCATCAGCATTGGTTGGTGATGAACCCGATGCCAAATAATCCTTGAAGCCTCTGATTGCAGCATCCAAGACATTTCCTGATGCTTCGAAATAGCGTCGAAGAAGCTAAAAAAAATCCCCAAAATAGCCCATTAGATGCCTACAGAGCAATACAGTATGAACCCCATTGTGACAGGAACCAATGCTATGTCATGATTCAAGAAAAACTTTGGCCAAGATGTTGTTCACCAGACAACTTTGATATGCATGCTACTGTTTCTTAGTTCAGCCAATTCTTTTTCACGAATCTTTATTTCAGTCATCATCTCTGAAACTCCAAAGTAGCGGGCAATCTGGCGAGGCGAAAGCGTGTAGGGTCAAATGATCCCACAAAACAGAGGAATAATCCTCATGGGTGATTCATGTCCTCCTTCCGCGAGGGAATTTGCTGTGGATGATTCTTCCAAGTTACATCGCCTATAGCCGACTGCAGAAACGCGACGCCGTCGAGGAGATCTCAGCTGAATTTCTCACAAGGGCGCATCGGCTGCTGCTGCCCCCACCTCCCGATCCTGATTAGGCTTGCATTTTCAATTTATTTTTCTTCAGCTTGATGTTAAGCTGATGCCCCCAGCACGTGCTCCCTTTGTTTTTTTTGATTCAGCCTGTATGTTCGGACTCGATGTTGTTGAGTTGTGCTTTATTAAGAGACCAAGGCAGGTACCTGCGGATCGGCGCCGGGGAAGATGCCACTGGAATCATCATCGAATATATTTTCACAGTAGCATTTACAGTACCAAATCGATGCCACTGGAATCATCATCAAATATATTTTCACATCATATATACTTTTTAATGTAAATGTTCATATAGTTTTCTATAAATTTGGTTAAACTTTGTAAAGTTTAACTTCTGTAAAAGATATTATGCAGAGTAAAAGTAAATAAAACAGAGAAAGTATGATTTATCTACTTCCTCAAAGGGGGATACTGATAAACAAGGCAGGTGCCTGCCTTCCCTTTCTATAGATCTTCTTCTTCTTCTTCTTCCACAAATATTCATCAATATGAAGTGCTGACCACACCTAAAACAATGGTTTTACTAATTCTCAGGTACCGAATCGCGTTTAGTCAATTTTTCGTGTTAGCTCCGGGGTCAAAGACGGCGGCTCCCGGGCGAGAGTAGCCCGGTTGGCTCTGGAGGGCGGAACAGCGTGGCGATCGCGGGAGCTCCGCCGGACGGCCGTGGTGGCAGCAAGCGGCCCGGCCTGGAGTGGATACAGGAGGATTGGAGGTTGAAGACAACAGTTGCAACGTGATCCTGTCCGTTGGATGGTGATCTGACGGTCGAATTGTTTTACTGACGCCGATTTTATTTTTACCCGATGAATATAGGCGCTCTCTCAAAACAAGTTTGGATCCAGATTTCTTTCTCCTCAGAAAAAAGTTCGCATCAGGATTCAACTATTTTCGGTTTGTTTGCGAGGCGGTTCTGTGATCAGTTTTCTCGGCGTTGTGGTCAATTAATCCGATGGGTAGGTGCTATTGTTGTACATGGTCTACTAAGAAGTAAGAATCAGCAGAAGTAAAAGCAGAATCTACGGCGGCCAAGGTAGGTACCTGCGGATCGGCGCCGGGGAAGATGAGCTGGAGCGCGTCGACGGGGTCGAAGTCCATGCTGAACCCGAGCTCCGCCACGTCGGCGGCGGCGGACGGCGAGCATCGCCCCCTCTTCGTGTTCAGCGGCGGGAGCGCCGCGAAGGGCTCCTCCATGAAGGCCTCCGCCCCGCGCTTCCGGCAGCCGGCCACTTTCGCCGTCATGTTTGCCGGCTACGGCCGGCGAGGTCTCGAAGAGAGATGCAGGGAGGAGTGGCGAACTGTGTGATGTGGTGGATCGATGGTGCGGGTGGATCGTGTTTATAGCATGAACTCATACGACGGCGGTTTGGTGGGGGGCAGGAAGAGGGGAGGGAGAAGCCTTGGAGGACACGGCCGTGGTGCCGTGCGATCGGAGGCCAGCCCGATAGCGACCGTCCGATTACGTGGCCAGGGTTTTTTTGCTCAGAAAAAAAAAGTGTAAATGCCAGATGAAAATATCATGATAAACATGGTCCCATGCGCTTACTGACGTGAGCAGAAAATTCGAAAAAGAAATACTAGGATAATTTAAAATTTTCTGAAATTTTGGGTTCGAATTTGGTCAACCATTCTAATCTGCATGACCCAAGTTATGTTCGAATTTTGGGTTGTTGGTTGTTGGTTGATGTGTATTGGATAACATTAGGCCTTGATTGATCTCAATTTTGGCCGATTTGGTGCGAAATGTTCAAGTTAAGTCCCTGATTACACATTTGTTAGTGCCACTTTGTGGTGAATTAGTTCTAATTGTTGTTGTTAATCTGGTCTAATTTGCATCAATTTCTATTAATTAATTATGATTAATGACTAATTAGGCATAATTCTATTTAGTTTTATTTCATGGTAATCCAAGGTTTAATTATGCCTCGGTTAGCATGAATTGATTAGTTAGATCCAAGGTTTTGTTATGCCTCGGTTAGCATGAATTGATTAGTTAGATCACAATCTGCTCTGTTCAGGGACTCGGAAACATTTCCAGACAAAAGCTTCCATGCTGCACAACGACCACCACAGTTACAAGTGCAACATTGTCACAGCATTTGGAACATGAAAGCTCCACACACAAAAGCTAACAACAATCACCAGGATTATAGCTGCAACAGGCACCAAGTTCAAACCCACCAGCAACGATCAATTCAGCTAAGCATATTAAACCAGAAAACACGGGCATCATATAACGTCTGCCTAGTGCTACAGAGACCGACAGAGGCAGAGGCAGAATGATATCTTGACGTGAGCAGAAATTTGGCATTTATGTAAAAAATAGTAATTATGACCCAAGTTACTATGGCAGATGTACATTAAATTTTGCCATGGTATTTTAATGAAATTTTTCCATGTTTTTATATAAGAAATCTGCCATTATGTGAAAATTAACACAAAGAATTGATGAAAAAATGCTGTGGCAATGCATATTCAAATTTGCCACGCTAGTTTTATCAAATTTGCCATGCTTTTATAAAAACATTCCATGGATGTGAAATAATACAGAACAATTGATCAAACATTGCCATGGCAAAATGCATGTTCAATTTGAATAGCAGTTTTTTTATCAAAATTGCCATCTTTTGCATAATAAAAATATCGTGTGTGAAAACCACAAAAATGTTCGAAAAATTGGCATGGAAAAACGCATATTCTAAAATATGGCGTGGCATTTTTTATCAAATTTTCCATACTTTTAAGAAAAGTAATTTGGCATGAATGTGAATTAATACAAAATTGGTAAACAAAATTGCCATGGCAATTGCATGTTCAATTTTGCCATGGAATTTTTACCAAAAATTCCCATCTTTTGCATAATAAATTTTGATGTGTATGTGCAAAAATAAAAAACAACAAATGTTTCAAAATTGCCATGGCAAGTGCATAGTCAAAACATGTTGTGCTATTTTTATCAAAGTTTCCATGCTTTACGAGAGAAATATTGTGAAGAATGTGAAGTACTACAAAAAGTTGATAAAAATTGCCATGGCAAAGTACATGTTCAAATTTGCCATGGTATTTTTTACCAAAATTGTTCAATTTTTCCATGGCTTTTTTACCAAAATTGCCATGTATGTGAATAATAATACAAAAAATGATTCAAAATTGCCATGGCAAATGCATATTAAAATTTGGCATGCTATTTTATGAAAATCACCATCTTTGCGTATTAAAATTACCATGTACTATGTGAATTATAACGCAAAACAAGTTATTCAAAATTGCCATGGCAAATGCGTATTCAAATTGGCCATGCTATTTGTCTCAAAATTGCCATGCTTTATGAATGAAAAATGCCAAAAAAAGTGAATTACTACAGAAAAATTGATAAAAAAATTGCCATGGAAAATGCATGTTCAATTTTGCGTTATGAAATTTCCGTATATGTGAAAATAACACAAAGAATGATTAAAAAATCCATGGGAAATGCATATTTAAATTTGTCGTGGTATTTTTATCAAAGTTGCCATGCTTTATGAAAAGGAATTTTCCAAGGAATGTGAAGTACTACAAAAGGTGCCATGTGAACACAAGAAGATCCTAAGGATTCATCTTCCACAGCTTGAACACAAACAAAAAATGTCATGTGAAAGGTGAACTCATCATTTTTGTTTATACTACTACAATTGTCATGTTTCTATGACACATAACAATCCTAGTGGGTTCATCTTCCACAGCTAGCACAAAACAATGAACAACAAAATTGCCATGTGAGCACAACAAGATCCTATGGGATTCTCATCTTCCACAGCTTGCACATAAACATTGAACACAAACAAAAATTGCCATGTGAAAAAGTGAACTCATCATTGTTGTTTATACTACTAGAAAATGTCATGTTTCTATGACACATAACAATCCTAGTGGGCTTATCTTCCACATCTTGCACACAAAAATGAACAACTACACGCCAAAAGTGGCCATGGCAAACAATGGTTTCATTCCCCCTAGGCAAGAAACATGGAAAGAACTGTAGCGGTGATACATATCGACTTGCCATCAGTGCATAAAAATGGATTTGCCCCGCGACCTTGTGTAGGATCGATAGTTTACTTACAGGGGGGTGATTAAACTACTTGACCAAATAAAACTGATCCTTTTCCCAATTTTAGTTGTAGGCAAGTTTTAGCAAGTCAAGCTACACCCTACACATGCAAGTCTAAGAGTAGTGCAGTGGAAACTAAAGACTTTGCATATGAATGTAAAGGAGGGATTGGAGAAATTAAACACAATGAAGACACGGTGATTTTGGCGTGGTTCCGATAGGTGGTGCTATCGTGCGTCCACATTGATGGAAACATCAACCCACGACGGGTAACGACTGCATGAGTCCATGGAGGGCTCCACCCACAAAGGGTCCACGAAGAAGCAACCTTGTCTATTCCACCATGGCTTACGTCCACGAAGGACTAGTCTCACTCGGGGTAGATCTGCACGAAGTAGGCGATCTCCTTGCCCTTACAAACTCCTTGGTTTAACTCCAGATGATCTTGGAGGCTCCCAAGTGACACCTAACCAATCTAGGAGATACCACTCTCCAAAAGATAATAAATGTTGTTGTTCATGATGAAATCCTTACTCTTGTGCTTCAAAAGATAGTCTCCTCAACACTCAATCACTCTCTCATAGATTTGGCTTGGGTAGCAGAAGGATTGGAGTGGAAAGCAACTTGGAGATGCTAGAAATCAAGGTTTAATTGATTGGGTTGGAATCTCTTGATCTCAACACATGAGTAGGGGGTTCTCTCTCAAAAAAATGAATGTTGAAAGTGTAGTTTCGTTCTAGTGGCTCTCCTTGAGAGTGAATGGGGGTGGAGGGGTATAAATAGCCTTCACCAAAGATCCAACCATTACAATCTTTTGACTCAACTCGGTGACACCAAAATGAAATCTCGATGAGACTGAGCTGTGTAAAATATTTGAACGTTGGGCTTCTCGGTGAGATCGAACGAATCCACTCGGTGAGACCGATTTTGATGACCTAACCAGAACCTCGTTTCAGTAATTCCGATCGGTTCATCTCGGTAATTTGGAAACGACAACGATGGGTTATAGAAAGTTGGTCACTGCACTTCGATGGGACCAAATGCCATCTCGGTGAAACGGAGTTTCTAGGGTTTGGCTAGTGGCTCTGTCTGAAGTAACTCGGCTGGTCCGTGTGTGTAGGTTTCCGTGGGACCGAGTTAGACTTTTAGTGTTTTGGACATATAGAACTTTGAGAAAATGGTTGAGGGTTTTGGAGAAATATCTTCAAGCACTTGAGCAATTGGATCACTTAACCAAAAATGTAGTCTTGAAGCTTTTGCCAACCCATGTCCTTAGCATTTTGAGCGGTCCACAATCACTATCCTTGCCATGCCAACATTAAACTTTCTTGAAATCTATCTTTGAATATGCATTAGTTTAATGGCATATATGTTGTTATTAATTATCAAAATCACCCGGAGATTAGTTGCACTTTCAACTTGTTTTAAGTGAGTTTAAAAAAAACGTTCATTTTTAATAGAAACCCCCTGACCTTTCGGTTACATTTGGGGGTGGGTTTCCCCTGATGCTTTCACATACATAGGTTGTCGGAGCTATAAAAAGGGTTGCTCCTAGTTTTGGACGCTAGACACCTTGGAACCTCTCTCATATATCTGGTTCTAACTCAAAGCCACGACCGGACTTTCAATTCAGGTTAAACTCATATGGGTGACGCCTTGTACTTGTTTGCAACATAGGGGGAGTCATCATAGTCGATTAGAGGCCCGCCAATACATGTCATATAATTTGCATAGTGAAGGAAATATGCCCTAGAGGCAATAATAAAGTTATTATTTTATTTCCTTATATCATGATAAATTTTTATTATTCATGCTAGAATTGTATTAACTGGAAACTTGATACATGTGTGAATACATAGAGAAAACAAAGTGTCCCTAGTATGCCTCTATTAGACTAGCTCGTTAATCAAAGATGGTTAAGTTTCCTAACCATATACATGTGTTGTCATTTGATGAACGGGATCACATCATTAGGAGAATGATGTGATGGACAAGAACCATCCGTTAGCTTGGCATAATGATCGTTTAGTTTTATTGCTATTGCTTTCTTCATGACTTATACATGTTCCTCTGACTATGAGATTAGGCAACTCCCGAATACTGTAGTGGTGGCGTCAAGTGGGTTACTAAAGGAGATGCTAACACCGGTTACTTTCACGCGTTTGCCAACGATAGAAAGCACAAGAGTACTATCCTACGGCTTCAATCTGACAACGGCCTCCTGTTAACCAACGAACACATAGTGGCTCACATTTATGAGTTTTTCATAGGCCTTTTGGGGACGGCCGAAGAAAAGCGCTTTGCCTCCGTGAGGACCTGTGGGACCCAACGAAATAGGTATCGTAGGAGGAGAACAAAGGGCTCGTGCTCTCTTTCCTACCGGAGGAAATCGACAAAGCTCTAAATGACATGAAAACCGACACGGCTCCGGGTCCGGACGGATGGCCAGTGGAAATTTTCAAGAAATTTTGGCCTCATCTCAAGCATCTTTTCTACGAGATCGTGAACGGTTTTGCGTTAGGTACGGTAGACCTGTCGCGGCTCAACTACGGGGCTATTAGCTTGATCCCTAAGGTGAAAGGGGCCGATGACATCAAACTTTTTAGGCCGATCACGCTGATCAATGTGCCTTTCAAGATTTGTGCTGTAACGCCCCGCGACCGACGCTCCAGACGCCTTCCATGTTCTTCGTGATTGATGTTTGTTTTATTCGCTTGTTGCATCTCATCATTGCATCATCCGCATTGCATCGGCACTTCGTTGCTGTCATTTTTCAAAACTTGCATCCGTTCGTAGTTGCCATGTTTCCCCTTGCCTCGTTGACCGTTCCGAGACCAACCGGGTTTTTCGAGTCCCTCTTGTCTGGCCACTTAATCTCTTTGCTCAATGTACAGAACCCTCGCGCGTGTCCGAGACTTCCCCAAACCCGAAACGGACTGTCGTCACTGTTGGGTCCGGATCATCCCCAAACATCTATAAAACATCTTCGTTTTCTTATTTGGACTCCCTACCTATTTCTTCTCAACTACCCGATTACGATCGGACGGACCGAGTAAACCCCTAACCAAAACTCACTTGCTATATATACAGTCTAACCCTATCCAATCCATCAAATCCTCCCCCTGCCGCCGCCGCCCACTGTCTCCTCCATCCTCGGGATCTTGCCCGATCCATTCGAGCCACCCGACCAACCTCCTTCCTCCTTGGGATTTCCTCCCAATTCAACCGGAGCCAACCCAATCCCACCAACCAGAGCAGCCAGCCCCGCTCCTCGTGCCCGAGGCCTCCCGAGCCGCACCTCGCCGGCAACTAGCAGGACCGTCGTGTCCCTCTCCTCTGTTTTCCTTTCCATCCTCCTTTTCCCCTGTCTCTCTCTCGCTCACGCCATCTCTCTCCCTGTCTTTCCCTACAGGAGCTTCCCGCGCCATGGCTGCAGTCCGAGTCCTCCTGCCTCGCTCGATCTGGACCTGGAGGGTCCCGAGCATCTCCACCGTCGCCGTCTCAGTTGAGCGCCGCCCTGGTTCCCTTTCTCTCCTTCCTCCGGTCCCCTCATCTCATCTCTCTCTCTGATTTATGTTGCGACGCCGCCGTTTCTGTAGAGCCACTGCCGCCACGGAGCTCCAACTCCAGCCACCTCGTCTCCGCGGTGACCTGACGCCTCGGGTTCCGTCCGACCGCCGGCGTCCCATCCTCGCCTCTGCTTCGAACACACGCGCGCGCCTGCCTCCCTCGTCTCGCAAGCCTCGTCGCGGGTCAACCGCGTCCTCCGCCATGGGCTTCCACATGGAGCACCACCACCGCATCTCCTTGGATCCGTCGGGTCCCGACCATCCCCGTCGTTGCCGGACTTCTCAGCTCACCGGAGCCCCAAGACCCCGCGCCAAGTCCCTCTGCTGCTCCCCTGCTTCGCGCCTGCTGCCTCCTGCAACGGGCGAGGGGACGAACTCCTCCTCGGCCAGCCGCATCGTCCGCCTGCGTTGACCGCGTCTGCGCCACGTCAGCCTGTGGGCCCCACCTTCCTGCCGAGTCCGCAGCCTGCCTCCTCTCCAGTGTCGCGCCCAAGTCCCACGTCGCCGGCAGCCGTTCCCACCGTCCGTCGCCCTGAACCTGCTGCTGCTGTCTCTGTTCTTCAGTAACAAGAAGGAGCAGCTCGCTCGCCTCGCTCGCGTTGACCGACCCTGCATCACTGACCCGCTCGCTCGTCAGCAGCAGCAACCACGTTCTGGGCCTCAAGCCAGGAGCAGCCCAGGGACCGGCCTACTCCAGCCCTTTGCATCGAACGGGCTTTGGCCCATGGTGAGAACCCCAGCCCAGCACCCAGCCAGATTCGGCCTGTGTTGTTTTTTTCCTGTCTGCGAATTTGTCCAGTTATCTAGATACTGCCAGTTTTTCAGAAAACCCCTAGTGTTCATGCATCTAATAACTAATTAACCATGCATCATATGTAAATAATTTATATATGTAAAATGCTTAGAATTTCATCTAGTTTCATAATATCCAACTTTCATCCATGTTTAAAATGTTTAACTTGTTGTTTGCTTTAATTTGCATAAATGCCATGTTAAAATGATTTATTTCATATCTAAATAACCGTAGCTCCAATTTTAATAAACTATATATGTAATTTCTCTAGAAAATGCATAAATTAACATGGTGCACTTACTTTGCATGTTTAACAACAATAAAATTGTGTTTATATCAGAACAGTACCAAATTTGAAATATGCATATGGGGATTTTCCTAATTGTTGTTTGTTGTTTCCGGCCTCATTTAAACTTGCCTAGATAGGTAGATTGCTTATGTTTCACCTCTTGCCATGTTTAACAACATTTAATATTATTGTGTACCTAAACGAGAGTGAACTAAATAACTTTCGAATGTAGTGTTTACGTCAATATGCAACTCGTTGCATATTGAGCTCCACTTAACTTGTAGTATTGTTTGTTGCACTTTGCCATGCTTCTCCATGCCTCATTAAACCGGACATGCATCATACTTGGTTGTGCATCGTGCCATGTTTATGTGATGGTTGTTTACCATGTTGTTTGCTTCTTTCGGTTGTGCTTCTTCTCGTTAGCTTCGCTTCGTTCCTAATTGTGAGGTTTCGTTCGACCACGTCCCGCTTGTCTTCTTCATGGACTCGTTCTTCTTCCTACCGGATTTCGTGCAAGATGACCATTACCCTCGATATCACTTCTATCTTTGCTTGCTAGTTGTTCGCTCTATCGCTATGCTTGCGCTTACCTACCACCGCTTATCATGCCTCTCATATTGCCATGTTAGCCTCTAACCTTTTCACCCTTCCTAGCAAACCATTGCTTGGCTATGTTATCGCTTTGCTCAGCCCTCTTATAGCGTTGTTAGTTGCGGTGAAGTTGAAGATTGCTTCCATGATGGGCAGGATTATTTTGGGATATCACAATATCTCTTATTTAATTAATGCATCTATATACTTGGTAAAGGGTGGAAGGCTCGGCCTTATGCCCGGTGTTTTGTTCCACTCTTGCCGCCTAGTTTCCGTCATACCGGTGTTATGTTCCTTGATTTTGTGTTCCTTGCGCGGTTGGGTGATTTATGGGACCCCTCGACAGTTCGCTTTGAATAAAACTCCTCCAAAGAAGGCCCAACCTTGGTTTTAACATTTGCCACCTAAGCCTTTTTTCCCTTGGGTTCTGCAGACTCAAGGGTCATCTTTATTTTAAACCCCCGCCAGTGCTCCTCTGAGTGTTGGTCCAAACTAGAGCCCTTTGCAGCGCCCCCTCAAGGAAACTTGAGGTCTGGTTTTAGTTGTACGGATTGCTCATCCACAGCCCCGAGAACGAGATATGTGCAGCTCCTATCGGGATTTGTCAAGACAATCGGGTGGTCTTCTTTGGTCTTGTTTTACCATTGTCGAAGTGCCTTGTAACCGGATTACGAGATCGACGGGTATTTCCGGAGAAGGAATATCCTTCGCCGACCGTGAGAGCTTGTGATGGGTTGTTGGGACACCCTGCAGGTATAAACTTCGAGAGCCGTGCATGTTATGTGGCGATGGGAATTTGTTTTCGGTGGAGTCCGGAAGTGAACACGGTTTTTGGGTTATGTATGAACGTAAGTAGTTTCGTGATCACCCCTTGATCCCTTCTAGCTTCTCGACCATTCCGCTTGCTTCTCTTCTCGCTCTTATTTGGCGTATGTTAGCCACCATATATGCTTAGTCGCTCTGCAACCTCATCACTTATCCTTTCCTACCCATAAGCTTAAATAGTCTTGATCTCGCTGGTTTTGAGATTGCTTGAGTCCTCGTGACTCACCGTGATACTATCACAACAGTTGCAGTGCCGATGATACGGCAGGGGTTGCAACCGAGCTCAGATGGGAGCTCAACGAAGATCTTGGTCGTTGCTATGTTTCGCTTCATGTTGATCAAGAGTGGAGCTCAGCTTGGGACGATCGGGGATCTAGCAGCTTGGGTTATCTTCTTTTCTTTTGGCTTCATTCGTAGTCGGACTATGTGTGTACTTTGAATGATGTATGATTTATATGTTCATTGTGTGAAGTGGCAATTGTAAGACAACTCTTTATCCCATTCTTGTTCATTACATGGGATTGTGTGAAGATGACCCTTCTTGTGACAAAACCACCATGCGGTTATGCCTCTAAGCCATGCTTCGACACGTGGGAGATATACCGCATCATGGGTGTTACATGTGCGAAAGCCTATGCTTCTCGATTGGCTCGTGAGCTCAACATGTGATTAGCCCTAGTCGCACCAGCTTCCTCAAACACCGTAACATTTTAGAAGGCCCCTTAGCGCTTCTAGAAATACTTCATGAGCTTAAGCGCACCAAAGTGCGTATGCGTTCTTCTCAAGTTGGACTTTGAGAAAGCCTAGGAGCACGTGAACTGGAGTTTGTGCGTGAGGTCCTCATCAAGAAGGGTTTTGATGCGGGTTTCGGCCCATCCGAATCATGCACCTCGTGTGTAGCGGGCACACCATGGTTACGATCAATGGTACAATGGGTAACTTCTTCGCATGACAAGCATGGCTTCACTACCGGGAGACCCGAGCTCGCCACTAATCTTCAATTTTATTGCGGATGCCCTAGCTGCATTGATTAGAAAGGCCAGGAAGCGGGGCACATTAGAGGGCTAATCGCCCACCTCATACTGGCAAAGGTCACCCACCTTCAATACGCAGATGACATGATGCTTATGTTTGAACTCGACGATCATAGTATAGCGTCCATCAAGCTTCTGCTGCCGCTTTTGAGATCTTGTCGGGCTTAAGATCAATTTCAAAAGCGAGGTGATCACCATTGGGATGGAGGATCATGACAGTCATGGATTGCCAATTTGCTTAATTGCAAGATTGGGAAATTCCCAATCAAATACCTAGGCCTCCCGATTTCACATAAGAATTTGACCATAGCTGAATGGGAGCCGCTTTATGGCAAAGTCGCTAATCGGGTTAGCTCGTGGCGAGGAAGGTTTATGTCATCGCCAAGAAGGCTGATTTTGACCAATTATAGCTCTGTCCTCCCTCCCCTCTTTACGATGGGGATGTTCCTACTCACAGATGGGGTCCATATCAAACTTGAAACCCCGCGTCCGTGTTCTTTTGGGAAGGAACTAGGACGAAACACAAGTATCATTTGGCGAAATGGGCTGCGGTGTGCAGACCAAAAAAGTTTGGTGGTTTGGGGATCACGAACTCTAAGCTCATGAATGTTTCACTGCTCACCAAATGGTGGTGGCACCTTGCCCAAAATGAGTCGGGTCTCTGGGCGGATATCCTTCAAGCTAAATATTTCGGACGGAAATCTTTTCAAGGCTAAGTCAAGGGATCGCTGCTTTGGAATGGGATCCAAGCGGTGAGACCGCCTTTACGGTGGGTGCCGATTTCACGTGCATAGCAGCTCATCCACGCGGTATTGGCTCGACTAATGGTGGGGTCAAACCTTGTCAGGCAATCCCACCCGAGCAAAGTATCAATTGGCCATAGACACTAACATCACGGTTGTCGACGCCCTTCAGTTCACCCTTGGCGATCTCCTTTACAGACGCTAGAGGCTGCGAGGCCGCTTCGGAATGCTCTCGTAGCCGACCTTGAGGGCCGGACTCGAGCCGTGAAAGGGACGAGATCATCCGAAGCTCACGGCCGGCTTCCCGCAATTCTCGGTCAAGTCCTTATATGAGAAGTCATGGAGGGAATGTGCTAGATATGGCTAGGGGCTGGAAGGCTGGCATTCCCTCAAGATCAAAATTCTCATGTGGCAATTGTTTCGCAATTGCCTTCCTACATCCGATAATGCGCCAAGAGGAATGGCCTGTGAACGAGATTTGCGCCATTTGCGCCACGGGAAGATGCTAACCACGCTTTCTTGGTGCTTGTTTAGCTAGATTTATGCGGAACGTGGTTGGGAGACTTTTAATAAGAATTGGAACCCGCAAACTAGTGATGACTTACTAAACTTGTCAAGGCACATAGGGTGCCGGCGCGAGGTTGCCGTGGCGTAGTGTAAGGGCGTTGTTATGGTCGATTTGGGCGGTGCGGAACAAAATTACAATTGAACACAAGTTCCTTGCTCACCCAAATTGATATTCACTTCAAATGCCACATTTTCTTACAGGCTTGGGCGCCATTGGGGAAACAACATGACGAGGACCGCATGATCGAGATCATGGAGCGAGATCAAGTCGCGTACGGTGAAAGCGAGGCATCAAGGAGTGCAAGCTTGAGTCTTTGGAGTTATCTTATGATTTGCCGAAGCGTTTATGTATGTTATGCTTTCTAGCTAGTTGCAAGTTTGCATTGTCGGACGTTGAGCCCGTGGAACTACTGTCTTTATGGTTTGTAAGGTTCAAAACCGTTTGTTGATGCTGCCTTGGGGCTTTATTAATATAAAGCCGGACGTCAAGCGTCTTCGCTCCAAAAAAATACCAGAGGAACACCTTGTGTGCTATCAAACGTCACAACATAACCGGGTGATTATAAAGATGCTCTCTGTGTGTCTCCGAAGGTGTTTGTTGGATTGTCATAAATCGAGACTAGGATTTGTCACTCTAAGTATCGGAGAGGTATCTCCGGCCTTTCTCGGTAATGCACATCACTATAAGCCTTGCAAGCAATGTGACTAATGAGTTAGTTACATGATGATGCATTGTGGAACGAGTAAAGAGACTTGCTTGCAGAACGAGATTGAACTAGGTATGAGGATACCGATGGTGAATCTCGGGCAAGTAACATACCGATGACAAAGGGAACAACGCATGTTGTTATGCGATTTGACCAATAAAGATCTTTGTAGAATATGTAGGAGCCAATATGAGCATCCGTGTTTCGCTATTGGTTATTGACTGGAGATGTGTGTCGGTCATGTCTACATAGTTCTCAAACCCGTAGGGTCCACACGCTTAGCGTTCGATGACGATTTGTATTATGAGTTACCTGATTTGATGACCGAAGTTTGTTCAGAGTCCCAGATGAGATCACAAACATGACGAGGAGTCTCGAAATGGTCGAGAGGTAAAGATCAATATATTGGAAGGTTATATTCGGACACCGGAATGGTTCTGAAGTGTTTCGGGTATTTTCGAGTACCGGAGGTTACCGGAACCCCGGGAGAGTAATGGGCCTCAATGGGCTTTAGGGAAAGGAGAGAAGGGCCTCAAGGGGTGGCCGCCCCCCCATGGGCTTGTCCAAATTGGACTAGGAGGGGGCGGCGCCCCCTCCTTCCTTCTCCCCTCTTCCTCCTTCCCTCCTTCTCCTAGTTGGAATAGGAAGGGGGGGGGGGCGAATCCTACTTGGACCGGGAGTCCAAGTAGGACTCCCCCCTTGGCGCTCCCCCTCTAGGGCCGGCCTGCTTCCCCCCTCCTTTATATACGTGAGGGGGCACGCCAAAGACACACAAGTTTTCTCTTAGCCGTGCGGTGCCTACCTCCACAGTTTACCACCTCGGTCATATCGTCGTAGTGCTTAGGTGAAGCCCTGCGCCGGTAACTTCATCATCACCATCGCCACGCCGTCGTGCTGACAGAACTCTCCCTCGCCCTCAACTGGATCAAGATCTCGAGGGACGTCATCATGTTGAACGTGTGCAGAACACGAAGGTGCCGTACGTTCGGTGCTTGGATCGGTTGGATCATGAAGACGTTCGACTACATCAACCGCGTTACTAAACGCTTCCGCTTTCGGTCTACAAGGGTACGTGGACACACTCTCCTCGCTCATTGCTATGCTTCTCCTAGATAGATCTTGCATGATCGTAGGAATTTTTTTGAATTACTACGTTCCTCAACAAAGGGTATCGAGCCGTGTCTATGCGTAGATGTTATATGCATGGGTAGAACACAAAGAGTTGTGGGTGATAATAGTCATACCGCTTACCGCCAACGCCTTACTTTGATTCAGCGGTGTTGGATGAAGCGCCTCGACCGACATTACATGACCGCCTTCATGAGACTAGTTTCACCGACGTGCTTCGCACATAGGTGGCTAGTGGTTGTCGATTTCTCCAACTTTAGTTAAATCAAGTTTGACTACGCCCGTCCTTGTTGAAGGTTAAAACAGCACACTTGAAGAAAAATCGTTGTGGTTTTGAGGTGTAGGTAAGAACGGTTCTTGCTAGAAGCCCATAGCAGCCACGTAAAACTTGCAACAACAAAGTAGAGGACGTCTAACTTGTTTTTCCAGGCATGTTGTGATGTGACATGGTCAAGACGTGATGAGATATAAATTGTTGTATGAGATGATCATGTTTTGTAACCGTTATTGGCAACTGGCAGGAGCCTTATGGTTGTCGCTTTATTGTATGAAATGCAATTGCCCTGTAATTGCTCTACTTTATCACTAAGCGCTAGCGATAGTCGCAGAAGCAATAGTTGGCGAAACGACAACGATGTTGCGATGGAGATCAAGGTGTCAAGCCGATGACGATGGAGATCATGACGGTGCTTTGGAGATGGAGATCAAAGGCACAAGATGATGATGGCCATATCATGTCACATATTTTGATTGCATGTGATGTTTATCTTTTATGCGTCTTATTTTGCCGAGTACGGTGGTAGCATTATAAGATGATCCTCACTAAATTTCAAGGTATAAGTGTTCTCCCCAGTATGCACCATTGCTACTGGTCGTCTTGCCGAGACACCACGTTATGATCAGTGTGATAAGCTCTACGTTCACATACAACGGGTGAGGAGTCCCGGATTAGGGGTATCCGGACAAATGGACTGTGTACAACGTCCGGACTATTGAAGCGTGGAGATACAAGACTCAAGACTTCGCCTGTCCGGATGGGACTTTCCTTGGCGGAAGGCAAGCCTGGCGATCCAGATATTGTATTTCCTTCCTTGTAACCGACTCCATGTAAACCCTAGCCCTCTCCGGTGTCTATATAAACCGGAGAGGTTGGTCCTTAGAAGGCCGATCACAATTACATTCATACCATCATAGGCTAGCTCCTAGGGTTTAGCCTCCACGATCTCGTGGTAGATCTACTCTTGTACTACCCATATCATCAATATTAATCAAGCAGTGAAGTAGGGTTTTACCTCCATCGAGAGGGCCCGAACCTGGGTAAACATCTGTGTCCCTTACTTCTTGTTACCATCAGCCTTGACGCATAGATCGGGACCCCCTACCCGAGATCCGCCGGTTTTGACACCGACATTGGTGCTTTCATTGAGAGTTCCTCTGTGACGTTGCTGTCAGGCTCGATGGCTCCTTCGATCGTCATTAACGACGCTGCCCAGGGTGAGACTTTCATCCCCGGACAGATCTTCGTGTTCGGCGGCTTCGCGCTGCGGGCCAATTCACTTGGCCACTTGGAGCAGATCGATAGCTATGCCCTGCCCTTAAATCGGGTTCTAAACCTGAACCACACGGGCGGATACCCGAGGAGACTTGATCTTGGCAGATTCGGGCCAGCGCGAAGCGCCAAACAAGCGATTCACGATGAGCACGGCTTAGACCTCATTGCCGACGTTGCTTGGGATATCATCCCTACAGGCCCGGACCTAAATCCGGAATAGGTTGCGTTGCCTAAAGACGGAGGGTTGGACCCCGCCCCACAGGCCGTACCCTCATCGGTGATGGAGCCGAACACAAGCTTCACTTTTGAGGAAACCGGTGACCCCGGGCCCCTGGACTCATGTCCAGTTGTAGGCTCTAGTCCGTGCGTCCCCGGGCCCGCCGATCCCGGTTGGGCTCGGTGATGGAGTTCACCATGAGGACATCTTTTCAAAGACTTCGCCTTCGGCGACATACTAAACTCATTCAAAACCCTCTCTTTGACAGAGAATCTCGGGCCGAATTATGTCCAGCTCGAGTGGGAAGCAGGCGACGAAGACATTCGTTGCCCGCCCACCACCCACTTCATAGCCACGGTTGATGATTTAACCGACGTGCTGGACTTAGACTCCGAAGACATCGACGGTATGGACGATGATGCAGGAGAAGACTCAGAATCTATAAGGTGCGGGATTCACGCCTCGCCACACGACATATACATGGTGGATACGCCTAAGGAAGGCGACGGTGATAATCTAGAAGATAACACCCCTGGGCAAAAACCAAAGCGACAACGCAGACGCCGTTCCAAATCCGTCAACAAGAATAATATCGGCAAGAGCGCCAGAAGAATGGATACTCCGTCAACCATGAAGGCAATAACGACCAAACAGAACCAGCGATGGAGCAGGGCCGGACCAGGTCACGCCGAACAAAATCCGGGTCACACGCTCAAGAAGCGATCCGTAGGGACGAGTTCACCAATCCGCCCAGACAAGAAGACGGTCCGGACGACGACGCATTCATCGTTAGGAAGAACGCGTGGAACGAAGAACCTCCACGTAAAGCTTACGGCCACAACGAGAAGTCTCAAGAAGTAGAAGCAACGGCTTAAAACCGACAGAAACGCTCAATCGCAGATGGAACAAAGTGCTAGACATCGAAGAAAGATCTGGCGACGATCGCCATACAAAGAGCTACCCAAAATGCAAGCTACTGCCAGAATTGACGATGAGGCTCTTCCAATCAAGAAAAACACGACCAGGAGACCAGGAGTACCGCTTCATAATCGCAACAAATCAGCTACCAAAGACGCCCACGATTTACGTGACCACCTGGAGAAGAAAGCTGGCGCAACTAGGTCCATCTACGGATCTAAAAGAGACACCCCGGCGGAGGACTATGGTCGTCAAAACAATTATGACAACCGAACACCAGTTCGAACAAACACCAAACACAACAATAGCCGACGGCATGCCACAGTAGCGTCTAGATACAGAGGGGCTGCTCACCCCTCGTGCTTTTACCGATGAATCTTTGGACCATGAATTCCACAGGACTTTAAACACGTAAACATAGCATACGACGGAACGACATACCTGTGGGGTCCGGATCGAGGACTTTATCCTCCACATACACATGGCTCACGGAGATGACCTCCATGCCATCAAATACCTCCCCCTCAAACTGAAGGGACCAGCTCGGCATTGGTTGAAAAGCCTTCCCAAAAATTCAATCAGGAGCTGGGAGGAACTAGAGGACGCTTTCAGGCCAATTTTCAAGGGACTTATGTCCGCCTCCGGATCTTGACGATTTAAGTCACATAATCCAACAACCCGAAGAGTCCGCCAAGAAGCTTTGGAACAGATTCCTCACTAAGAAGAATCAAATTGTTGATCGCCAGATCTTTGAAGCCTTAGCGGCATTCAAGCACAAAGATCCGGGACGAGTGGCTCACCGACACCTCGCCAAGAAAAGCCAAGGACAATGGCAGCCCTAACAAGCCTTATGACCCGCTTTTGTGCGGGAGAAGATAACTAGCTCGCCCGTAAAGGCACCAAAGTGACCCCACACATCCAAGCAAGGGATGGCAACGGAAGCCACGGCGTAATAAAAACAAATGCCAAAACAAGGAAGAGAGCCGGACAACACAACGGTTAATGCTGGATTCCGAGGCTCTCGACCTAACCAGCAAAATAAGCATCCTAAAGGCAGTAAATAGGGACCGTCCAGTGTGAACAGAGTTCTGGACAGACTATGCCAAATTCATGGCACCCCCGACAAACCTGCGAACCACACGCACAGAGAGTGCTGGGTCTTCAAGTAGGCCGGCAAACTAAACGCCGAACACAAGGGAAGGGAAACACCAAGTGATGACGAGGATGAACCTCGCCAACCGAACACCGGGGGATAGAAAACATTCCCGCTTAGAGGTAAAAAGCAGTGAACATGATCCACGCGACTCAAGACATACTTGGGGAGGCACGAACGCCCATATAAATACGCGACGCGATATAGAGCCCATCGTACCCACACCTAACTCTTGGATGTCTTGTTCGATCAACTTCGATCACCGGACGGCCGATCTAGTATTCGCGCGAAGGATCAAATGCCTTGGTGCTTGACCCAATAATCGATGGATACCATCTCACTCACATCCTCATGGACGGTGGCATCAGTCTCAATTTAATACATGAGGACACTGTCCGCAAGATGGGGATAGACTCATCCAGAATCAACAAGATTCACACCACCTTTGAAGGGGTGATACCAGGCGTTGAAGCTGCAGCAAAGAAGGGCTCCGTCATACTGGAGGTAACATTCGGCTCTCCAGGTAACTCCAGAAGCGAAGAACTAGTCTTCATCATCGCACCCTTCCAAAGCAGCTATCAAGCATTTCTCGGAAGAACGGCCTTCACCCACTTCAACGCATTGCCGCACTATGGCTACCTTACACTCAAGATGCCCGGTCCACGCGGCGTCATCACCGTTAGTGAAACAACGGAGCGCTTTTCGTCTTGTGAGAGGAATATCTGACAGCCCTAGCGGCCGGACTATAAGCGACCTCTAACAAAATTATACTAGGTCATTAAGACCACAGACACGGTTAGACGAGTCCGCAGCCCACATTAAACCAGGGCATTGTATATGTAATCCTATAGTGGACACCAGGCTAATAATAAAGCCCCACACTATCGGCTCAACCTTATTGGCAGGCCAGCATTTTACATTTTCTACTATCCATCGCACACTTACGTTGCACTCTTCCATGAGATCCCCTCTTCTGCAGACAACGTCAGACGATACCCTCCGAGATGCGACAACGGAGACAAAGGCGCAGATGTGCAGCAGGCCCCGCCCAACATGTTTCTCTTTAGATTAAGCCCTCGTAAACCTTTTCTATTGCCTCTTGTTGTTTCATTATCCCAAGGGTTCCATACCCACGAGAGGATCTTGCCGTTTCTGCATTACGCCATGACAGATTAATGCACGCACTGAAAAACAGGGTTTATAATGAATGGGCATTCTTGAGCCCATCATCTGTTAGAAAGTCCGAATACCTCCGGAGTGTTCGCGCCACGAAGTTTGGCCTTATATGCATCAACTCCGAATCATGTCTTTGGTCAAATTTTGGTATTTCCGGCTCTGGGTTTGCCGCCTATACGTTCCATTATAATCAGCTAAGGTGGCCAAAGGAGAACTACTGCGATTGTGCCCTGGTTAATCCGGATGAGCGCCTCGAGAGAAAGCGAAAACTGACCGTCATTTTACAATGAGAGACTGGTCAACCACTCGAAGACTCACCGGAATCTCTAGGATTCCTCCGCATTAACGAAGGGCCATTTCCTGGCCAGGTACATATGCGCCCGTATTCGAATGCACGCGATGGTACTAGGGGCTACATAGTAGCCCCAATATTAGAATCCCGCCAGCGAAAGTGTTACAGCTATATAGTCCGGTTGCCTAGTTCGACGCCGATCACCTCCTTGCGGACCAAGGCGTTGGATATAGAGTGATCCGACACATTTTTTTTCGCGGACACCCCCGCATTGTTTGCGTGGGGGGTGTAGCCAACGACTGCTATCTTTCTGATTACACACACACACACACACACACACACACACACACACACACACACACACATATATATATATATATATATATATATATATATATATATATATATATATAAACGGCCGCACAGGGGACACAATCATATTTTCAGACACAAATTATAAATATAACCTTCTAATCAAAATGTTTTTACAAAATTTGAATCATCACTCGAAGAGGAGATTCTTCGGGCACCGCGCCTCTATCAGGCGAGCACCCTCCGTGACCTGCGCCAAGTAGTGCCCGACCGGATATTGACCCCCTACCGGATCCTGAGACGTTACCATAGTGGCATCCATATCCGTCCAATACGCTTTAACACGTGCAAGGCCCATCCGCGCACCCTCTATGCATGCTGACCTCCTCATGGCATCGATCCAGGGCATGGCCCCAAGGAACTGTTGCACTAAACCAAAGTATCTGTCCGGATTAGGCTCTTTCGGCCAAAGATGATCTGTTACAGACCGCATCGCAAGCCCGGACAGCCTGTGAAGCTCCACCACAGCAGCCATCTTATCACTTAACGACAGCGGACGAGTGGGAGCATGGAACTGCGACCAAAAAAGCTTCTCCACCTCCTTTTCACCCTGATCTTTGAAGAACTCCATAGCATCAGCCGTACTCTTCGCCAGGTCCACGTGTCGTCCGTGAGCTCCGGCGTCCATCAAGGGGAGCGATTGGATCGAAGAACTTCATCCGCAGCAAATAGGAGCCTCCAGCCGTGATTTTTCCGGCCTGTTGAAGCTCCTCCCGCGCACCCCTGAGCTCGGTCCGTATTTCCTTGGTGGCATTCAGCGCCTTGCTCAGGTCAGCCGATTTATCTTCATGCTCCTTCTTCATGAGCTCATACCGGTCAGCGGCATGTTTTAACTCGATAGTCATTTCGGCTATCTTTTCCTCGCTTCGGCGATGAGCAGCCTGTTCGGCTCTCAATTCCTCGGCCGCCTTTAGGGCAGCCGCATTACTCACCCGAGCTTGTTCCTTGGCTAGAGCAAGTACAGCCCTCAGGGCCTCCACGGCAGCAGCACCATCTGCAGTTAGAACAAATTATATTAATACATGCCACCTTAATATTTTCCTATGCAATGGGAGACAGGGCACATACCTTGTGATGTATCCAGCCGCTCATTCATCAGAGTAATATCGGCATCAATCGACCCAATTTTCCTCGATAGTTCGGCAACTTCAACGGACGGGCCGGCGGCCGGACCCACAGGTACCTGCACACGTTTACATCACTATCATTGGTTTATGATCCCCCGTTTGCGCCTAGGGCGGCAAACGAGTCTCGGGGCTGCTATCTATATGGAGCACACCTACGCGTGCCTTACAACCAAAGAAATAGTGAGTTTTCGATTACATACCTCAATGCCTCTCGGTGAGGCTTGTGAATGCTTCATTCAAACCGCTTATGGCGGATGCAATCTTCTTGAGCACTGCGCTCATTAATGAGCGGTGCTCCTCCGAGAGCGCAGCTTCGCCCAAGAAGCCCGCCAAGACGTCCGGACTTAGGGCGGCCGACACATTGGCTTCCCGGCCTTGGCGGATCCGGGCTCCTCCGTGGCGACACCTCGGTGTCGCCCAGCGTCAAGAACTGGAGAGGCGGGTGGGGTCTCGCTCTCCATCATCTCCGGAGGAAGGTCGCTGAAAGACGATCCCTGTTGAGAAGAGTTGTCACCGGACTGCAAAAGTTGAGTCCTGGTCATTTATCCAGAGAAATCTGATACCTTTAAGTTAGTGATTGACTTACGACTCGTTGGAGGGCTGGCCCGTTGGAGGGCATGAGGCGGTGAGGGTGCTGTCGGGGCAAGGACCCCTGGGATCCCTTTTTCCCCAATGTGGGCATCTTTGCCTCCAAATCTTGGAGGCGGCCCTCTTGTTCCCGCTGGGAGGCGGCCTCGACCTCTCCTCCCGATTATCCCGGTTCGGATGCGAGTGTGTGGGGTTGGATCTCTCATCCTTCCCTTGTCTTTCCCGAGGGCATTCTACTGAGTACCCGGTCGAGCATCTTGGCCACGGTAGGGGCGGGCGAGCCTTCGGGAAGTGGCGCCGGACATCTGATTCTCTCCGCCTTGCTGAGCCATTCCTGGATGCGGATGATGTTCAGAATAAACAATCTTGACAAATACAAAACAGGGTGTCCGGTATCAAGGCTACTTACTTGGGTATCTAGGCGATTGCAGCTTAGGCCCGCATCCTCGGTGGTATCCGGACACGTTATCTTCCGTACGAAGAATAATTTGCACATCTCTTCGAGCATTAAGCCGAAGAAGTGCTTCACAGTGCGCGGACCCTCCGGATTGAACTCCCATATCCGAAGAGGCCGGCGCTGGCACGGCAACATCCGCCGGATTAACATCACTTGCATTACGCTGAGAAGGTTGATATCCCTCTCGAGAAGCTCCCGGATGCGGTTCTGCAGTATTGGTACGTCGCCTGCGGGCCCCCAATTACGTCCTACGTCTTTCCAGGACGCCAACTGCGACGAGGGCCCCGAGCGGAACTCGGGGGCGGCTACCCACTTTGTGCCCCTTGGGGCTGTAGCATAAAACCACCTCTGCTGCCATACGTCAGATACTTCTGGGAAAGAACCCTCCGGCCATGGGGCATCGGCGTTTCTGCTTATTATGGCACCTCCGCACTCCACGTGTCTCCCCTCGATCATCTTCGGCTTCACATTGAAAGTCTTGAGCCATAAGCCGAAGTGTGGCGTGACATGGAGAAAAGCCTCGCACACGATAATGAACGACGAGATATGGAGGATAGAATCTGGAACCAGATCATGAAAATCCAGCCCATAATAGAACATGAGCCCCCTCACGAAGGGATGGAGGGTGAAACGCAAACCACGGAGGAAGTGTGGGACAAAAACAACACACTCATTGGGCTCCGGCGTGGGGATAACTTGCCCTGGAGCAGGAAGCACATCTTTGGATATCTGCGGTTAGGTATCCGACCTCCCTAAGCTTCGCAATGTCCTTCTCCTTGATCAAGGAGGTGACCCAATCGCCTTGAGGATCAGATCCGGACATCTTGGCAGATTCGGAGGAGGGTGGAGCTTAGGTTTTGGGTGTTACAACTCGAGGTGCGAGAAGGCGCGATGAAGGTGAAGAAAGAGGTGCAGGTCTCGACCCCTTTATAAAGAGGGTGAATATCAAGAGTCCCTGGTGTGACCGTTTGAGGTTTATCTAAAAACACACGGGGTAATACCAACGGCCGTCGTGGGGTCACGCATGCTCATATTAATGGAAAATCCCGTGATAAAGGGGACACAATCTCTGCCTCGACGGGACGTGCCAATAAAACTGCCTCGTAACACGAATCATTGTGGGGTAGGATACGTCGGTTCACATTGGACCGAGCCATGATACAAGGGCACAACGCACGAAGATTGCCAGCAAATTAGATCTATACCCTACGGAGATCATCCCGTGGATCCGGACACGGTCTACGTGTTCGATAACCATTTTGGAGTATTCGGAGGAGGAACCCGCCTTGCAAAGCCGAAGACAATACTATGCGCGGACTCATCATCATTGAAGCCTAGTTAAAGGGCTCTTGAGGAGTCTGGATTAGGGGTATCCGGACAGCCGGACTTGTGTACAACGTCCGGACTATTGAAGCATGGAGATACAAGACTCAAGACTTACGCCCGTGTCCGGATGGGACTTCCCTTGGCGTGGAAGGCAAGCCTGGCGATCCGGATATTGTATTTCCTTCCTTGTAATCGACTCCATGTAAAACCTAGCCCTATCCGGTGTCTAATAAACCGGAGAGGTTGGTCCTTAGAAGGCTGATCACAATTACATTCATACCATCATAGGCTAGCTCCTAGGGTTTAGCCTCCACGATCTCGGGGTAGATCTACTCTTGTACTACCCATATCATCAATATTAATCAAGCAGGAAGTAGGGTTTTACCTCCATCAAGAGGGCCCGAACCTGGGTAAACATCTGTGTCTCTTACTTCTTGTTACCATCAGCCTTGACGCATAGATCGGGACCCCCTACCGAGATCCGCGGTTTTGACACCGACAACGGGTGCAAGCCAGTTTTGCACGCGAAGAATACTCGGGTTATCCTAGCATATGCTGATTTGGCCTCGGAACTCTGAGACGGATAGGTCGAACGTGATTATCATTGTATATATGATCAACTTAGTGATGTTCACCATTGAAAACTACTCCATCAGACGTGATGATCGGACATGGTTTTGTTGATATGGATCACGTGATCATTTAGATGACTAGAGGGATGTCTATCTAAGTGGGAGTTCTTAAGTAATATGATTATTTGAACTTTAATTTATCATGAACTTAGTCCTGATAGTTTTTGCATATCTATGTTGTAGATCAATAGCTCGCATATAGCTCCCCTATTTTATTTTTGATATGTTCCTAGAGAAAACTAAGTTGAAAGATGTTAGTAGCAATGATGCGGACTGGGTCCATGATCTGAGGATTATCCTCATGGCTGCACAGAAGAATTATGTCCTTGATGCACCGCTAGGTGACAGACCTATTGTAGGAGCAGATGCAGGCGTTATGAACGTTTGGCAAGCTCGATATGATGACTACTTGATAGTTTAGTGCACCATGCTTTACGGCTTAAAACCGGGACTTCAAAAACGTTTTGAACACCATGGAGCATATGAGATGTTCCAAGAGTTGAAATTAGCAATTCAGACTCATGCCCGTGTCAAGAGGTATGAGACCGCTGACAGTACTTTGCCTACAAGATGGAGGAGAATAGCTCAACGGTGAGCATGTGCTCAGATTATGCAGGGTACTTCAATCGCTTGAATCAAGTGGGAGTTAATCTTCCAGATAAGATAGTGATTGACAGAACTCGCTAGTCACTATTACCAAGTTACTGGAACTTCGTGATGAACTATAATATGCAAGGGATGACGAAAGCGATTCTCGAGCTTTTCACGATGCTGAAATCAGCAAAGGTAGAAATCAAGAAAAAGCATCAAGTGTTGATGGTTGACAAGACAACTAGTTTCAAGTAAAAGGGCAAAGGAAAAGAAAGGGAACTTCAAGAAGAATAGCAAGCAAGTTGCCACTCCTATGAAGAAATCCAAAGCTAGACCCAAGCCTAAAGCGAGTGCTTTTACTAGAAAGGAAATTGTGGCTGGAAGTGGAACTGCCCTAGATACTTGGTGGATAAGAAGAATGGCAAAGTGAACAAAGCTATATTTGATATACATGTTATTGATGTGTACTTTACTAGTGTTTATAGTAACCCCTCGGTATTTGATACTAGTTCAGTTGCTAAGAGTAGTAACACGAAAACAGGAGTTGCAAGATAAACAGAGACTAGTTAAGGGCAAGGTGACGATGTGTATTGGAAATGATTCCAAGGTTGATAAGATCACCATCGCAATTTACCTTCGGGATTAGTGTTGAACCTAAAATAAATGTTATTTTGTTTGCGTTGAGCATGAATTTGATTGGATCATGTTTATTACAATACGGTTATTCATTTAAGTCAAAGAATAATTGTTGCTCTGTTTACATGAATAAAACCTTCTATGGTCATACACTTAATAAAAATGGTTTGTTGAATCTCGATCGTAGTGATACACATATTCATAATATTGATGCCAAAAGATGCAAAGTTGATAATGATAGTGCAACATACTTGTGGCCCTGCCGTTTAGGTCATATTGGTGTAAAGCGTATGAAGAAACTCCATGCAGATGGACTTTTGGAATCATTTGATGCTTGCGAACCATGCCTCATTGGCAAGATGACTAAGACTCCGTTCTCCGGAACAATGGAGCGAGCCACTGACTTCACTACAAAAAAATACACTTCCATGATGATACGTGTCTGTCACAGTAGGTCACGTTTTCTATCATGCATGTACATCCATGATAATTTTATGGCGAGAATCAAGATAGTCATACACTGTCTTTGTCAGACAAGTGTTCCATGACATTACCAAAATTATCATCACGGAAGTGTCCACTTCCATGATGATAAATCGTCGTCATAGAAGTGCTTTCGTCAAGGGTGACCAACACGTGGCATCCTTTATAGCGGAACGCCATTAAGCTATCGGGTCCGGTTTTGGATCCGTTAACCCGTGCTATCAGCCTCGACCAATGGGGATTTTCCACGTGTAAAATCATCATTGGCTGGAGAAAACTGCGTGTCGACTCACTGTCGGGACAGATGTCATCCACTCATTGGACAGAAGGCGCCTATGATACGTCGACACGTGGCACGACCCAACAGAGGCCCATTCCCATGAAAAGGCCGACCCGTTTGACTTGGTCAAAAGGTGGTGGGCCGGCCAATCGAAAGCTCGTTAACGGCTGCCGCATATAAGCGCATTCTGACCCGCTAACTCAGGGCCCGTTACGACCTATCCGAATTAGGCCCGATGGCGTCATATGGGCCGTCCAATATGATTCCAGCCCGTTTTAACCGGCCCATGTATGGCCCATGGCGTCTTTCGGCCCATATGAGGCCCTTTGTAACTCTTGGCTCATTAACGGCCCATGGTGAAACTGGCCCGTAATGAATAGTGTATCACTTTATACCCGTTAATGGCCCATTATTCCATTGGGTCGTTTCCAGCCCATGTTATCTTTCGGCCTTCTCAGGGCCCATTTATTCTTGGGCTCATTTCCAGCATTCGGTTACTTACGGCCCGTTACTGTCATTTTTTGCATGTGTGCCAAATTCAGCCTGTGAATTCTGATCGGCCCGTTTGTGGCCCGTTAATACGTTGGGCGTTTTCATAGCGTCATCAACACGGCCTATTAACGACGGCCCGTTATGGTCGGCCCATGAACGGACGATTCCAACTCCAGCCCGTTCTGACCATAATGCTGATCTGTTATTGGCCCATGTTTGTAATCGATCATATGGCCCATATAAGGCCCATTGATGATACGCCCGTAGAAGGCCCATTGTGTATATGGCCCGTAGAAGGCCCATTGTTTCTCTGACCCATAGAAGGCCCATTGTTTCTACTGACGGTAGGAGGCCAGTGTCACTACAAGAAATATGTAGCCCATGGTTATTGTGGCCTAGTTTAAATAAAATAGGTTATCGTGGCCACTAGCGAACATGGAAAAAGAACTACACCGACTACAAGCAAACAAATAAACAAGACAACAAGGAAATAAATAAGCAAGCAACTTACGCTAGGCTATCACGGCTATTACACATATTACATCCACTGGTCATCAAAGTTCGCCACCAGTGTAAATATAGGGAACAAAGCAGCATATCATATACACTGGTTGTCAAAGTTGGCGACCAACGCAAATAAAGGCCACAGCAAAACAAATCCAGAACTGAAACCACTTCAGAAGATCTCAAGAAACAATATCCTGGGTACCCATAATGCTGGCAAGATGCTTAGAAAGCTTATCAACTTTCTCTTGTTTGGTGCTTAAATCCTCCAGCGCTTGCTGTTGCACCAGGAAGTATGCATCTGAATTCTACAGGGACTTCCTCAGTCCTTCAGCTTCCTGTCGCAGCACATCTAATCGATGTCTTTCAACTTGAAGTTGAGACTCAAGAAGAGGCAGCGAGTTCGATGAGCTTGTGCCAGCGATAGTGGCCCGATAACTCAAACACTACATCAAGACAGGACTTCTGGGTTCCCTCACTATTGTCATGATAGTTTTTATCAGCTTTCTTGGAGACCAATAGAGATGTCTCACTATCTTGAACCTTATCTGCATTACTTCCTTTACCATTGCATAACGGGGTACTGTTCTCCAATATTTTGTCCGCATTCTAAAAGAGTAACAAGCAGACACATCACATGTTTACCATGTTGTATATGAAACTCATTTTGGTAAATGAGTTCAGTAGTAAAGTGGACATGATAACAACATGAAACAAACATATATCTATGTACCATGGTCACTTTATGCTCTATATCATTCTAGTTTTGTTGCCAAATCAAGATAGAGACACAGTTCAAATAATATTTGTTCAAGACAAAGCGAGAATAGACAGAATATAAGTGTGGGAAACTATAGAGCAATAACAACACTTGTAATGTGCATGACATGAGAACATAACTGTTTATTCAATTGAAACTGAAATCAACATAGAGCAGGTTACAATAGCAAACCAGTTAAATAAACATGTTTAAAACATACCTGTTGCACCATTGGAGTTTCAATTCCATCCTTCAAATTTGAAAATAGTTGGTATGAGTAAATACAGTAATGCAAGAGCAAAGGAGTATGAACCATAGCTACGGAACCTGACATGAGAACAAATCTGCTTTTCCTTTAAGCGTTGAGTTGGGATTCGGAGTGGTGGTCATGCTTTGGGCAATCGCAGTTCCCTTACTAACTGCTCATGTTTGGGTGCTCTATGGTGGAGAAGATGTTGTGTCAACTGGGCCCAGGTTACTATCTGCCAGGGTTGGGTGGCGAGTCCTGGACTAGGGGTCGGATAGCGAACAATCATCACGGCGGACTCCAAGACTATGAAGATACAAGATTGAAGACTTCGTCCCGTATCCGGATGGGACTTTCCTTGGCGTGGAAGGCAAGCTTGGCGATACAGATATGTAGATCTCCTACCATTGTAACCGACTCTGTGTAACCCTAACCTCCTTCCTCCTTGGGATTTCCTCCCAATTCAACCGGAGCCAACCCAATCCCACCAACCAGAGCAGCCAGCCCCGCTCCTCGTGCCCGAGGCCTCCCGAGCCGCACCTCGCCGGCAACTAGCAGGACCGTCGTGTCCCTCTCCTCTGTTTTCCTTTCCATCCTCCTTTTCCCCTGTCTCTCTCTCGCTCACGCCATCTCTCTCCCTGTCTTTCCCTACAGGAGCTTCCCGCGCCATGGCTGCAGTCCGAGTCCTCCTGCCTCGCTCGATCTGGACCTGGAGGGTCCCGAGCATCTCCACCGTCGCCGTCTCGGTTGAGCGCCGCCCTGGTTCCCTTTCTCTCCTTCCTCCGGTCCCCTCATCTCATCTCTCTCTCGATTTATGTTGCGACGCCTTGCCCGTTTCAGAGAGCCACTGCCGCCACGGAGCTCCAACTCCAGCCACCTCGTCTCGCGGTGACTCGACGCCTCGGGTTCCGTCCGACCGCCCGGCGTCCCATCCTCGCCTCTGCTTGAACACACGCAGCGCGCCTGCCTCCCTCGTCTCAAGCCTCGTCGCTGGTCAACCGCGTCCTCCGCCATGGGCTTCCACATGGAGCACCACCACCGCATCTCCTTGGATCCGTCGGGTCCCGACCATCCCGTCGTTGCGGACTTCTCAGCTCACCGGAGCCCCAAGACCCCGCGCCAAGTCCCTCTGCTGCTCCCTGCTTCGCGCCTGCTGCCTCCTCGCAACGGGCGAGGGACGAACTCCTCCTCGGCCAGCCGCATCGTCCGCTGCGTTGACCGCGTCTGCGCCACGTCAGCCTGTGGGCCCCACCTTCCTGCCGAGTCCGCAGCCTGCCTCCTCTCGATGTCGCGCCCAAGTCCCACGTCGCGGCAGCCGTTCCCACCGTCCGTCGCCCTGAACCTGCTGCTGCTGTCTCTGTTCTTGATAACAAGAAGGAGCAGCTCGCTTCGCCTCGCTTCGCGTTGACCGACCCTGCATCAACGACCCGCTCGCTCGTCGGAAGCAGCAACCACGTTCTGGGCCTCAAGCCAGGAGCAGCCCAGGGACCGGCCTACTCCAGCCCTTTGCATCGAACGGGCTTTGGCCCATGGTGAGAACCCCAGCCCAGCACCCAGCCAGATTCGGCTGTGTTGTTTTTTCTGTCTGCGAATTTGTCCGATTATCTAGATCTTGCCAGTTTTGAAAACCCCTAGTGTTCATGCATCTAATAACTAATTAACCATGCATCATATGTAAATAATTTATATATGTAAAATGCTTAGAATTTCATCTAGTTTCATAATATCCAACTTTCATCCATGTTTAAAATGTTTAACTTGTTGTTTGCTTTAATTTGCATAAATGCCATGTTAAAATGATTTATTTCATATCTAAATAACCGTAGCTCCAATTTTAATAAACTATATATGTAATTTCTCTAGAAAAATGCATAAATTAACATGGTGCACTTACTTTGCATGTTTAACAACAATAAAATTGTGTTTATATCAGAACAGTACCAAATTTGAAATATGCATATGGGGATTTTCCGGAATTGTTGTTTGTTGTTTCCGGCCTCATTTAAACTTGCCTAGATAGGTAGATTGCTTATGTTTCACCTCTTGCCATGTTTAACAACATTTAATATTATTGTGTACCTAAACGAGAGTGAACTAAATAACTCGAATGTAGTGTTTCGTCAATATGCAACTTCGTTGCATATTGAGCTCCACTTAACTTGTAGTATTGTTTGTTGCACTTTGCCATGCTTCTCCATGCCTCATTAAACCGGACATGCATCATACTTGGTTGTGCATCGTGCCATGTTTATGTGATGGTTGTTTACCATGTTGTTTGCTTCTTTCCGGTTGTGCTTCTTCTCGTTAGCTTCGGCTTCGTTCCGGAATTGTGAGGTTTCGTTCGACTACGTCCGTTTGTCTTCTTCATGGACTCGTTCTTCTTCCTACCGGGATTTCAGGCAAGATGACCATTACCCTCGATATCACTTCTATCTTTGCTTGCTAGTTGTTCGCTCTATCGCTATGCTTGCGCTACCTACCACCTGTTTATCATGCCTCTCATATTGCCATGTTAGCCTCTAACCTTTTCACCCTTCCTAGCAAACCATTGCTTGGCTATGTTATCGCTTTGCTCAGCCCCTCTTATAGCGTTGTTAGTTGCAGGTGAAGTTGAAGATTGCTCCATGATGGGCAGGATTATTTTGGGATATCACAATATCTCTTATTTAATTAATGCATCTATATACTTGGTAAAGGGTGGAAGGCTCGGCCTTATGCCTGGTGTTTTGTTCCACTCTTGCCGCCCTAGTTTCCGTCATACCGGTGTTATGTTCCTTGATTTTGTGTTCCTTGCGCGGTTGGGTGATTTATGGGACCCCCTTGACAGTTCGCTTTGAATAAAACTCCTCCAGCAAGGCCCAACCTTGGTTTTAACATTTGCCACCTAAGCCTTTTTCCCTTGGGTTCTGCAGACTCAAGGGTCATCTTTATTTTAAACCCCGGGCGGTGCTCCTCTGAGTGTTGGTCCAAACTAGAGCCCTTTGCAGCGCCCCCTCAAGGAAACTTGAGGTCTGGTTTTAGTTGTACGGATTGCTCATCCGTTGTGCCCTGAGAACGAGATATGTGCAGCTCCTATCGGGATTTGTCGGCACAGTCGGGTGGTCTTGCTGGTCTTGTTTTACCATTGTCGAAGTGCCTTGTAACCGGGATTCTGAGACTGATCGGGTATTTCCGGGAGAAGGAATATCCTTCGTTGACCGTGAGAGCTTGTGATGGGCTAAGTTGGGACACCCCTGCAGGGTATAAACTTCGAGAGCCGTGCCCGCGGTTATGTGGCAGATGGGAATTTGTTTTCGGTGGAGTCCGGGAAGTGAACACGGGTTTTTGGGTTATGTATGAACGTAAGTAGTTTCAGGATCACCCCTTGATCCCTTCTAGCTTCTCGACCATTCCGTTTGCTTCTCTTCTCGCTCTTATTTGCGTATGTTAGCCACCATATATGCTTAGTCGCTGCTGCAACCTCATCACTTATCCTTTCCTACCCATAAGCTTAAATAGTCTTGATCTCGCGGGTTTTGAGATTGCTGAGTCCTCGTGACTCACCAGATACTATCACAACAGTTGCAGGTGCCGATGATACCAGTGCAGGGGTTGCAACCGAGCTCAGATGGGAGCTCAACGAAGATCTTGGTCGTTGCTATGTTTCGTTTCATGTTGATCAGTAGTGGAGCCCAGTTGGGACGATCGGGGATCTAGCAGTTGGGTTATCTTCTTTTCTTTTGGCTTCGTCCGTAGTCGGACTATGTGTGTACTTTGAATGATGTATGATTTATATGTTCATTGTGTGAAGTGGCAATTGTAAGACAACTCTTTATCCCATTCTTGTTCATTACATGGGATTGTGTGAAGATGACCCTTCTTGTGACAAAACCACCATGCGGTTATGCCTCTAAGCCATGCTTCGACACGTGGGAGATATACCGCATCATGGGTGTTACATGTGCGAAAGCCTATGCTTCTCGATTGGCTCCGGCAGCTCAACATGTGATTAGCCCTAGTCAGACCAGCTTCCTCAAACACCGTAACATTTTAGAAGGCCCCTTAGCGCTTCTAGAAATACTTCATGAGCTTAAGCGCACCAAAGTGCGTGGCGTTCTTCTCAAGTTGGACTTTGAGAAAGCCTAGGAGCACGTGAACTGGGAGTTTGTGCGTGAGGTCCTCATCAAGAAGGGTTTTGATGCGGGTTTCGTCCACCGAATCATGCACCTCGTGTGTAGCGGGCACACCATGGTTACGATCAATGGTACAATGGGTAACTTCTTCCGCGACAAGCATGGCCTACGGCTGGGAGACCCGAGCTCGCCACTAATCTTCAATTTTATTGCGGATGCCCTAGCTGCATTGATTAGAAAGGCCAGGGAAGCGGGGCACATTAGAGGGCTAATCGCCCACCTCATACCTGGCAGTGTCACCCACCTTCAATACGCAGATGACATGATGCTTATGTTTGAACCTGACGATCATAGTATAGCGTCCATCAAGCTTCTGCTGCTCGCTTTTGAGATCTTGTCGGGGCTTAAGATCAATTTCCAAAAAAAGCGAGGTGATCACCATTGGGATGGAGGATCATGACAGTTCGCGGATTGCCAATTTGCTTAATTGCAAGATTGGGAAATTCCCAATCAAATACCTAGGCCTCCCGATTT
Organism: Aegilops bicornis; assembly: GCA_021605145.1. NCBI lineage: Eukaryota > Viridiplantae > Streptophyta > Magnoliopsida > Poales > Poaceae > Aegilops > Aegilops bicornis. The sequence continues at coordinate 248,914,873 of CM038673.1, read as the reverse complement.
CACATAAGAATTTGACCGAGCTGAATGGGAGCCGCTATACGGCAAAGTCGCTAATCGGGTTAGCCCGTGGCGAGGAAGGTTTATGTCATCAGCAGCAAGGCTGATTTTGACCAATTATAGCCTGTCCTCCCTCCCCCTCTTTACGATGGGGATGTTCCTACTCGCGTATGGGGTCCATATCAAACTTGAAACCCCGCGGTCCAGGTTCTTTTGGGAAGGAACTAGGACGAAACACAAGTATCATTTGGCGAAATGGGCTGCGGTGTGCAGACCAAAAAAGTTTGGTGGTTTGGGGATCACGAACTCTAAGCTCATGAATGTTTCCCTGCTCACCAAATGGTGGTGGCACCTTGCCCAAAATGAGTCGGGTCTCTGGGCGGATATCCTTCGGGCTAAATATTTCCTGGACGGAAATCTTTTCAAGGCTAAGTCGAAGGGATCGTCGTTTTGGAATGGGATCCAAGCGGTGAGACCGGCCTTTACGGTGGGTGCCCAGTTTCACGTGCATAGCAGCTCATCCACGCGGTATTGGCTCGACTAATGGTGGGGTCAAACCTTGCTGTGGCAATCCCACCCGGAGCAGTATCAATTGGCCATAGACACTAACATCACGCGGTTCTTGGCGCCCTTGAGTTCACCCTTCGGCGATCTCCTTTTACAGGACGCTAGAGGCTGGTGAGGCCGCTTCCTGGAATGCTCTCGTAGCCGACCTTGAGGGCCGGACTCTGAGCCAGGAAAGGGACGAGATCATCTGGAAGCTCACGGCCGGCTTCCCGGCAATTCTCGGTCAAGTCCTTATATGAGAAGCTGGCGGAGGGGAATGTGCTAGATATGGCTAGGGGGCTGTGGAAGGCTGGCATTCCCCTCAAGATCAAAATTCTCATGTGGCAATTGTTTCGCAATTGCCTTCCTACATCCGATAATGCGGCCAAGAGGAATGGCCCTGTGAACGAGATTTGCGCCATTTGCGGCCACGGGGAAGATGCTAACCACGTTTTCTTCGGGTGCTGTTTAGCTAGATTTGCGTGGAACGTGGTTGGGGAGACTTTTAATAAGAATTGGAACCCGCAAACTAGTGATGACTTACTAAACTTGCTGAAGGCACATAGGGGTGCCGATGCGAGGTTGCTGTGGCGTAGTGTAAGGGCGTTGTTATGGTCGATTTGGGCGGTGCGGAACAAAATTACAATTGAACACAAGTTCCTTGCTCACCCAGCTGATATTCACTTCAAATGCCACATTTTCTTACAGGCTTGGGCGCCATTGGGGAAACAACATGACGAGGACCGCATGATCGAGATCATGGAGCAGATCAAGCTGTGCACGGTGAAAGCGAGGCATCAAGGAGTGCAAGCTTGAGTCTTTTGGAGTTATCTTATGATTTGCCGAGCGTTTATGTATGTTATGCTTTCTAGCTAGTTGCAAGTTTGCATTGTCGGGACGTTGAGCCCGTGGAACTACTGTCTTTATGGTTTGTAAGGTTCAAAACCGTTTGTTGATGCTGCCTTGGGGCTTTATTAATATAAAGCCGGACGCTGCGTGCGTCTTCGTTCCAAAAAAAAATACCAGAGGAACACCTTGTGTGCTATCAAACGTCACAACATAACTGGGTGATTATAAAGATGCTCTACAGGTGTCTCCGAAGGTGTTTGTTGGATTGTCATAAATCGAGACTAGGATTTGTCACTCTAAGTATCGGAGAGGTATCTACGGGCCTTCTCGGTAATGCACATCACTATAAGCCTTGCAAGCAATGTGACTAATGAGTTAGTTACATGATGATGCATTGTGGAACGAGTAAAGAGACTTGCCGTAACGAGATTGAACTAGGTATGAGGATACCGATGGCTGAATCTCGGGCAAGTAACATACCGATGACAAAGGGAACAACGCATGTTGTTATGCGATTTGACCAATAAAGATCTTTGTAGAATATGTAGGAGCCAATATGAGCATCCAGGTTTCGCTATTGGTTATTGACTGGAGATGTGTGTCGGTCATGTCTACATAGTTCTCAAACCCGTAGGGTCCACACGCTTAGCGTTCGATGACGATTTGTATTATGAGTTACCTGATTTGATGACCGAAGTTTGTTCAGAGTCCCAGATGAGATCACAAACATGACGAGGAGTCTCGAAATGGTCGAGAGGTAAAGATCAATATATTGGAAGGTTATATTCGGACACCGGAATGGTTCCGAAGTGTTTCGGGTATTTTCCGGAGTACCGGGAGGTTACCGGAACCCCCCGGGAGAGTAATGGGCCTCAATGGGCTTTAGGGGAAAGGAGAGAAGGGCCTCAAGGGGTGGCCGCCCCCCCATGGGCTTGTCCAAATTGGACTAGGAGGGGGCGGCGCCCCCTCCTTCCTTCTCCCCTCTTCCTCCTTCCCTCCTTCTCCTAGTTGGAATAGGAAAGGGGCCGAATCCTACTTGGACCGGGAGTCCAAGTAGGACTCCCCCCTTGGCGCTCCCCCTCTAGGGCCGGCCTGCTTCCCCCCTCCTTTATATACGTGGGAGGGGGCACGCCAAAGACACACAAGTTTTCTCTTAGCCGTGTGCGGTGCCTACCTCCACAGTTTACCACCTCGGTCATATCGTCGTAGTGCTTAGGTGAAGCCCTGCGCCGGTAACTTCATCATCACCATCGCCACGCCGTCGTGCTGACAGAACTCTCCCTCGCCCTCAACTGGATCAAGATCTCGAGGGACGTCATCATGTTGAACGTGTGCAGAACACGAAGGTGCCGTACGTTCGGTGCTTGGATCGGTTGGATCATGAAGACGTTCGACTACATCAACCGCGTTACTAAACGCTTCCGCTTTCGGTCTACAAGGGTACGTGGACACACTCTCCTCGCTCATTGCTATGCTTCTCCTAGATAGATCTTGCATGATCGTAGGAATTTTTTTGAATTACTACGTTCCTCAACAGTGGTATCAGAGCCAGGTCTATGCGTAGATGTTATATGCATGGGTAGAACACAAAGAGTTGTGGGTGATAATAGTCATACTGCTTACCGCCAACGTCTTACTTTGATTCAGCGGTGTTGGATGAAGCGGCCCTGACCGACATTACATGACCGCGTTCATGAGACTAGTTCTACCGACGTGCTTCGCACATAGGTGGCTAGTGGTTGTCAGTTTCTCCAACTTTAGTTAAATCAAGTTTGACTACGCCCGGTCCTTGTTGAAGGTTAAAACAGCACACTTGAAGAAAAATCGTTGTGGTTTTGAGGTGTAGGTAAGAACGGTTCTTGCTAGAAGCCCATAGCAGCCACGTAAAACTTGCAACAACAAAGTAGAGGACGTCTAACTTGTTTTTCCAGGGCATGTTGTGATGTGACATGGTCAAGACGTGATGAGATATAAATTGTTGTATGAGATGATCATGTTTTGTATCCGTTATTGGGCTGGCGGGAGCCTTATGGTTGTCGCTTATTGTATGAAATGCAATTGCCCTGTAATTGCTCTACTTTATCACTAAGCGCTAGCGATAGTCGCAGAAGCAATAGTTGGCGAAACGACAACGATGTTGCGATGGAGATCAAGGTGTCAAGCCGATGACGATGGAGATCATGACGGTGCTTTGGAGATGGAGATCAAAGGCACAAGATGATGATGGCCATATCATGTCACATATTTTGATTGCATGTGATGTTTATCTTTTATGCGTCTTATTTTGCTGAGTACGGTGGTAGCATTATAAGATGATCCCTCACTAAATTTCAAGGTATAAGTGTTCTCCACAGTATGCACCATTGCTACAGTTAAATCGTCCGAGACACCACGTTATGATCAGGTGTGATAAGCTCTACGTTCACATACAACGGGTGAGGGAGTCCTGGATTAGGGGGTATCCGGACAGCCGGACTGTGTACAACGTCCGGACTATTGAAGCGTGGAGATACAAGACTCAAGACTTCGCCCCGTGTCCGGATGGGACTTTCCTTGGCGGAAGGCAAGCCTGGCGATCCAGATATTGTATTTCCTTCCTTGTAACCGACTCCATGTAAACCCTAGCCCTCTCCGGTGTCTATATAAACCGGAGAGGTTGGTCCTAGAAGGCCGATCACAATTACATTCATACCATCATAGGCTAGCTCCTAGGGTTTAGCCTCTACGATCTCGTGGTAGATCTACTCTTGTATTACCCATATCATCAATATTAATCAAGCAGGAAGTAGGGTTTTACCTCCATCGAGAGGGCCCGAACCTGGGTAAACATCTGTCTCCCTTACTTCTTGTTACCATCAGCCTTGACGCAGAGATCAGGACCCCCTACCCGAGATCCACCGGTTTTGACACCGACATTGGTACTTTCATTGAGAGTTCCTCTGTGACGTTCTTTGTCGGGCTCGATGGCTCCTTCGATCGTCATTAACGACGCTGCCCAGGGTGAGACTTTCATCCCCGGACAGATCTTCGTGTTCGGCGGCTTCGCGCTGCGGGCCAATTCACTTGGCCACTTGGAGCAGATCGATAGCTATGCCCCTGGCCCTTAAATCGGGTTCGGAAACCTGAACCACACGGCGGATACCCGAGGAGACTTGATCTTCGGCAGATTCGGGCCAGCGCCAGAAGCGTAAAGCGATTACGATGAGCACGGCTTAGACCTGTCATCGACGTTGCTTGGGATATCATCGGCGAAGCCGGACCTAAATCCGGAATAGGTTGCGTTGCCTAAAGACGGAGGTTGGACCCGCCCCACAGCCGTACCCTCGCCGGTGATGGAGCCGAACACAAGCTTCACTTTTGAGGAAACCGGTGACCCCGGGCCCCTGGACTCATGTCCAGTTGTAGGCTCTAGTCCGTGCGTCCCCGGGCCCGCCGATCCCGGTTGGGCTCCGGTGATGGAGTTCACCGCGGAGGACATCTTTCAGCACTCGCCCTTCGGCGACATACTAAACTCATTCAAAACCCTCTCTTTGACAGAGAATCTCGGGCCGAATTATGTCCAGCTCGAGTGGGAAGCAGGCGACGAAGACATTCGTTGCCCGCCCACCACCCACTTCATAGCCACGGTTGATGATTTAACCGACGTGCGTGGACTTAGACTCAAGACATCGACGGTATGGACGATGATGCGGAGAAGACTCAGAATCTATAAGGTGCGGGATTCACGCCTCGCCACACGACATATACATGGTGGATACGCCTAAGGAAGGCGACGGTGATAATCTAGAAGATAACACCCCTGGGCAAAAACCAAAGCGACAACGCAGACGCCGTTCCAAATCCGTCAACAGTAACAATATCAGCAAGAGCGCCAGAAGAATGGATACTCCGGTCAACCATGAAGGCAATAACGACCAAACAGAACCAGCGATGGAGCAGGACGGACCAGGTCACGCCGAACAAAATCCGGGTCACACGCCCGAAGAAAACGATCCAGAGGGACGAGTTCACCAATCCGGCCCAGGACAAGAAGACAGTCCGGACGACGACGCATTCATCGTTCCGGAAGAACGCGTGGAACGAAAGAACCTCCACAGAAAGCTTACGGCCACAACGAGAAGTCTGAAGAAGTAGAAGCAACGGCTTAAAACCGCACAGGAAACGCTCAATCGCAGATGGAACAAAGTGCTAGACACTGAAGAAAGATACGGCGACGATCGCCATACAAAGAGCTACCCAAAATGCAAGCTACTGCCAGAATTCGACGATGAGGCTCTTCCACCGAAGAAAAACACGACCAGGAGACCAGGAGTACCGCTTCATAATCGCAACAAATCAGCTACCAAAGACGCCCACGATTTACGTGACCACCTGGAGAAGAAAGCTGGCGCAACTAGGTCCATCTACGGATCTAAAAGAGACACCCCGGCGAAGGACTATGGTCGTCAAAACAATTATGACAACCGAACACCAGTTCGGAACAAACACCAAACACAACAATAGCCGACGGCATGCCACAGCGCGTCTAGATACAGAGGGGCTGCTCACCCCCTGTGCTTTACTGATGAAGTACTGGACCATGAATTCCCACAGGACTTTAAACCTGTAAACATAGCATACGACGGAACGACATACCCAGGGGTCTGGATCGAGGACTTTATCCTCCACATACACATGGCTCACGGAGATGACCTCCATGCCATCAAATACCTCCCCCTCAAACTGAAGGGACCAGCTCGGCATTGGTTGAAAAGCCTTCCCAAAAATTCAATCAGGAGCTGGGAGGAACTAGAGGACGCTTTCAGGGCCAATTTTCAAGGGACTTATGTCCGGCCTCCGGATGCTGACGATTTAAGTCACATAATCCAACAACCCGAAGAGTCCGCCCGCAAGCTTTGGAACAGATTCCTCACTAAGAAGAATCAAATTGTTGACTGCCCAGATGCTGAAGCCTTAGCGGCATTCAAGCACAGCATCCGGGACGAGTGGCTCACCAGACACCTCGGCCAAGAAAAGCCAAGGACAATGGCAGCCCTAACAAGCCTTATGACCCGCTTTTGTGCGGGAGAAGATAGCTGGCTCGCCCGTAAAGGCACCAGTGACCCCAGCACATCCGAAGCAAGGGATGGCAACGGGAAGCCACGGCGTAATAAAAACAAATGCCAAAACAAGGAAGAGAGCCCGGACAACACAACGGTTAATGCTGGATTCCGAGGCTCTCGACCTAACCAGCAAAATAAGCAACCTAAAGACAGTAAAGAGGGACCGTCCGGTTTGAACAGAGTTCTGGACAGACAATGCCAAATTCATGGCACCCCGACAAACCTGCGACCCACACGCACAGAGAGTGCTGGGTCTTCAAGTAGGCCGGCAAACTAAACGCCGAACACAAGGGAAGGGAAACACCAAGTGATGACGAGGATGAACCTCGCCAACCGAACACCGGGGGATAGAAAACATTCCCGCTAGAGGTAAAAACAGTGAACATGATCCACGCGACTCGCACATACTTGGGGAGGCACGAACGCGCCCATAAATACGCACGCGATATAGAGCCCATCGTACCCACACCTAACTCTTTGGATGTCTTGTTCGATCAACTTCGATCACCGGACGGCCGATCTAGTATTCGCGAAGGATCAAATGCCTTGGTGCTTGACCCAATAATCGATGGATACCATCTCACTCACATCCTCATGGACGGTGGCATCGGTCTCAATTTAATACATGAGGACACTGTCCGCAAGATGGGGATAGACTCATCCAGAATCAACAAGATTCACACCACCTTTGAAGGGGTGATACCAGGCGTTGAAGCCTGCAGCAAGGGCTCCGTCATACTGGAGGTAACATTCGGCTCTCGTGTAACTCGAGCGAAGAACTAGTCTTCATCATCGCACCCTTCCAAAGCAGCTATCAAGCATTTCTCGGAAGAACGGCCTTCACCCACTTCAACGCATTGCCGCACTATGGCTACCTTACACTCAAGATGCCCGGTCCACGCGGCGTCATCACCGTTAGTGAAACAACGGAGCGCTTTTCGTGCGCAGAGGAATATGCGACGGCCCTAGCGGCCGGACTATAAGCGGCCTCTAACAAAATTATACTAGGTCATTAAGACCACAGACACGGTTAGACGAGTCCGGCAGCCCACATTAAACCAGGGCATTGTATATGTAATCCTATAGTGGACACGAGGGCTAATAATAAAGCCCCACACTATCGGCTCAACCTTATTGGCAGGCCAGCATTTTACATTTTCTACTATCCATCGCACACTTACGTTGCACTCTTCCATGAGATCCCCTCTTTCTGCAGACAACGTTCGCACGATACCCCTCCAGGATGCGGCACAACGGAGACAAAGGCGCAGATGTGCAGCAGGGCCCCGTCCAACATGTTTCTCTTTAGATTAAGCCCCTGTGTAAACCTTTTCTATTGCCTCTTGTTGTTTCATTATCCCAAGGGTTCCATACCCACAGAGGATACTGCCGTTTTCGGCATTACGCCATGACAGATTAATGCACGCACCTGGAAAAACAGGGTTTATAATGAATGGGCATTCTTGAGCCCATCATCTGTTAGAAAGTCCGAATACCTCCGGGAGTGTTCGGCGTCACGAGTTTGGCCTTATATGCATCAACTCCGAATCATGTCTTTGGTCAAATTTTGGTATTTCCCGGCTCCTGGGTTTGCCGCCTTACGTTCCATTATAATCAGCTAAGGTGGCCAAAGGAGAACTACTGCGATTGTGCCCTGGTTAATCCGGATGAGCGCCTCAGTAGAGAAAGCCGAAAACTGACCGTCATTTTACAGCGAGAGACTGGTCAACCACTCGAAGACTCACCGGAATCTCTAGGATTCCTCCGCATTAACGAAGGGCCATTTCCTGGCCAGGTACATATGCGCCCGTATTCGAATGCACGCGATGGTACTAGGGGCTACATAGTAGCCCCAATATTAGAATCCCGCGGCCAAGCGAAAGTGTTACAGCTATATAGTCCGGTTGCCTAGTTCGACGCGCGATCACCTCCTTGCCGGACCAAGACGTTGGATAAAGAGTGATCCGACACATTTTTTTTCGCGGACACCCCCGCATTGTATGCGTGGGGGCTGAAGCCAACGACTGCTATCTTTCGGATTACACACACACACACACACACACACACACACACACACACACACATATATATATATATATATATATATATATATATATATGTATATAAACGGCCGCATACAGGGACACAATCATATTTTCAGACACAAATTATAAATATAACCTTCTAATCAAAATGTTTTTACAAAATTTGAATCATCACTCGAAGAGGAGATTCTTCGGGCACCGCGCCTCTATCAGGCGAGCACCCTCCGTGACCTGCGCCAAGTAGTGCCCGACCGGATATTGACCCCCTACCGGATCCTGAGACGTTACCATAGTGGCATCCATATCCGTCCAATACGCTTTAACACGTGCAAGGCCCATCCGCGCACCCTCTATGCATGCTGACCTCCTCATGGCATCGATCCAGGGCATGGCCCCAAGGAACTGTTGCACTAAACCAAAGTATCTGTCCGGATTAGGCTCTTTCGGCCAAAGATGATCTATTACAGACCACATCGCAAGCTCGGACAGCCTGTGAAGCTCCGCCAAGCAGCCATCTTATCACTTAACGGCAGCGGGCGAGTGGGAGCATGGAACTGCGACCAAAAAAGCTTCTCCACCTCCTTTTCACCCTGATCTTTGAAGAACTCCATAGCATCAGCCGTACTCTTCGCCAGGTCCCCGTATGCGTCCGGCGAGCTCCAGCGTCCATCAAGGGGAGCGTACTTCGGATCGAAGAACTTCGTCCGCAGCAAATAGGAGCCTCCAGCCGCGATTTTTCCGGCCTGTTGAAGCTCCTCCCGCGCACCCCTGAGCTCGGTCCGTATTTCCTTGGTGGCATTCAGCGCCTTGCTCAGGTCAGCCGATTTATCTTCATGCTCCTTCTTCAGGAGCTCATACCGGTCAGCGGCATGTTTTAACTCGATAGCCATTTTGGCTATCTTTTCCTCGCTTTGGCGATGAGCAGCCCGTTCGGCTCTCAATTCCTCGGCCACCTTTAGGGCAGCCGCATTACTCACCGAGCTTGTTCCTTGGCTAGAGCAAGTACAGCCCTCGTGGCCTCCACGGCAGCAGCACCATCTGCAGTTAGAACAAATTATATTAATACATGCCACCTTAATATTTTCCTATGCAATGGGAGACAGGGCACATACCTTGTGATGTATCCAGCCGCTCATTCATCGTAGTAATATCGGCATCAATCGACCCAATTTTCCTCGATAGTTCGGCAACTTCAACGGACGGGCGGGCCGGACCCACAGTGTACCTGCACACGTTTACATCACTATCATTGGTTTATGATCCCCCGTTTGCGCCTAGGGCGGGCAACCAGAGTCTCAGGGGCTGCTATCTATATGGAGCACACCTACCGCGTGCCTTACAACCAAAGAAATAGTGAGTTTTCGATTACATACCTCAATGCCTCTCAGTAGGCTTGTGAATGCTTCATTCAAACCGCTTGTAGCGGATGCAATCTTCTTGAGCACTGCGCTCATTAATGAGCGGTGCTCCTCCGAGAGCGCAGCTCGCTCCAGTAAGCCCGTCAGTACGTCCGGACTTAGGGCGGCTGACACATTGGCTTCCGGCCTTGGCGGATCCGGGCTCCTCCGTGACGACACCTCGGTGTCGCCCGCGTCAAGAACTGGAGAGGCGGGTGGGGTCTCGCTCTCCATCATCTCCGGAGGAAGGTCGCCTCAAGACGATCCCTGTTGAGAAGAGTTGTCAGCCGGACTGCAAAAAGTTGAGTCCTGGTCATTTATCCAGGAGAAATACAGTACCTTTAAGTTAGTGATTGACTTACGACTCGTTGGAGGGCTGGCCCGTTGGAGGGCATGAGGCGGTGAGGGTGCCTGTCGGGGCAAGGACCCCTGGGGATCCCTTTTTCCCCAATGTGGGCATCTTTGCCTCCAAATCTTCGGAGGCGGCCCTCTTGTTCCCGCCTGGGGAGGCGGCCTCGACCTCTCCTCCCCGATTATCCCCGGTTCGGATGCGTAGTGTGTGGGGTTCGGATCTCTCATCCTTCCCCTTGTCTTTCCCCGAGGGCATTCTACTGAGTACCCGGTCGAGCATCTTGGCCACGGTAGGGGCGGGCGAGCCTTCGGGAAGTGGCGCCGGACATCTGATTCTCTCCGCCTTGCTGAGCCATTCCTGGATGCGGATGATGTTCAGAATAAACAATCTTGACAAATACAAAACAGGGTGTCCGGTATCAAGGCTACTTACTTGGGTATCTAGGCGATTGCAGCTTAGGCCCGCATCCTCGGTGGTATCCGGACACGTTATCTTCCGTACGAAGAATAATTTGCACATCTCTTCGAGCATTGTCAAGAAGTGCTTCACAAAGGCGTGGACCTCCGGATTGAACTCCCACACCCGAAGAGGCCGGCGCTGGCACGGCAACATCCGCCGGATTAACATCACTTGCATTACGCTGACGAGGTTGATATCCCTCTCGAGAGGCTCCCGGATGCGGTTCTGCAGTATTGGTACGTCGCCTGCGGGCCCCCAATTACGTCCTATGTCTGTCCAGGACGCCAACTGCGGCGGGGGGCCCGAGTGGAACTCGGGGGCGGCTACCCACTTTGTGCCCCTTGGGGCTGTAGCATAAAACCACCTCCGCTACCATACGTCAGATACTTCTGGGAAAGAACCCTCCGGCCATGGGGCATCGGGCGTTTACGCTTATTATGGCACCTCACTCCACGTGTCTCCCTCGATCATCTTCGCTTCACATTGAAAGTCTTGAGCCATAAGTCAAGTGTGGCGTGACATGGAGAAAAGCCTCGCACACGATAATGAACGATTTAGATATGGAGGATAGAATCTGGAACCAGATCATGAAAATCCAGCCCATAATAGAACATGAGCCCCCTCACGAAGGGATGGAGGGTGAAACGCAAACCACGGAGGAAGTGTGGGACAAAAACAACACACTCATTGGGCTCCGACGTGGGGATAACTTGCCCTGGAGCAGGAAGCCTGTGCTGGATATCTGCGGTTAGGTATCCGACCTCCCTAAGCTTCGCAATGTCCTTCTCCTTGATCAAGGAGGTGACCCACCGGCCTTGAGGATCAGATCCGGACATACTGGCAGATTCCGGAGGGGTGGAGCTTAGGTTTTGGGTGTTACAACTCGAGGTGCGAGAAGGCGCGATGAAGGTGAAGAAAGAGGTGCAGGTCTCGACCCCTTTATAAAGAGGGTGAATATCAAGAGTCCCTGGTGTGACCGTTTGAGGTTTATCTAAAACACACGGGTAATACCAACGGCCGTCAGGGGTCACGCATGCTCATATTAATGGAAAATCCCGTGATAAAGGGGACACAATCTCTGCCTCGACGGACGTGCCAATAAAACTGCCTCGTAACACGAATCATTGTGGGGTAGGATACGCCGGTTCACATTGGACCGAGCCATGATACAAGGGCACAACGCACGAAGATTGCCAGCAAATTAGATCTATACCCTACGGAGATCATCCTGTGGATCCTATTACACGGTCTACGTGTTCGATAACCATTTTGGAGTATTCGGAGGAGGAACCCGCCTTGCAAAGCCGAAGACAATACTATGCGCCGGACTCATCATCATTGAAGCCTAGTTCAGGGGCTACTGAGGGAGTCCTGGATTAGGGGGTATCCGGACAGCCGGACTGTGTACAACGTCCGGACTATTGAAGCATGGAGATACAAGACTCAAGACTTCGCCCCGTGTCCGGATGGGACTTCCCTTGGCGTGGAAGGCAAGCCTGGCGATCCGGATATTGTATTTCCTTCCTTGTAATCGACTCCATGTAAAACCTAGCCCTATCCGGTGTCTAATAAACCGGAGAGGTTGGTCCTTAGAAGGCTGATCACAATTACATTCATACCATCATAGGCTAGCTCCTAGGGTTTAGCCTCCACGATCTCGGGGTAGATCTACTCTTGTACTACCCATATCATCAATATTAATCAAGCAGGAAGTAGGGTTTTACCTCCATCAAGAGGGCCCGAACCTGGGTAAACATCTGTGTCTCTTACTTCTTGTTACCATCAGCCTTGACGCATAGATCGGGACCCCCTACCCGAGATCCGCCGGTTTTGACACCGACAACGGGTGCAAGCCAGTTTTGCACGCGAAGAATACTCGGGTTATCCTAGCATATGCAGATATGGCCTCGGAACACTGAGACCGAAAGGTCGAACGTGAATCACATAGTAGATATGATCAACATAGTGATGTTCACCATTGAAAACTACTCCATCAGACGTGATGATCGGACATGGTTTTGTTGATATGGATCACGTGATCATTTAGATGACTAGAGGGATGTCTATCTAAGTGGGAGTTCTTAAGTAATATGATTATTTGAACTTTAATTTATCATGAACTTAGTCCCGATAGTTTTGCATATCTATGTTGTAGATCAATAGCTCGCATATAGCTCCCCTATTTTATTTTTGATATGTTCCTAGAGAAAACTAAGTTGAAAGATGTTAGTAGCAATGATGCGGACTGGGTCCATGATCCGAGGATTATCCTCATGGCTGCACGTAAGAATTATGTCCTTGATGCACCGCTAGGTGACAGACCTATTGTAGGAGCAGATGCAAGCGTTATGAACGCTTGGCAAGCTCGATATGATGACTACTTGATAGTTTAGTGCACCATGCTTTACGGCTTAAAACCGACTTCAAAAACGTTTTGAACACCATGGAGCATATGAGATGTTCCAAGAGTTGAAATTAGCAATTCAGACTCATGCCCGTGTCAAGAGGTATGAGACCGCCGACAAGATTTCTTGCCTACAAGATGGAGGAGAATAGCTCAACCAAAGGAGCATGTGCTCAGATTGTCTGGGGTACTTCAATCGCTTGAATCAAGTGGGAGTTAATCTTCCAGATAAGATAGTGATTGACAGAACTCGCTAGTCACTATTACCAAGTTACTGGAACTTCGTGATGAACTATAATATGCAAGGGATGACGAAAGCGATTCTCGAGCTTTTCACGATGCTGAAATCAGCAAAGGTAGAAATCAAGAAAAGCATCAAGTGTTGATGGTTGACAAGACAACTAGTTTCAAGTAAAAGGGCAAAGGAAAAGAAAGGGAACTTCAAGAAGAATAGCAAGCAAGTTGCCACTCCTATGAAGAAATCCAAAGCTAGACCCAAGCCTAAACTGAGTGCTTTTACTAGAAAGGAAATTGTAATCGGAAGTGGAACTACCCTAGATACTTGGTAGATAAGAAGGATGGCAAAGTGAACAAAGCTATATTTGATATACATGTTATTGATGTGTACTTTACTAGTGTTTATAGCAACCCCTCGGTATTTGATACTGTTTCAGTTGCTAAGAGTAGTAACACTAAAACAGGAGTTGCAAGATAAACAGAGACTAGTTAAGGGCAAGGTGACGATGTGTATTGGAAATGATTCCAAGGTTGATAAGATCACCATCGCAATTTACCTTCGGGATTAGTGTTGAACCTAAAATAAATGTTATTTTGTTTGCGTTGAGCATGAATTTGATTGGATCATGTTTATTACAATACGGTTATTCATTTAAGTCAAAGAATAATTGTTGTTACATTTACATGAATAAAACCTTCTATGGTCATACACTTAATAAAAATGGTTTGTTGAATCTCGATCGTAGTGATACACATATTCATAATATTGATGCCAAAAGATGCAAAGTTGATAATGATAGTGCAACATACTTGTGGCCCTGCCGTTTAGGTCATATTGGTGTAAAGCGTATGAAGAAACTCCATGCAGATGGACTTTTGGAATCATTTGATGCTTGCGAACCATGCCTCCTTGGCAAGATGACTAATACTCCGCTTCTCGGAACAATGGAGCGAGCCAACGACTTCACTACAAAAAATACACTTCCATGATGATACGTGGTTCCGTCACAAAGAGGGTCACGCTTTTCTATCATGCATGTACATCCATGATAATTTTATGACAGAATCAAGATAGTCATACCTGTGCTGTCGTACAAGTGTTCCATGACATTACCAAAATTATCATCACGGAAGTGTCCACTTCCATGATGATAAATCGTGCGTCATAGAAGTGCTTTCGTCAAGGGTGACCAACACGTGGCATCCACCGTAACAGGGCGCCGTTAAGCTATCGGGTCCGGTTTTGGATCCGATAACCCGTTAACAGCCTGAACCAATGGGAATTTTCCACGTGTAAAATTCTCATTGGCCGGAGGAAACACGTGTCGACCACCGTCGGGACAGATGTCATCCACTCATTGGATGTAGGCGCCTATGATACGCCGACACGCGGCACGACCCAACAGAGGCCCATTCCCATGAAAAGGCCGACCCGCTTGACTTGGTCAAAGGTGGTGGGCCGCCAATCGAAAGCCTCGTTAACGGCTCGCCGCAAGATATAGCGCATTTACAGCCCGCTAACCCAGGCCCGTTATTTACCTATCCGAATTAGGCCCAAGAGCGCCATATGGGCCGGCCCAATATGATTCCAGCCTGCTTTTAACTTCTCGCCCATGTATGGCCCATGACGCCTTTCGCCCATATGAGGCCCTTTGTAACTCTTGGCTCATTAACGGCCCATGGTGAAACTGGCCCGTAATGAATAGTGTATCACTTTATACCCGTTAATGGCCCATTATTCCATTGGGTCGTTTCCAGCCCATGTTATCTTTCGGCCTTCTCAGGGCCCATTTATTCTTGGGCTCATTTCCAGCATTCGGTTACTTACGGCCCGTTACTGTCATTTTTTGCATGTGTGCCAAATTCAGCCTGTGGTTACAGTCGGCCCGTTTGTGGCCCGTTAATACGTTGGGCCGTTTTCATAGCGTCATCAAATACGGCCTATTAACGACGGCCCGTTATGGTCGGCCCATGAACGGACGATTCCAACTCCAGCCCGTTTACGGCCATAATGCGGTCTGTTATTGGCCCATGTTTGGCCAATCGATCATATGGCCCATATAAGGCCCATTGATGATACGCCCCGTAGAAGGCCCATTGTGTATATGGCCCGTAGAAGGCCCATTGTTTCTACGGCCCATAGAAGGCCCATTGTTTCTACGGCCGGTAGGAGGCCCAGTGTCACTACAGTAAATATGTAGCCCATGGTTATTGTGGCCTAGTTTAAATAAAATAGGTTATCGTGGCCACTAGCGAACCGCGGAAAAAGAACTACACTGACTACAAGCAAACAAATAAACAAGACAACAAGGAAATAAATAAGCAAGCAACTTACGCTAGGCTATCACGGCTATTACATATATTACATCCATCGGTCATCAAAGTTCGCCACGGTGTAAATATAGGGAACAAAGCAGCATATCATATACATCGGTTGTCAAAGTTGGCGACCAACGCAAATAAAGGCCACAAAGAAACAAATCCAGAACTCAAACCACTTCGTAAGATCTCAAGAAACAATATCCTGGTACCCATAATGTCGGCAAGATGCTTAGAAAGCTTATCAACTTTCTCTTGTTTGGTGCTTAAATCCTCCAGCTTGTCGTTGCACCGTGAAGTATGCATCTGAATTCTACAGGGACTTCCTCAGTCCTTCAGCTTCCTGTCGCAGCACATCTAATCGATGTCTTTCAACTTGAAGTTGAGACTCAAGAAGAGGCAGCGAGTTCGATGAGCTTGTGCCAGCAGTAGTGGCCAGTAACTCAAACACTACATCAAGACAGGACTTCTGGGTTCCCTCACTATTGTCATGATAGTTTTTATCAGCTTTCTTGGAGACCAATAGAGATGTCTCACTATCTTGAACCTTATCTGCATTACTTCCTTTACCATTGCATAACGGGGTACTGTTCTCCAATATTTTGTCCGCATTCTAAAAGAGTAACAAGCAGACACATCACATGTTTACTATGTTGTATATGAAACTCATTTTGGTAAATGAGTTCAGTAGTAAAGTGGACATGATAACAACATGAAACAAACATATATCTATGTACCATGGTCACTTTATGCTCTATATCATTCTAGTTTTTGTTGCCAAATCAAGATAGAGACACAGTTCAAATAATATTTGTTCAAGACAAAGCGTAATAGATGTAATATAAGTGTGGGAAACTATAGAGCAATAACAACACTTGTAATGTGCATGACATGAGAACATAACTGTTTATTCAATTGAAACTGAAATCAACATAGAGCAGGTTACAATAGCAAACCAGTTAAATAAACATGTTTAAAACATACCTGTTGCACCATTGGAGTTTCAATTCCATCCTTCAAATTTGAAAATAGTTGGTATGAGTAAATACAGTAATGCAAGAGCAAAGGAGTATGAACCATAGCTACATAACCTGACCTGGGAACAAATCTTCTTCTCCTTTAAGCGTTGAGTTGGGATTCGGAGTGGTGGTCATGCTTTGGGCACCGCAGTTCCCTTACTAACTGCTCATGTTTGGGTGCTCTATGGTGGAGAAGATGTTGTGTCAACTGGAACTGGGTTACTATCTGCCAGGGTTGGGTGAGCGAGTCCTGGACTAGGGGGGGTCCGGATAGCCGAACAATCATCACGGCCGGACTCCAAGACTATGAAGATACAAGATTGAAGACTTCATTCCAGATCCGGATGGGACTTTCCTTGGCGTGGAAGGCAAGCTTGGCGATACAGATATGTAGATCTCCTACCATTGTAACCGACTCTGTGTAACCCTAACCTCCTTCCTCCTTGGGATTTCCTCCCAATTCAACCGGAGCCAACCCAATCCCACCAACCAGAGCAGCCAGCCCCGCTCCTCGTGCCCGAGGCCTCCCGAGCCGCACCTCGCCGGCAACTAGCAGGACCGACGTGTCCCTCTCCTCTGCTTTCCTTTCCATCCTCCTTTTCCCCTGTCTCTCTCGCCACGCCCATCTCTCTCCTGTCTTTCCCACAGGAGCTTCCCGCGCCATGGCTGCAGTCCGAGTCCTCCCGCCTCGCTCGATCTGGACTCGGAGGGTCCCGAGCATCTCCACCGTCGCCGTCTCGCTTGAGCGCCGCCTGGTTCCCTTTCTCTCCTTCCTCCGGTCCCCTCATCTCATCTCTCTCTCTGATTTATGTTGCGACGCCGCCCGTTTCAGAGAGCCACCGCCGCCACGGAGCTCCAACTCCAGCCACCTCGTCTCGCGGTGACTGACGACGCCTCGGGTTCCGTCCGACCAAGGCGTCCCATCTCGCCTCGCTTTCAACACACGCGCGCTGCCTCCCTCGTCTCAAGAAGCCTCGTCGCTGGGTCAACTGCGCCCTCCGCCATGGGCTTCCACATGGAGCACCACCACCGCATCTCCTTGGATCCGCTGGTCCCGACCATCCCCTGCTGCTGCCGGACTTCTCAGCTCACCGGAGCCCCAAGACCTCGCGCCAAGTCCCTCTCGCTGCTCCTCGCCGCTACCGCTGCCTGCCTCCTGCAACGGGCGAGGGACGAACTCCTCCTCGGCCAGCCGCATCGTGGCTGCGTTGACTGCGTCTGCGCCACGCCACCAGGGCCCCACCTTCCGCCGAGTCCGCAGCCTGCCTCCTCTCCAGTTGTCGCGCCTAAGTCCCACGTCGCCGGCAGCCGCTCCCACCGTCTGTCGCTCGAACCTGCTGCTGTCTCGTTTCTTCAAGAATAAGAAGGAGCAGCTTCGCCGCCTCGCTTCGCGTTGACCGACCTGCATCATCGACCCGGCCGCTCGTCGGCCAGCAAGAACCACGTTCTGGGCCTCAAGCCAGGAGCAGCCTGTGGACCGCCTACTCCAGCCCTTTGCATCGAACGGGCTTTGGCCCATGGTGGGAACCCCAGCCCAGCACCCAGTCAGATTCGGCCTGTGTTGTTTTTTTCCTGTCTGCGAATTTGTCCAGCTTATCTAGATATCGCCAGTTTTTCAGAAAACCCCTAGTGTTCATGCATCTAATAACTAATTAACCATGCATCATATGTAAATAATTTATATATGTAAAATGCTTAGAATTTCATCTAGTTTCATAATATCCAACTTTCATCCATGTTTAAAATGTTTAACTTGTTGTTTGCTTTAATTTGCATAAATGCCATGTTAAAATGATTTATTTCATATCTAAATAACCGTAGCTCCAATTTTAATAAACTATATATGTAATTTCTCTAGAAAAATGCATAAATTAACATGGTGCACTTACTTTTGCATGTTTAACAACAATAAAATTGTGTTTATATCAGAACAGTACCAAATTTGAAATATGCATATGGGGATTTTCCGAATTGTTGTTTGTTGTTTCGGCCTCATTTAAACTTGCCTAGATAGGTAGATTGCTTATGTTTCACCTCTTGCCATGTTTAACAACATTTAATATTATTGTGTACCTAAACGAGAGTGAACTAAATAACTCGAATGTAGTGTTTCGTCAATATGCAACTCGTTGCATATTGAGCTCCACTTAACTTGTAGTATTGTTTGTTGCACTTTGCCATGCTTCTCCATGCCTCATTAAACCGGACATGCATCATACTTGGTTGTGCATCGTGCCATGTTTATGTGATGGTTGTTTACCATGTTGTTTGCTTCTTTCCGGTTGTGCTTCTTCTCGTTAGCTTCGGCTTCGTTCCGGAATTGTGAGGTTTCGTTCGACTACGTCCGTTTGTCTTCTTCATGGACTCGTTCTTCTTCCTACCGGGATTTCAGGCAAGATGACCATTACCCTCGATATCACTTCTATCTTTGCTTGCTAGTTGTTCGCTTCATCGCTATGCTTGCGCTTACCTACCACCGCTTATCATGCCTCTCATATTGCCATGTTAGCCTCTAACCTTTTCACCCTTCCTAGCAAACCATTGCTTGGCTATGTTATCGCTTTGCTCAGCCCTCTTATAGCGTTGTTAGTTGCAGGTGAAGTTGAAGATTGCTCCATGATGGGCAGGATTATTTTGGGATATCACAATATCTCTTATTTAATTAATGCATCTATATACTTGGTAAAGGGTGGAAGGCTCGGCCTTATGCCCGGTGTGTTTTGTTCCACTCTTGCCGCCTCTAGTTTCCGGCCATACCGTGTTATGTTCCTTGATTTTGTGTTCCTTGCGGTTGGGTGATTTATGGGACCCCCTTGACAGTTCGCTTTGAATAAAACTCCTCCAGCAAGGCCCAACCTTGGTTTTAACATTTGCCACCTAAGCCTTTTTCCCTTGGGTTCTGCAGACTCAAGGGTCATCTTTATTTTAAACCCCCCCGGGCCAGTGCTCCTCTGAGTGTTGGTCCAAACTAGAGCCCTTTGCAGCGCCCCCTCAAGGAAACTTGAGGTCTGGTTTTAGTTGTACGGATTGCTCATCCGTTGTGCCCTGAGAACGAGATATGTGCAGCTCCTATCGGGATTTGTCGGCATACCGGGTGGTCTTGCTGGTCTTGTTTTACCATTGTCGAAGTGCCTTGTAACCGGATTCTCGAGATCGATCGGTATTTCCGGGAGAAGGAATATCCTTCGTTGACCGTGAGAGCTTGTGATGGGCTAAGTTGGGACACCCCTGCAGGGTATAAACTTCGAGAGCCGTGCCCGCGGTTATGTGGCAGATGGGAATTTGTTTTCGGTGGAGTCCGGGAAGTGAACACGGGTTTTTGGGTTATGTATGAACGTAAGTAGTTTCAGGATCACCCCTTGATCCCTTCTAGCTTCTCGACCATTCCGTTTGCTTCTCTTCTCGCTCTTATTTGCGTATGTTAGCCACCATATATGCTTAGTCGCTGCTGCAACCTCACCACTTATCCATTCCTTACCCATAAGCTTAAATAGTCTTGATCTCGCGGGTTTTGAGATTGCTGAGTCCTCGTGACTCACCAGATACTATCACAACAGTTGCAGGTGCCGATGATACCAGTGCAGGGGTTGCAACCGAGCTCAGATGGGAGCTCAACGAAGATCTTGGTCGTTGCTATGTTTCGTTTCATGTTGATCAGTAGTGGAGCTCAGCTTGGGACGATCGGGGATCTAGCAGTTGGGTTATCTTCTTTTCTTTTGGCTTCGTCCGTAGTCGGACTATGTGTGTACTTTGAATGATGTATGATTTATATGTTCATTGTGTGAAGTGGCAATTGTAAGACAACTCTTTATCCCATTCTTGTTCATTACATGGGATTGTGTGAAGATGACCCTTCTTGTGACAAAACCACCATGCGGTTATGCCTCTAAGCCATGCTTCGACACGTGGGAGATATACCGCATCATGGGTGTTACATGTGCGAAAGCCTATGCTTCTCGATTGGCTCCGGCAGCTCAACATGTGATTAGCCCTAGTCAGACCAGCTTCCTCAAACACCGTAACATTTTAGAAGGCCCCTTAGCGCTTCTAGAAATACTTCATGAGCTTAAGCGCACCAAAGTGCGTGGCGTTCTTCTCAAGTTGGACTTTGAGAAAGCCTAGGAGCACGTGAACTGGGAGTTTGTGCGTGAGGTCCTCATCAAGAAGGGTTTTGATGCGGGTTTCGCCAATCCGAATCATGCACCTCGTGTGTAGCGGGCACACCATGGTTACGATCAATGGTACAATGGGTAACTTCTTCCGCGACAAGCATGGCTTCACGGTTGGGAGACCCGAGCTCGCCACTAATCTTCAATTTTATTGCGGATGCCCTAGCTGCATTGATTAGAAAGGCCAGGGAAGCGGGGCACATTAGAGGGCTAATCGCCCACCTCATACCTGGCAGTGTCACCCACCTTCAATACGCAGATGACATGATGCTTATGTTTGAACCTGACGATCATAGTATAGCGTCCATCAAGCTTCGCTGCCGCTTTTGAGATCTTGTCGGGCTTAAGATCAATTTCCAAAAAGCGAGGTGATCACCATTGGGATGGAGGATCATGACAGTCATGGATTGCCAATTTGTTTAATTGCAAGATTGGGAAATTCCCAATCAAATACCTAGGCCTCCCGATTTCACATAAGAATTTGACCGAAGCTGAATGGGAGCCGCTTATACGGCAAAGTCGCTAATCGGGTTAGCCCGTGGCGAGGAAGGTTTATGTCATCAGCAGAAGGCTGATTTTGACCAATTATAGCCTGTCCTCCCTCCCACTCTTTACGATGGGGATGTTCCTACTCGCGTATGGGGTCCATATCAAACTTGAAACCCCGCGGTCCAGGTTCTTTTGGGAAGGAACTAGGACGAAACACAAGTATCATTTGGCGAAATGGGCTGCGGTGTGCAGACCAAAAAAGTTTGGTGGTTTGGGGATCACGAACTCTAAGCTCATGAATGTTTCCCTGCTCACCAAATGGTGGTGGCACCTTGCCCAAAATGAGTCGGGTCTCTGGGCGGATATCCTTCGGGCTAAATATTTCGGACGGAAATCTTTTCAAGGCTAAGTCAAGGGATCGCTGCTTTGGAATGGGATCCAAGCGGTGAGACCGGCCTTTACGGTGGGTGCCCAGTTTCACGTGCATAGCAGCTCATCCACGCGGTATTGGCTCGACTAATGGTGGGGTCAAACCTTGCTGTGGCAATCCCACCCGGAGCAGTATCAATTGGCCATAGACACTAACATCACGGTTGCTGACGCCCTTCAGGTTCACCCTTCGGCGATCTCCTTTTACAGGACGCTAGAGGCTGGTGAGGCCGCTTCCTGGAATGCTCTCGTAGCCGACCTTGAGGGCCGGACTCTGAGCCAGGAAAGGGACGAGATCATCTGGAAGCTCACGGCCGGCTTCCCGGCAATTCTCGGTCAAGTCCTTATATGAGAAGCTGGCGGAGGGGAATGTGCTAGATATGGCTAGGGGGCTGTGGAAGGCTGGCATTCCCCTCAAGATCAAAATTCTCATGTGGCAATTGTTTCGCAATTGCCTTCCTACATCCGATAATGCGGCCAAGAGGAATGGCCTGTGAACGAGATTTGCGCCATTTGCGGCCACGGGAAGATGCTAACCACGCTTTTCTTGGTGCTGTTTAGCTAGATTTGCGTGGAACGTGGTTGGGGAGACTTTTAATAAGAATTGGAACCCGCAAACTAGTGATGACTTACTAAACTTGTCAAGGCACATAGGGGTGCCGAGGCGAGGTTGCTGTGGCGTAGTGTAAGGGCGTTGTTATGGTCGATTTGGGCGGTGCGGAACAAAATTACAATTGAACACAAGTTCCTTGCTCACCCAGCTGATATTCACTTCAAATGCCACATTTTCTTACAGGCTTGGGCGCCATTGGGGAAACAACATGACGAGGACCGCATGATCGAGATCATGGAGCAGATCAAGCTGTGCACGGTGAAAGCGAGGCATCAAGGAGTGCAAGCTTGAGTCTTTTGGAGTTATCTTATGATTTGCCGAGCGTTTATGTATGTTATGCTTTCTAGCTAGTTGCAAGTTTGCATTGTCGGGACGTTGAGCCCGTGGAACTACTGTCTTTATGGTTTGTAAGGTTCAAAACCGTTTGTTGATGCTGCCTTGGGGCTTTATTAATATAAAGCCGGACGCTGCGCGTCGTCTTCGTTCCAAAAAAATACCAGAGGAACACCTTGTGTGCTATCAAACGTCACAACATAACTGGGTGATTATAAAGATGCTCTACAGGTGTCTCCGAAGGTGTTTGTTGGATTGTCATAAATCGAGACTAGGATTTGTCACTCTAAGTATCGGAGAGGTATCTCTGGGCCTTCTCGGTAATGCACATCACTATAAGCCTTGCAAGCAATGTGACTAATGAGTTAGTTACATGATGATGCATTGTGGAACGAGTAAAGAGACTTGCCGGTAACGAGATTGAACTAGGTATGAGGATACCGATGGTCGAATCTCGGGCAAGTAACATACCGATGACAAAGGGAACAACGCATGTTGTTATGCGATTTGACCAATAAAGATCTTTGTAGAATATGTAGGAGCCAATATGAGCATCCAGGTTTCGCTATTGGTTATTGACTGGAGATGTGTGTCGGTCATGTCTACATAGTTCTCAAACCCGTAGGGTCCACACGCTTAGCGTTCGATGACGATTTGTATTATGAGTTACCTGATTTGATGACCGAAGTTTGTTCAGAGTCCCAGATGAGATCACAAACATGACGAGGAGTCTCGAAATGGTCGAGAGGTAAAGATCAATATATTGGAAGGTTATATTCGGACACCGGAATGGTTCTGAAGTGTTTCGGGTATTTTCCGGAGTACCGGGAGGTTACCGGAACCCCCCGGGAGAGTAATGGGCCTCAATGGGCTTTAGGGGAAAGGAGAGAAGGGCCTCAAGGGGTGGCCGCCCCCCCATGGGCTTGTCCAAATTGGACTAGGAGGGGCGGCGCCTCCTTCCTTCTTCTCCCTCTTCCTCCTTCCCTCCTTCTCCTAGTTGGAATAGGAAGGGGGGGGGGGGGCGAATCCTACTTGGACCGGGAGTCCAAGTAGGACTCCCCCCTTGGCGCTCCCCCTCTAGGGCCGGCCTGCTTCCCCCCTCCTTTATATACGTGGGAGGGGGCACGCCAAAGACACACAAGTTTTATCTTAGCTGTGCGGTGCCTACCTCCAGCTTTACCACCTCGGTCATATCGTCAGTAGTGCTTAGGTGAAGCCTCGCCGTAACTTCATCATCACCATCGCCACGCCCGTCAGGTCGACAGAACTCTCCTCGCCCTCAACTGGATCAAGATCTCGAGGGACGTCATCATGTTGAACGATGTGCAGAACACGAAGGTGCCGTGACGCTCGGTGCTTGGATCGGTTGGATCATGAAGACGCTCGACTACATCAATCAAGCATTAAACGCTTCCGCTTTCGGGTCTACAAGGGTACGTGGACACACTCTCCTCGCCATTGCTATGCTTCTCCTAGATAGATCTTGCATGATCGTAGGGAATTTTTTGAATTACTACGCTCCTCAACAAAGGGTATCGAGCCGTGTCTATGCGTAGATGTTATATGCATGGGTAGAACACAAAGAGTTGTGGGTGATAATAGTCATACTGCTTACCGCCAACGTCTTACTTTGATTCAGCGGTGTTGGATGAAGCGGCCCTGACCGACATTACATGACCGCGTTCATGAGACTAGTTCTACCGACGTGCTTCGCACATAGGTGGCTAGTGGTTGTCAGTTTCTCCAACTTTAGTTAAATCAAGTTTGACTACGCCGGTCCTTGTTGAAGGTTAAAACAGCACACTTGAAGAAAAATCGTTGTGGTTTTGAGGTGTAGGTAAGAACGGTTCTTGCTAGAAGCCCATAGCAGCCACGTAAAACTTGCAACAACAAAGTAGAGGACGTCTAACTTGTTTTTCCAGGGCATGTTGTGATGTGACATGGTCAAGACGTGATGAGATATAAATTGTTGTATGAGATGATCATGTTTTGTAACCGTTATTGGCAACTGGCAGGAGCCTTATGGTTGTCGCTTTATTGTATGAAATGCAATTGCCCTGTAATTGCTCTACTTTATCACTAAGCGCTAGCGATAGTCGCAGAAGCAATAGTTGGCGAAACGACAACGATGTTGTGATGGAGATCAAGGTGTCAAGCCGATGACGATGGAGATCATGACGGTGCTTTGGAGATGGAGATCAAAGGCACAAGATGATGATGGCCATATCATGTCACATATTTTGATTGCATGTGATGTTTATCTTTTATGCGTCTTATTTTGCTGAGTACGGTGGTAGCATTATAAGATGATCCCTCACTAAATTTCAAGGTATAAGTGTTCTCCCTGAGTATGCACCATTGCTACAGTTCGTCGTGCCGAGACACCACGTTATGATCAGGTGTGATAAGCTCTACGTTCACATACAACGGGTGAGGGAGTCCTGGATTAGGGGGTATCCGGACAGCCGGACTGTGTACAACGTCCGGACTATTGAAGCGTGGAGATACAAGACTCAAGACTTCGCCCCGTGTCCGGATGGGACTTTCCTTGGCGGAAGGCAAGCCTGGCGATCCAGATATTGTATTTCCTTCCTTGTAACCGACTCCATGTAAACCCTAGCCCTCTCCGGTGTCTATATAAACCGGAGAGGTTGGTCCTTAGAAGGCCGATCACAATTACATTCATACCATCATAGGCTAGCTCCTAGGGTTTAGCCTCCACGATCTCGTGGTAGATCTACTCTTGTACTACCCATATCATCAATATTAATCAAGCAGGAAGTAGGGTTTTACCTCCATCGAGAGGGCCCGAACCTGGGTAAACATCTGTGTCCCTTACTTCTTGTTACCATCAGCCTTGACGCATAGATCGGGACCCCCTACCCGAGATCCGCCGGTTTTGACACCGACATTGGTGCTTTCATTGAGAGTTCCTCTGTGACGTTCTTTGTCAGCTCGATGGCTCCTTCGATCGTTATTAACGACGCTGCCTGTGGTGAGACTTTCATCCCGGACAGATCTTCGTGTTCGGCGGCTTACACAAGGGCCAATTCACTTGGCCACTTGGAGCAGATCGATAGCTATGCCCCTGGCCCTTAAATCGGGTTCGGAAACCTGAACCACACGGCGGATACCCGAGGAGACTTGATCTTCGGCAGATTCGGGCCAGCGCCAGAAGCGCCAAACAGTTACGATGAGCACGGCTTAGACCTGCTGTCAGACGTTGCTTGGGATATCATCCCGGCAGAAGCCCCGGACCTAAATCCGGAATAGGTTGCGTTGCCTAAAGACGGAGGGTTGGACCCCGCCCCACAGGCCGTACCCTCATCGGTGATGGAGCCGAACACAAGCTTCACTTTTGAGGAAACCGGTGACCCCGGGCCCCTGGACTCATGTCCAGTTGTAGGCTCTAGTCCGTGCGTCCCCGGGCCCGCCGATCCCGGTTGGGCTCCGGTGATGGAGTTCACCGCGGAGGACATCTTTCAGCACTCGCCCTTCGGCGACATACTAAACTCATTCAAAACCCTCTCTTTGACAGAGAATCTCGGGCCGAATTATGTCCAGCTCGAGTGGGAAGCAAAGCATTTAAGACATTCGTTGCCCGCCCACCACCCACTTCATAGCCACGGTTGATGATTTAACCGACGTGCTGGACTTAGACTCCGAAGACATCGACGGTATGGACGATGATGCAGGAGAAGACTCAGAATCTATAAGGTGCGGGATTCACGCCTCGCCACACGACATATACATGGTGGATACGCCTAAGGAAGGCGACGGTGATAATCTAGAAGATAACACCCCTGGGCAAAAACCAAAGCGACAACGCAGACGCTGCTCCAAATCCGTCAACAAGAATAATATCAGCAAGAGCGCCAGAAGAATGGATACTCCGGTCAACCATGAAGGCAATAACGACCAAACAGAACCAGCGATGGAGCAGGACGGACCAGGTCACGCCGAACAAAATCCGGGTCACACGCCCGAAGAAAACGATCCAGAGGGACGAGTTCACCAATCCGGCCCAGGACAAGAAGACAGTCCGGACGACGACGCATTCATCGTTCCGGAAGAACGCGTGGAACGAAAGAACCTCCACAGAAAGCTTACGGCCACAACGAGAAGTCTGAAGAAGTAGAAGCAACGGCTTAAAACCGCACAGGAAACGCTCAATCGCAGATGGAACAAAGTGCTAGACACTGAAGAAAGATACGGCGACGATCGCCATACAAAGAGCTACCCAAAATGCAAGCTACTGCCAGAATTGACGATGAGGCTCTTCCAATCAAGAAAAACACGACCAGGAGACCAGGAGTACCGCTTCATAATCGCAACAAATCAGCTACCAAAGACGCCTACGATTTACGTGACCACGGAGAAGAAAGCTGGCGCAACTAGGTCCATCTACGGATCTAAAAGAGACACCGGCGAAGGACTATGGTCACAAACAATTATGACAACCGAACACCAGTTCGGAACAAACACCAAACACAACAATAGCCGACGGCATGCCACAGCGCGTCTAGATACAGAGGGGCTGCTCACCCCCTGTGCTTTACTGATGAAGTACTGGACCATGAATTCCCACAGGACTTTAAACCTGTAAACATAGCATACGACGGAACGACATACCCAGGGGTCTGGATCGAGGACTTTATCCTCCACATACACATGGCTCACGGAGATGACCTCCATGCCATCAAATACCTCCCCCTCAAACTGAAGGGACCAGCTCGGCATTGGTTGAAAAGCCTTCCCAAAAATTCAATCAGAGCTGGGAGGAACTAGAGGACGCTTTCAGGGGCCAATTTTCAAGGGACTTATGTCCGCCTCCGGATCTTGACGATTTAAGTCACATAATCCAACAACCCAAGAGTCCGCCCAAGAAGCTTTGGAACAGATTCCTCACTAAGAAGAATCAAATTGTTGATCGCCCAGATGTCAAGCCTTAGCGGCATTCAAGCACAAAGATCCGGGACGCAGTGGCTCACCAGACACCTCGCCAAGAAAAGCCAAGGACAATGGCAGCCCTAACAAGCCTTATGACCCGCTTTTGTGCGGGAGAAGATAGCTGGCTCGCTCAGAAGGCACCAAAGGACCCCAAAGACATCCAAGCAAGGGATGGCAACGGGAAGCCACGGCGTAATAAAAACAAATGCCAAAACAAGGAAGAGAGCCCGGACAACACAACGGTTAATGCTGGATTCCGAGGCTCTCGACCTAACCAGCAAAATAAGCAACCTAAAGACAGTAAAGAGGGACCGTCCGGTTTGAACAGAGTTCTGGACAGACTATGCCAAATTCATGGCACCCCCGACAAACCTGCGAACCACACGCACAGAGAGTGCTGGGTCTTCAAGTAGGCCGGCAAACTAAACGCCGAACACAAGGGAAGGGAAACACCAAGTGATGACGAGGATGAACCTCGCCAACCGAACACCGGGGGATAGAAAACATTCCCGCTAGAGGTAAAAACAGTGAACATGATCCACGCGACTCGCACATACTTGGGGAGGCACGAACGCGCCCATAAATACGCACGCGATATAGAGCCCATCGTACCCACACCTAACTACTGGATGTCTTGTTCGATCAACTTCGATCACCTGGACGGCCGATCTAGTATTCGGCGCGAAGGATCAAATGCCTTGGTGCTTGACCCAATAATCGATGGATACCATCTCACTCACATCCTCATGGACGGTGGCATCAGTCTCAATTTAATACATGAGGACACTGTCCGCAAGATGGGGATAGACTCATCCAGAATCAACAAGATTCACACCACCTTTGAAGGGGTGATACCAGGCGTTGAAGCCTGCAGCAAGGGCTCCGTCATACTGGAGGTAACATTCGGCTCTCCAGGTAACTCCAGAAGCGAAGAACTAGTCTTCATCATCGCACCCTTCCAAAGCAGCTATCAAGCATTTCTCGGAAGAACGGCCTTCACCCACTTCAACGCATTGCCGCACTATGGCTACCTTTACACTCAAGATGCCCGTCCACGCAGGCGTCATCACCGTTAGTGAAACAACGGAGCGCTTTTCGTGCGCAGAGGAATATGCGACGGCCCTAGCGGCCGGACTATAAGCGGCCTCTAACAAAATTATACTAGGTCATTAAGACCACAGACACGGTTAGACGAGTCCGGCAGCCCACATTAAACCAGGGCATTGTATATGTAATCCTATAGTGGACACCAGGGGCTAATAATAAAGCCCCACACTATCGGCTCAACCTTATTGGCAGGCCAGCATTTTACATTTTCTACTATCCATCGCACACTTACGTTGCACTCTTCCATGAGATCCCCTCTTTCTGCAGACAACGTTCGCACGATACCCCTCCAGGATGCGGCACAACGGAGACAAAGGCGCAGATGTGCAGCAGGCCCCGCCCAACATGTTTCTCTTTAGATTAAGCCCCTGTGTAAACCTTTTCTATTGCCTCTTGTTGTTTCATTATCCCAAGGGTTCCATACCCACAGAGGATACTGCCGTTTTCGGCATTACGCCATGACAGATTAATGCACGCACCTGGAAAAACAGGGTTTATAATGAATGGGCATTCTTGAGCCCAGCATCTGTTAGAAAGTCCGAATACCTCCGGAGTGTTCGGCGTCACGAAGTTTGGCCTTATATGCATCAACTCCGAATCATGTCTTTGGTCAAATTTTGGTATTTCCGGCTCCTGGGTTTGCCGCCTTTACGTTCCATTATAATCAGCTAAGGTGGCCAAAGGAGAACTACTGCGATTGTGCCCTGGTTAATCCGGATGAGCGCCTCAAGAGAGAAAGCGAAAACTGACCGTCATTTTACAGCGAGAGACTGGTCAACCACTCGAAGACTCACGGAATCTCTAGGATTCCTCCGATTAACGAAGGGCCATTTCCTGGCCAGGTACATATGCGCCCGTATTCGAATGCACGCGATGGTACTAGGGGCTACATAGTAGCCCCAATATTAGAATCCCGCGGCCAAGCGAAAGTGTTACAGCTATATAGTCCGGTTGCCTAGTTCGACGCGCGATCACCTCCTTGCCGGACCAAGACGTTGGATAAAGAGTGATCCGACACATTTTTTTTCGCGGACACCCCCGCATTGTATGCGTGGGGGCTGAAGCCAACGACTGCTATCTTTCGGATTACACACACACACACACACACACACACACACACACACACACACACATATATATATATATATATATATATATATATATATATATATATATAAACGGCCGCACAGGGGACACAATCATATTTTCAGACACAAATTATAAATATAACCTTCTAATCAAAATGTTTTTACAAAATTTGAATCATCACTCGAAGAGGAGATTCTTCGGGCACCGCGCCTCTATCAGGCGAGCACCCTCCGTGACCTGCGCCAAGTAGTGCCCGACCGGATATTGACCCCCTACCGGATCACGAGACGTTACCATAGTGGCATCCATATCCGTCCAATACGCTTTTAACACGTGCAAGGCCCATCCGCACCCTCTATGCATGCCGACCTCCTCATGGCATCGATCTGTGGCATGGCCCCAAGGAACTGTTGCACTAAACCAAAGTATCTGTCCGGATTAGGCTCTTTCGGCCAAAGATGATCTATTACAGACCACATCGCAAGCTCGGACAGCCCGTGAAGCTCCGCCAAGCAGCCATCTTATCACTTAACGGCAGCGGGCGAGTGGGAGCATGGAACTGCGACCAAAAAAGCTTCTCCACCTAATTTTCCCCCTGATCTTTGAAGAACTCCACAGCATCAGCCGTACTCTACGTCAGGTCCGTATATGCATCCGGCGAGCTCCAGCGTCCATCAAGGGGAGCGATTGGATCGAAGAACTTCATCCGCAGCAAATAGGAGCCTCCAGCCGTGATTTTTCCGCCTGTTGAAGCTCCTCCCGCACCCCTGAGCTCGGTCCGTATTTCCTTGGTGGCATTCAGCGCCTTGCTCAGGTCAGCCGATTTATCTTCATGCTCCTTCTTCATGAGCTCATACCGGTCAGCGGCATGTTTTAACTCGATAGTCATTTCGGCTATCTTTTCCTCGCTTCGGCGATGAGCAGCCTGTTCGGCTCTCAATTCCTCGGCCGCCTTTAGGGCAGCCGCATTACTCACCCGAGCTTGTTCCTTGGCTAGAGCAAGTACAGCCCTCAGGGCCTCCACGGCAGCAGCACCATCTGCAGTTAGAACAAATTATATTAATACATGCCACCTTAATATTTTCCTATGCAATGGGAGACAGGGCACATACCTTGTGATGTATCCAGCCGCTCATTCATCAGAGTAATATCGGCATCAATCGACCCAATTTTCCTCGATAGTTCGGCAACTTCAACGGACGGGCCGGCGGCCGGACCCACAGGTACCTGCACACGTTTACATCACTATCATTGGTTTATGATCCCCCGTTTGCGCCTAGGGCGGGCAACCAGAGTCTCAGGGGCTGCTATCTATATGGAGCACACCTACCGCGTGCCTTACAACCAAAGAAATAGTGAGTTTTCGATTACATACCTCAATGCCTCTCAAGAGGCTTGTGAATGCTTCATTCAAACCGCTTGAAGCGGATGCAATCTTCTTGAGCACTGCGCTCATTAATGAGCGGTGCTCCTCCGAGAGCGCAGCTCGCTCCAAAGAAGCCCGTCAGTACGTCCGGACTTAGGGCGGCTGACACATTGGCTTCCGGCCTTGGCGGATCCGGGCTCCTCCGTGACGACACCTCGGTGTCGCCCGCGTCAAGAACTGGAGAGGCGGGTGGGGTCTCGCTCTCCATCATCTCCGGAGGAAGGTCGCCCGAAGACGATCCCTGTTGAGAAGAGTTGTCAGCCGGACTGCAAAAAGTTGAGTCCTGGTCATTTATCCAGGAGAAATACAGTACCTTTAAGTTAGTGATTGACTTACGACTCGTTGGAGGGCTGGCCCGTTGGAGGGCATGAGGCGGTGAGGGTGCCTGTCGGGCAAGGACCCTGGGGATCCTTTTTCCCCAATGTGGGCATCTTTGCCTCCAAATCTTCGGAGGCGGCCCTCTTGTTCCCGCCTGGGGAGGCGGCCTCGACCTCTCCTCCCCGATTATCCCCGGTTCGGATGCGTAGTGTGTGGGGTTCGGATCTCTCATCCTTCCCCTTGTCTTTCCCCGAGGGCATTCTACTGAGTACCGGTCGAGCATCTTGGCCACGGTAGGGGCGGGCGAGCCTTCGGGAAGTGGCGCCGGACATCTGATTCTCTCCGCCTTGCTGAGCCATTCCTGGATGCGGATGATGTTCAGAATAAACAATCTTGACAAATACAAAACAGGGTGTCCGGTATCAAGGCTACTTACTTGGGTATCTAGGCGATTGCAGCTTAGGCCCGCATCCTCGGTGGTATCCGGACACGTTATCTTCCGTACGAAGAATAATTTGCACATCTCTTCGAGCATTAAGCCGAAGAAGTGCTTCACAGTGCGCGGACCCTCCGGATTGAACTCCCATATCCGAAGAGGCCGGCGCTGGCACGGCAACATCCGCCGGATTAACATCACTTGCATTACGCTGAGAAGGTTGATATCCTCTCGAGAAGCTCCCGGATGCGGTTCTGCAGTATTGGTACGTCGCCTGCGGGCCCCCAATTACGTCCTACGTCTTTCCAGGACGCCAACTGCGACGAGGGCCCCGAGCGGAACTCGGGGGCGGCTACCCACTTTGTGCCCCTTGGGGCTGTAGCATAAAACCACCTCTGCTGCCATACGTCAGATACTTCTGGGAAAGAACCCTCCGGCCATGGGGCATCGGCGTTTCTGCTTATTATGGCACCTCCGCACTCCACGTGTCTCCCCTCGATCATCTTCGGCTTCACATTGAAAGTCTTGAGCCATAAGCCGAAGTGTGGCGTGACATGGAGAAAAGCCTCGCACACGATAATGAACGACGAGATATGGAGGATAGAATCTGGAACCAGATCATGAAAATCCAGCCCATAATAGAACATGAGCCCCCTCACGAAGGGATGGAGGGTGAAACGCAAACCACGGAGGAAGTGTGGGACAAAAACAACACACTCATTGGGCTCCGACGTGGGGATAACTTGCCTGGAGCAGGAAGCTTTGGCCGGATATCTGCGGTTAGGTATCCGACCTCCTAAGCTTCGCAATGTCCTTCTCCTTGATCAAGGAGGTGACCCACCGCCTTGAGGATCAGATCCGGACATCTTGGCAGATTCGGAGGGTGGAGCTTAGGTTTTGGGTGTTACAACTCGAGGTGCGAGAAGAAGGCGCGATGAAGGTGAAGAAAGAGGTGCAGGTCTCGACCCCTTTATAAAGAGGGTGAATATCAAGAGTCCCTGGTGTGACCGTTTGAGGTTTATCTAAAAACACACGGGGTAATACCAACGGCCGTCGTGGGGTCACGCATGCTCATATTAATGGAAAATCCCGTGATAAAGGGACACAATCTCTGCCTCGACGGGGCGTGCCAATAAAACTGCCTCGTAACACGAATCATTGTGGGGTAGGATACGCCGGTTCACATTGGACCGAGCCATGATACAAGGGCACAACGCATTTAAGATTGCCAGCAAATTAGATCTATACCCTACGGAGATCATCCCGTGGATCCGGACACGGTCTACGTGTTCGATAACCATTTTGGAGTATTCGGAGGAGGAACCCGCCTTGCAAAGCCGAAGACAATACTATGCGCCGGACTCATCATCATTGAAGCCTAGTTCAGGGGCTCTTGAGGAGTCTGGATTAGGGGTATCCGGACAGCCGGACTGTGTACAACGTCCGGACTATTGAAGCATGGAGATACAAGACTCAAGACTTCGCCCGTGTCCGGATGGGACTTCCCTTGGCGTGGAAGGCAAGCTTTGGCGATCCGGATATTGTATTTCCTTCCTTGTAATCGACTCCATGTAAAACCTAGCCCTATCCGGTGTCTAATAAACCGGAGAGGTTGGTCCTTAGAAGGCTGATCACAATTACATTCATACCATCATAGGCTAGCTCCTAGGGTTTAGCCTCCACGATCTCGGGTAGATCTACTCTTGTACTACCCATATCATCAATATTAATCAAGCAGGAAGTAGGGTTTTACCTCCATCAAGAGGGCCCGAACTCGGGTAAACATCTGTGTCTCTTACTTCTTGTTACCATCAGCCTTGACGCATAGATCGGGACCCCTACCGAGATCCGCCGGTTTTGACACCGACAACGGGTGCAAGCCAGTTTTGCACGCGAAGAATACTCGGGTTATCCTAGCATATGCAGATATGGCCTCGAACACCGAGACCGAAAGGTCGAACGTGAATCACATAGTAGATATGATCAACATAGTGATGTTCACCATTGAAAACTACTCCATCGGGCGTGATGATCGGACATGGTTTTGTTGATATGGATCACGTGATCATTTAGATGACTAGAGGGATGTCTATCTAAGTGGGAGTTCTTAAGTAATATGATTATTTGAACTTTAATTTATCATGAACTTAGTCACGATAGTTTTTGCATATCTATGTTGTAGATCAATAGCTCGCATATAGCTCCCCTATTTTATTTTTGATATGTTCCTAGAGAAAACTAAGTTGAAAGATGTTAGTAGCAATGATGCGGACTGGGTCCATGATCTGAGGATTATCCTCATGGCTGCACAGAAGAATTATGTCCTTGATGCACCGCTAGGTGACAGACCTATTGTAGGAGCAGATGCAGGCGTTATGAACGTTTGGCAAGCTCGATATGATGACTACTTGATAGTTTAGTGCACCATGCTTTACGGCTTAAAACCGGGACTTCAAAAACGTTTTGAACACCATGGAGCATATGAGATGTTCCAAGAGTTGAAATTAGCAATTCAGACTCATGCCCGTGTCAAGAGGTATGAGACCGCTGACAGTACTTTGCCTACAAGATGGAGGAGAATAGCTCAACCAGTGAGCATGTGCTCAGATTGTCTGGGGTACTTCAATCGCTTGAATCAAGTGGGAGTTAATCTTCCAGATAAGATAGTGATTGACAGAACTCGCTAGTCACTATTACCAAGTTACTGGAACTTCGTGATGAACTATAATATGCAAGGGATGACGAAAGCGATTCTCGAAGCTTTTCACGATGCTGAAATCAGCAAAGGTAGAAATCAAGAAAAAGCATCAAGTGTTGATGGTTGACAAGACAACTAGTTTCAAGTAAAAGGGCAAAGGAAAAGAAAGGGAACTTCAAGAAGAATAGCAAGCAAGTTGCCACTCCTATGAAGAAATCCAAAGCTAGACCCAAGCCTAAAACTGAGTGCTTTTACTAGAAAGGAAATTGTAACTGGAAGTGGAACTGCCCTAGATACTTGGTGGATAAGAAGAATGGCAAAGTGAACAAAGCTATATTTGATATACATGTTATTGATGTGTACTTTACTAGTGTTTATAGTAACCCCTCGGTATTTGATACTAGTTCAGTTGCTAAGAGTAGTAACACGAAAACAGGAGTTGCAAGATAAACAGAGACTAGTTAAGGGCAAGGTGACGATGTGTATTGGAAATGATTCCAAGGTTGATAAGATCACCATCGCAATTTACCTTCGGGATTAGTGTTGAACCTAAAATAAATGTTATTTTGTTTGCGTTGAGCATGAATTTGATTGGATCATGTTTATTACAATACGGTTATTCATTTAAGTCAAAGAATAATTGTTGTTCTGTTTACATGAATAAAACCTTCTATGGTCATACACTTAATAAAAATGGTTTGTTGAATCTCGATCGTAGTGATACACATATTCATAATATTGATGCCAAAAGATGCAAAGTTGATAATGATAGTGCAACATACTTGTGGCCCTGCCGTTTAGGTCATATTGGTGTAAAGCGTATGAAGAAACTCCATGCAGATGGACTTTTGGAATCATTTGATGCTTTGAACCATGCCTCATTGGCAAGATGACTAAGACTCCGTTCTCCGGAACAATGGAGCGAGCCACTGACTTCACTACAAAAAAATACACTTCCATGATGATACGTGTCTGTCACAGTAGGTCACGTTTTCTATCATGCATGTACATCCATGATAATTTTATGACAGAATCAAGATAGTCATACCTGTGCTGTCGTACAAGTGTTCCATGACATTACCAAAATTATCATCACGGAAGTGTCCACTTCCATGATGATAAATCGTGCGTCATAGAAGTGCTTTCGTCAAGGGTGACCAACACGTGGCATCCACTGTAACGGAACGCCATTAAGCTATCGGGTCCGGTTTTGGATCCGTTAACCCGTTAACAGCCTCGACCAATGGGGATTTTCCACGTGTAAAATCATCATTGGCTGGAGGAAACACGTGTCAGCTCACTGTCGGGACAGATGTCATCCACTCATTGGACAGAAGGCGCCTATGATACGTCGACACGTGGCACGACCCAACAGAGGCCCATTCCCATGAAAAGGCCGACCCGTTTGACTTGGTCAAAAGGTGGTGGGCCGGCCAACTGAAAGCCTGTTAACGGCCTGCTCGCATATAGCGCATTTACAGCCCGCTAACCCAGGGCCCGTTACGACCTATCCGAATTAGGCCCAGTAGCGTCATATGGGCCGTCCAATATGATTCCAGCCCGTTTTAACTTCTGGCCCATGTATGGCCCATGACGTCTTTCGGCCCATATGAGGCCCTTTGTAACTCTTGGCTCATTAACGGCCCATGGTGAAACTGGCCCGTAATGAATAGTGTATCACTTTATACCCGTTAATGGCCCATTATTCCATTGGGTCGTTTCCAGCCCATGTTATCTTTCGGCCTTCTCGGGGCCCATTTATTCTTGGGCTCATTTCAAAGATTCGGTTACTTACGGCCCGTTCTTGTCATTTTTGCATGTGTGCCAAATTCAACTGTGGTTACTGATCGGCCCGTTTGTGGCCCGTTAATACGTTGGGCGTTTTCATAGCGTCATCAACACGGCCTATTAACGACGGCCCGTTATGGTCGGCCCATGAGCAGACGATTCCAACTCCAGCCCGTTACGGCCATAATGCGGTCTGTTATTGGCCCATGTTTGGCCAATCGATCATATGGCCCATATAAGGCCCATTGATGATACGCCCCGTAGAAGGCCCATTGTGTATATGGCCCGTAGAAGGCCCATTGTTTCTACGGCCCATAGAAGGCCCATTGTTTCTACGGCCGGTAGGAGGCCCAGTGTCACTACAGTAAATATGTAGCCCATGGTTATTGTGGCCTAGTTTAAATAAAATAGGTTATCGTGGCCACTAGCGAACCGCGGAAAAAGAACTACACTGACTACAAGCAAACAAATAAACAAGACAACAAGGAAATAAATAAGCAAGCAACTTACGCTAGGCTATCACGGCTATTACACATATTACATCCACTGGTCATCAAAGTTCGCCACCAGTGTAAATATAGGGAACAAAGCAGCATATCATATACACTGGTTGTCAAAGTTGGCGACCAACGCAAATAAAGGCCACAGCAAAACAAATCCAGAACTGAAACCACTTGGAAGATCTCAAGAAACAATATCCTGGGTACCCATAATGTCGGCAAGATGCTTAGAAAGCTTATCAACTTTCTCTTGTTTGGTGCTTAAATCCTCCAGTAGCTTCTTTGTTGCACGAAGTATGCATCTGAATTCTCTGAGGACTTCCTCGGTCCTTGACTTCCTGTCGCAGCACATCTAATCGATGTCTTTCAACTTGAAGTTGAGACTCAAGAAGAGGCAGCGAGTTCGATGAGCTTGTGCCAGCAGTAGTGGCCAGTAACTCAAACACTACATCAAGACAGGACTTCTGGGTTCCCTCACTATTGTCATGATAGTTTTATCAGCTTTCTTGGAGACCAATAGAGATGTCTCACTATCTTGAACCTTATCTGCATTACTTCCTTTACCATTGCATAACGGGGTACTGTTCTCCAATATTTTGTCCGCATTCTAAAAGAGTAACAAGCAGACACATCACATGTTTACCATGTTGTATATGAAACTCATTTTGGTAAATGAGTTCAGTAGTAAAGTGGACATGATAACAACATGAAACAAACATATATCTATGTACCATGGTCACTTTATGCTCTATATCATTCTAGTTTTTGTTGCCAAATCAAGATAGAGACACAGTTCAAATAATATTTGTTCAAGACAAAGCAGAATAGACAGAATATAAGTGTGGGAAACTATAGAGCAATAACAACACTTGTAATGTGCATGACATGAGAACATAACTGTTTATTCAATTGAAACTGAAATCAACATAGAGCAGGTTACAATAGCAAACCAGTTAAATAAACATGTTTAAAACATACCTGTTGCACCATTGGAGTTTCAATTCCATCCTTCAAATTTGAAAATAGTTGGTATGAGTAAATACAGTAATGCAAGAGCAAAGGAGTATGAACCATAGCTACAGAACCTGACCTGAGAACAAATCTTCTTCTCCTTTAAGCGTTGAGTTGGGATTCGGAGTGGTGGTCATGCTTTGGGCACTGCAGTTCCCTTACTAACTGCTCATGTTTGGGTGCTCTATGGTGGAGAAGATGTTGTGTCAACTGGAACTGGGTTACTATCTGCCAGGGTTGGGTGAGCGAGTCCTGGACTAGGGGGGGTCCGGATAGCCGAACAATCATCACGGCCGGACTCCAAGACTATGAAGATACAAGATTGAAGACTTCGTCCCGTATCCGGATGGGACTTTCCTTGGCGTGGAAGGCAAGCTTGGCGTCTGAGATATGTAGATCTCCTACCATTGTAACCGACTACGTGTAACCCTAACCTATCCGGTGTCTATATAAACCGGAGGGTTTTAGTCCGTAGGACGAACAACAATCATACCATAGGCTAGGTTCTAGGGTTTAGCCTCCTTGATCTCATGGTAGATCTACTCTTGTACTACCCATATCATCAATATTAATCAAGCAGGAGTAGGGTATTACCTCCATCGAGAGGGACCGAACCTGGGTAAAAACATCGTGTCCCTTGTCTCCTGTTACCATCCGCCTAGACGCACAGTTCGGGACCCACTACAGAGATCCGCGGTTTTGACACCGACATTGGTGCTTTCATTGAGAGTTCCTGCGTATCGTCATCGATAGGCCCGATGGCTCCTTCGATCATCAACAACGACGCGATCCGGTGAGACTTTTCTCCCGGACAGATCTTTGTATTCGGCGGCTTTTGCTTTGGGGCCAGTTCGCTTGGCCATCTGGAGCAGATCGAAAGCTACGCCCCTGGCCATCAGGTCAGATTTGGAAGTTTGAACTATACGGCCGATATCCGTGGAGACTTGATCTTTGACGGATTCGAGCCGCAGCCAAGCGTGCCGCACTGTCTCGATGGGCATGATCTAGCTCTGCGGTGGCGGTGCCACGGAGGCCGCACCAGCATCCGCTCCGACCCTTAATCCGGGCCGGATTCCCCGATCGAGGATGAGTGGTTGGACACCGCCTCGGGGCTACGATCTCTCTGGCGATTGAGCCAAACTCCATCCCTGTCGCTGCGAAGACCTCGACTCCGGGTGCGGACTCCTCTCCGGACTCCTAACCCTCCGCCCCTGCCAATCGAATCTGATTGGGCGCCGGTCATGGAGTTCACTACCGCGGACATCTTTCAGCACTCGCCCTTTGGCGACATCCTGAATTCACTAAAGTCTCTCTCTTTATCTGGAGAGCCATGGCCAGACTACAGACAGGAAGGTTGGGATACGGACGACGAAGAAATTCAACGCCCACCCACCACCCACTTTATAGCCACTGTCGATGATCTAACCGACATGCTCGACTTCGACTCCGAAGACATCGACGGTATGGACGACGATGCCGGAGACGACCAAGACCCAGCGCCTAAAGGGCACTGGAAGGCCACCTCGTCATATGACATATACATGGTGGACATCCCAAAAGATGGGAACATCGATGGAACAACGGAGGTTGACCCCTCCAAGAAGCAACCGAAGCGCCGACGTCAGCGGCGCCGCTCTAAGTCCCGCCACAATAATAACGGTGATTCCGGCACGGGAGATAATAACACCCCGGACAGTGCTGAAGACAACCCCCTCCAGCAGGACTCAGCGCAGGAGGAGGGAGAAGCAAGTCCGCACGACAGTGCGGCAGAAAGGGAGGTCGAGGACGATAATTATGCGCCTCCCTCCGAAGATGAGGCAAGCCTCGACGGCACTTAATTTGTCGTGCACGAGGATCCCACCGAACAGGAGCGCGTTTCAAACGCAGACTTATAGCCACGGCAAGCAGCCTCAAGAAAAAGCAGCAACAGCTTAGAGTGGCGAAGACCTGCTAGTCGATGATGGACTGAAGTCCTTGCAGCCGAAGAGTATGAACTCAACGCCTCCAAAAGCTACCCCAAGCGTAGGGCCGTTGCCTCGATCAGAGGAGGAAGCACCCAAGTCACCAGACGACATGGCAGATCGCCACCCGTGGTCATGACGGAGAAGCCTCTCGGCCCTCCGCTCAAGCCACACACCGACGCCGCTCAAAAAGTACCAAGGCACGGAAAACGCGCTGGACTTGCGAGATATATTGGAGGATAAGGCAAAACATACAAGATCGATCTACGGATCGCGTGGGCGTAACGACGGGATGATCACCGTCGCTACCGGATACAGCAAACCCGTTCGGTCGAACACGATGAGACAAAGCTCATATGAGCTACGTCGTTATATAGCCCAATCTGAGGCGCCAAGACACCCACTATGCTTCACAGATGAAGTAATGGATCATCAAATCCCCGAGGGATTCAAACCCGTAAACATCGAATCATACGATGGTACCACAGATCCTGCGGTCTGGATCGAGGACTATCTCCTCCATATCCACATGACCAGCGGTGATGATCTACATGCCATCAAATACCTCCCACTCAAGCTTAAAGGACCAGCTCGGCATTGGCTCAACAGGTTGCCAGCATAATCAATTGGTTGTTGGGAGGACCTGGAAGCCGCATTCCTTGATAACTTCCAGGGCACATATGTGCGACCACCAGACGCCCGATGACCTTAGCCACATAATTCAGCAGCCAGAAGAATCGGCCAGACAATTCTGGACACGGTTCCTAACAAAGAAAAATCAAATCATTGACTGCCCGGATGCAGAGGCCCTTGCAGCCTTCAAACATAACATCCGCGATGAGTGGCTTGCCCGACACCTAGGACAGGAAAAGCCAAAATCCATGGCAGCCCTCACAACACTCATGACCCGCTTTTGTGCGGGAGAGGACAGCTGGCTAGCTCGAAGCAACAACTTGGCCAAACACCCTGATAGTTCGGATACCAAGGACAGCAATGGCAGGTCGCGTCGCAACAAGAACAAGCGCCGCATTAACGGCAATAGTACTGAAGATACGGCCGTCAATGCCGGATTCAGAGGCTCTAAACCCGGTCAGCGGAAGAAGCCATTCAAAATAAATACCCAGGGCCCGTCCAACTTGGACCGAATACTCGATCGCTTGTGCCAGATACATGACACCCCGAAAAACCAGCCAATCACACCAACAGGGATTGTTGGGTGTTCAAGCAAGCGAGCAAGTTAAGTGCCGAACTCAATGACAAGGGTCTGCATAGCGATGACGAGGAAGAGCCCGGCCGCCCGAACAATAGAGGATGAAGGGTTTTCCCACACAAGTGCGGACGGTGAACATGATATACGCAACCCATATACCCAAAAGGGAGCGGAAGCGTGCACTAAGGGACGTATATGCGATGGAGCCAGTCGCCCCGAAGTTCAACCCATGGTCTTCCTGCCCGATCACCTTCGATCGAAGGGACCACCCCACTAGCACCCGTCATGGCAGTTTCGCCGCATTGGTTCTTGACCCAATTATTGACGGATTTCACCTCACCAGAGTCCTGATGGACGGCGGTAGCAGCCTGAACCTGCTTTATCAGGATACAATCGCAAAATGGGCATAGACCCTCAAGAATTAAACCTACAAAGATGACCTTTAAAGGCGTCATACCGGTGTAGAGGCCAATTATACGGGCTCAGTTACACTCGAAGTGGTCTTCGGATCCCGGATAACTTCCGAGCGAAGAGTTAATCTTCGACATAGTCCCGTTCATGATGGCTATCATGCCTCGCTTTCGGACGAACCGCATTTGCAAAGTTCAATGCGGTGCCACACTATGCATACCTCAAGCTCAATATGCCAGGCCCTCGAGGAGTAATCACGGTCAATGGAAACACCGAACGCTCTCTCCGAACGGAGGAGCACACGGCGGCCCTCGCGGCGGAGGTACAAAGCAGCCTCTCACAGCAATTCTCGAGTTCGGCCACTAAGCGTCCGGACACTGTCAAGCGCGCCCGGAGTAACCTACAACAAGACCGCCTGGCACAATTCAAGCACGCGTAGCAATCCGGCCCCAACCCCAGCCCTCGCGAAATTGCGAAGCCAGTACTACGCGTACATAACTACGCTCTGGAGATACCATGGGCATAAGGGGAGGGGCACGACCACGGCACGCCCGGAATGCGGCTCAACCGCACCAGGGGCTCTCGATTGTGTCATTCTTTTTCTTTTTTCCTTTTTCTTACTTTCAGGACTCCGTTTTCCAGAAGTCCTGTCCGGCACTAGAATCGCCGAACTCACGATGCAACAGCCAGGGAAGCAGAAAGCCACGTCGAGTGTTCAGGTGGTCTCTATTACGAGCACTATACCTGTTTTACATACTATCCCGCAGCTTACCCCTGGAGGGGGACATGTTAGATAATCCCATCCCTTGCTTATCGCACTATTTGTATCGTTCTGCTTTCATTGCAGTACCTTTTTGAATAAACAATACATAGATTTTGCCTATTATTGCACTCTTTTCTTTATCTATACATATGCTCATTTCATGACATTACGCACCCGTACACTTTGGTACGGCCAATACACCAGGGGCTTAAGTACCCCAAAATTATGGTGTGATAAGTCCGAACACTTTCACAAGTGCGGCACCCGAACTTATAGCATTATATGAATCGGCTCCGAATCATGTCTTGGGTCAATAGTTGGGTTTGCCCGGCTCCCGTGTTTTGGTACCTTAAGTTCCATTATATCGGCTAAGGTAGCACCGGGAGAACCACTGCGATTGTGCCCCAGTTGAGCTGGGTCGAGCACCTCAGTGGAGAAAGCTAAAACTGACCGTCATGATAGGGCGAGAGCCGGTCGCTGTTCGAGAGGTTTTTTTGGGTCCCTAAAGACTTATGCCGCTTAGAGAGAGGAACCGGAATTGTCCGGCCAAGGCGTGGTAGCGCCCCGAACTCGGTCTTCCGAACACTAGGGGCTTCGCCGAAATTTAAAATTATAGAATGCTATGGCTAAGTGAGAGTGTTCAAGCATCATAAGTCCGGCTGCCTTGTTCGTTGCGTTGAGCGCCTCCCTAGATGGACCCAAGAATGGGAACAAGAGTGCTCAAGTTTATCCCGAACACCCCAGCACTCGTGGCATGGGGGCTGAAGTCAACGACTTGCCATCTCTCAAATTTGATACACGGCCGCACAGAATGTAATATT
The DNA here is from genome assembly GCA_021605145.1 of Aegilops bicornis. Taxonomy (NCBI): domain Eukaryota; kingdom Viridiplantae; phylum Streptophyta; class Magnoliopsida; order Poales; family Poaceae; genus Aegilops; species Aegilops bicornis. The sequence continues at coordinate 248,871,625 of CM038673.1, read as the reverse complement.
TTAAATTAACAAGCGTTGCTTAGCGCATATGAACAAGTTTTCAGCGTACAGGATAACAAATGCGAGTCTATTCAAAAATTACATCTTTGGAGCACTCATCCGCTATTCGGTAGGCACCCTTTAGGAGGCCCTCATAGTACATTTCGGGCGTGCGATGCTCCTTGCCCTTCGGTGGCCCGTCCATCACAAGCTTCTCCGCATCCAGCTTGCCCCAGTGCACTTTAGCACGGGCAAGGGCCCGACGGACACCTTCAATGTAGATGGAGCGCTTGATGACTTCAATCCGTGGACAGGCGTCCACCAATCGCCGCACTAGCCCAAAGTAGCTCCCAGGCATAGCTTCCAATGGCCACAGCCGAACTATGAGGCCCTTCATGGCCTGTTCGGCGACCTTGTGGAGCTCGACCAGCTGCTTCAGCTGGGCGCTGGATGTCCGGCCTCAGCATACTGAGACCAGAACACCTTCTCCGTCGAGCTCCCCTCCTTGATGCGGTAACGCGGCAGCATCCGATACACTACGAGGCAGATCTGCGAACGCTCCTGGAGAGCTCCGAATCCGGGTAAGTAATAAGTAATTCACTTTCACATGCTTGCTCTGCATAAAGAATGCCTTACCCGCATGATCTTCTTTATTGCCTCAATCTCCTGGAGGGCTTTTTGGGCCTCGGCCTTAGCAGCTTTGGCACTCTCAAGAGCCAAAGCAAGATCGGACTCTCGGGTCTTCGAGTCACGCTCCATACTCTCGTGTTTTTCCACGAGAGCCTGGAGCTCTTGCCGCACCTCCGCCAACTGCGCCTCCCCCTTCTCTCGCTCGGTGCGTTCCGCAGCCGCTTTGTTTTCGGCCACGGACACCGCCTCCTTCAGGGTCACCACCTTGTTCGTGGCCCCTGCAGTACCCATGCTATTCCTGTTATTTTTTGCAACCGAAACCTTTCTATAAGGTATTTCTTTCATAAGGTATTACTTACCTTTCTTGTCCTCGATCTGCTTCTTGGCAAGGCCGAGCTCATTCTCGGACCACACGAGGCTTTGCTTCACTGCATCGACCTCTGCAGTCAGTGCGGCAGAGGTCAGCAGTGTAGCCTGCATTCCCATATTGACATACTTATGTTAGACTCCTGCGTATATCTTTTTAGATCCTTAGTCCGGCTTTTCTTTCCGAACACGAAACTAAGCATCAGGGGATACTGTCTATGCGGTAATATTTTTACATATTGTAAACTTACCTCAAACCCTGTTAGAAGGCTGGTACAGGCTTCGGTCAACCCGCTCTTGGCGGACTGAACTGTCCGGATCACCGCACTCATAACAGTGCGGTGATCCTCCTCGATGGAAGCGCTGTTAAGCGCCTCCAGTAAGCCATCCGGTGCCTCCGGTTGGACGGAGGACACCGGTGTCTTACCCTTCTTGCAAAGGGACCGCTTGCCGGACTCCGGAACCGCTGAAGGTTCCGACATGGAGTCCGGACAAGGGTCGGGCTTAGAGCCCCTGGGGGTCTCGCCCCCCACGCGCCTGGAGTCCGGGAGGTTTCCTTGCGGCGCCTCCTGCGCCACCTCCTCTTGACCAAGCCCCCTTGGGGCCCCACCGTGGCGTCGTCCGCAGCGTGAGGTGAGGAGGCAGCCGAAAGTGAAGTACTCTCCATTTCCGACGAACTCAGGGACCCGCTCGACGAAGCGGCAAACTCGCCCTTGGGCGGGCTGCATGATTGTTCGGCATTAGAAAACACTATGCAATGATAAAACAGCCATGGGTATCCGGGTACTTACGATCTCGCCAGGGGCTTGGCCCTTGTTGGCCAATTCTCCTCGTCGTTGTCGAGGTTGGTGGAGAAGTCTGGAGGAAGGGTTCTTCCCTTCTTGGACCCTCCAGCCTCCCTGGGTGGGGGGGCCTTCCTTGTCCTCTCCTCCACCGGGGAGAGGCTTTTTCTTCCTCCTCGTCCTCGGGAGAAGATTCTGCTTCAGAATCGACAACACCAGCGTCGGGAGCTCCTTGAGTTCCGTTGCCTCCTTCTTGGCCTTCTTCTCCGGCACCACATGAGGTACCGGAGCCGGCAGCCCCGTCAATCGGGCGTCCGCTGGGTCTTCTGGCAAAGGAGCCGGACAGCTAACCTGTCCGGACGTCTTCAGCCAGCCCTGTTAAAGGTTAGGGAGTTTTAGATCCCACATAGAGTCAAACTATGAAAAAAGAGTCCCATAAAGGGTAAAACAACTCACCTTGCTGGCTTGACGCTGCGAGCTGAATCCGCGATCTTGATGGCGGATGTGGGAGCCTCGGCGCCCTTGAACAGCACCTTCCAGGCATCTTCGTACGTAGTGTCGAAGAGCCTTGTCAGAGTGGGGTGCTGTGCCGGATCGAACTCCCACAATTTGGAGGCCCGTTGTTGGCATGGGAGAATCCGGCGGATGAGCATCACCTGGATTACGTTGACAAGCCTGAGATTCTTGTCCACCAGGTTTCGGACGCATGTTTGGAGTCCGGATAGCTCCTCCGAATTCCCCCACGTCAGGCCCGTCTCTTTCCATGACGAGAGCCGTGTGGGGAAGCCAGATCTAAATTCGGGGCCGCCACCCATTTGGGGTCGCGTGGCTCGGTGATGTAGAACCACCCCGGTTGCCACCCCTTTATTGTCTCCACAAAGGAGCCCTCGAGCCATAGGACTTTGGCCATCTTGCCAACCATGGCGCCTCCGCACTCCGGCTTGACGGCCGCCCACTACCTTCGCCACGACATTGAAGATCTTCAGCCATAAGCGAAGTGGGGCTGGATGCGAGAGGAAGGCCTCGCACCTGACGATGAACACCGAGATGTTGAGGATAAAATTGGGCCAGTCGTGGAAATCCAGGTTGTAGTAGAACATGAGCCCAGGACAAATGGGTGAAGTGGAAAACCTAGTCCGCGGAGGAAGTGGGGGAGAAACACCACCCTCTCATGGGGCCTGGGGGTTGGAATGAGCTGCCTCGTGTCGGACAGCCTGTGCGCGATGTCGCCGGACAAATATCCGGCCTCCCGCAGTCTTGTGATGTGCCCCTCCGTGACGGAGGAGGCCATCCACCTGCCTCCCGCTCCTGACATGGTTGGAGAAGGTTGAGGTGGGATGTGCGGACTTCGGCGCTGGAGCTCGAGTCTTGTGAAGTGGATGAGCAAAGGAGGAAGAAGGCGTGGGTGAAAAGGTGGATCCTTATCCCCTTATATGGACGGACAAAGTTATCGTCCCCACCAGCTTGGTAAAACTTCGCTTATCTCCCAAGCGCCGTAATCAATGGCGCGGATGGGTTACCCACTGTATTGATGAGAATCCCGGAATAAGGGGGACGATCTATGCTTTGATAAGACGTGCCAAGGAAACCGCCTCGCTAAACGCCCTAAGGTGGAGCGGTAAAAACGATTCATATAAAGGCCTGGCGTGGTGTGATGTCACGCCATGAATGCGTCGATAGATCTATGCAAAAATTATTCTCTATACGGTGGTATGTGGAACTTGTTTTGCGAGCGGACACTATCACGGTGTTCAAAACCTTCTATGAAGTATTCGGAGGAGGAACCCGCCTTGGAATGCCGAAGACAATATGCGCGCCCGGACTCGTCGTCATTGAAGCCTGGTTCAGGGGCTCTTGAGGAGTCTGGACTAGGGGTGTCCGGATAGCCGAACTATCATCACGGCGGACTCCAAGACTATGAAGATACAAGATTGAAGACTTCGTCCCGTGTCCGGATGGGACTTTCCTTGGCGTGGAAGGCAAGCTTGGCGATACGGATATGTAGATCTCCTACCATTGTAACCTACTCTGTGTAACCCTAACCTATCCGGTGTCTATATAAACCGGAGGGTTTTAGTCCGTAGGACGAACAACAATCATACCATAGGCTAGCTTCTAGGGTTTAGCCTCCTTGATCTCGTGGTAGATCTACTCTTGTACTACCCATATCATCAATATTAATCAAGCAGGAGTAGGGTATTACCTCCATCGAGAGGGCCCGAACCTGGGTAAAAACATCGTGTCCCTTGTCTCCTGTTACCATCCGCCTAGACGCACAGTTCGGGACCCCCTACCCGAGATCCGCCGGTTTTGACACCGACATTGGGGTTAGAAGGGGTGTAGCTGGTTCTCTGTCCAACTGGGTAGGGGTACAATCTGCGAGTGTCTGGGTTATGTGTGGTGGATCTAGTCCTTGGGCAAGTACAACTGTGGTTCTATCTGCATCAACTGGTAGCACTATATTTTTTGAAGACCGTGTTGTTACTCCCTTAGATACTGCCGTCACCCTCTCCAATTTAAATGGCTGATAAACAAGAAAAGTAATTGAAAGTATAGACATTATATGATAGACAGGTGCAATGGATAGTGGGGAATAAAAGAGGGCATGAAATAATTCACATTTATGTTGTCTAACCAAACAGGATAGCATGACACAATTTCACATATATGATTGCTAACAAAACAGGATAGCATGACACAATTTCACATTATGATGGCTAACTAAAAAAGATGGAAAGACATAGTTCAAAATATGATGACTATGTAAACAGGATGACATGATATAACTATATAATGTGTTTATTAAATAGGTTGGCATGCCATAATTCACATACATTCACGGATAGAATGCCATAATTCAAAATATGATATTTGTAAACACCAAAGCAGGATGAGATGATATAACTATATGATGTCTTTATTAAATGGGTTGCCATGCCATAATTCAGATAGATGATGTGAATGTACTATGTAAACATGATGGCATGATATAATTCAAATATATGATTTATATAGTAAGCAAGTAAGAAGATGGCAATCCATATATGATGTAAAAACTAAGCAATGCAAGACAATATGCATGACACGGGTAATATAACCATGCCAAGTTTGAGCATATACCTCAGGGGGAAAATAGGACTGGTCATCAGTCTCTGAATCCTCCTCTAAGGAGCTCTCTGTAACCAGCAAGATGTCTGCTTCAGCAGGTAGCATTGTCTGCTCTGAATACCTTGTTTTCACTCCAGATACTTCCATCACCGCTTCAAATGGCTGATGCACATGAAGAGTAGTTGAATATACAAATGTTGTCGACAAATGGAACATGTAATACAAAAAAATGATAGCATGATATAATTGACATACATGATGATTGGCTAAACAACATGTCATTGCATAATTCACACATATATTGCCTTTGCAACAAGATAGCATTGCATAATTCACATATATAATGTCTTGCAACAAGATGACAATGCATAATTCACATATATGATAATTAGACACTGAACAGGTGGCATTCACACAAAGCATGCCTAAACTAATCAAATAACATAGCAATGCAAGACACCATACACACGATATGAGCAACATAACCCTGCCAAGTTAGAGCATACACCTTGGGGGGGGGGGGGGATAGGACTGGTCATTTGCCTCTGAATCCTCCTCTGAGGAGCTATCCGTAACCAGTGAGATATGCGCTTCGTCAGATAGCATAGTCTGCTCTGAAGACCTTGTTTTCACTCCGGAATTTTCCATCACCGTGTCAAATGGCTGATGCACACGAAGAGCAGTTGAATGTACTAACATTGTTGACAAATGTAATATGTAACGAAAAAACAAGTGTCGGTGTTAAAACCGGCGGATCTCGGTAGGGGGTCCCGATCTGTGCATCTTAGGCTGATGGTAACAGGAAGCAAGGGACACAATGTTTAACCAGGTTCGGGCCCTCTCGATGGAGGTAAAACCCTACTTCCTGCTTGATTAATATTGATGATATGAGTAGTACAAGAGTTGATCTACCACGAGATTGTAGAGGCTAAACCCTAGAAGCTAACCTATGATGATTATGATTGTGATCGTCCCTCTAAGGACCAACCTCTCCGGTTTATATAGACACTGGAAAGGGCTAGGGTTTACACGGAGTCGGTTACAAGGAAGGAAATATAATATCCGGATCGCCAAGCTTGTCTTCCACGCAAAGGAGAGTCCCATCCGGACACGGGACGGAGTCTTGAGTCTTGTATCCTCATGCTCCAATAGTCCAGACGAAGTATATAGTCCGGCTGTCCGGATACCCCCTAATCTAGGACTCCCTCAGTAGCCCCTGAACCAGGCTTCAATGACGATGAGTCCGGCGCGCAATCTTGTCTTCGGCATTGCAAGGCGGGTTCCTTTCTCCGAATACTCCAAAGTAATTATCGAACACTTAAACCTTGTCCGGATCTGCAAAATGATCTTCACATACCACCATAGAGAGAATGATATTTCACAAATGCAATCTGTTGGCAAGTTTTTTAGACAACGTGACATGTCATTACGGTCAGGTCATTATTCGAACCGTTTTCCCACAACCAGCCACAACGCATATTGCGAGGCGGTTTCCTTGACACGTTTTGTCAAAGCAGAGATGGTGTCCCCTTATCACGGGATTCTCATCAATACAGGTATGGGTAATCCCACCGCGCCATCAATCGTGGCGCTTGGGAAGTAAGCGGTTCTCAATGGGAAAGTGGGGAGGCGCACCGCTTTCGTCGCCTCTTATAAAGGGATAAGGGTTCCCCATTTTCACCCACGCCTTCTTCCTTCTCTGCTCGTCCTTGCCTCCTCGAGCTCCAGCACCCTAGTCCAAGCCTTCTCCGCACAGCTAAACATGTCCGGAGCAGGAGGCAAGTGGGTGGCTTCCACCATGAAGGAGAAGCATATCGGGAATCTTCGGGCGGCCGGATACTTGGCCGTAGACATCACGCACTGGCTACCGGACGACGGGCAGGTCATTCCAACCCTGGAACCCCATGAGAGGGTCATGTTCCTCGCCCACTTCGTCCGTGGACTGGGGTTTCCACTTCATCCCTTCGTCCGCGAGCTCATGTTCTATTGTGGGCTAGATTTCCATGATCTAGCCCCAAATTTCGTCCTCAACATCTCGGCGTTTATCGTCGTGTGCGAGGCCTTCCTCCGCATCAAGCCTCACTTTGGCTTGTGGCTACAAATCTTCTGTGTGAAGCTGAAGATTGTGAGAGGCCACCAAGCGGAGTGCAGAGGGGCCATGGTGGGCAAGATGCCTAACGTCACCTGGCTTGACGGCTCCTTCACGGAGACCGTGAAAGGGTGGCAACCGGGGTGGTTCTACATCACCGAGCCGCGCGACGCCAACTGGGCAGCGGCCCCCAAATTTTGATCCGGAATCCCCATGCGGCTCACCTCCTGGGAAAGGAAGGGCCTGGCCTGGGGCGAGCCTGCGGAGCTAAGCGGACTTCAGAACTGCATCAAGAACATGAAGGACAAGAAAATCAAGCTTGTCAACGTGGTCCAGGTCATGCTTGTCCGCCAGATTCTTCCGTGCCAAAGGCGGGTATTTAACCTGTGGGAGTTCGTCCCGGCCGAACACCAGACGCTTCGAAAGCTCTACGACATGATGCACAAAGACGCATGGAAGGCGCTGTCCAAGGCCTTCGAAGTACCTCCCCCCACATCCGAGGACCGTGGACTTCATGCCGCGCGGCCTCCTCGTCCCGTGAGTTTTCTGACTACCACCGGATTCAGTTCTTACCAATATATTCATGGGGGAATCTTAAGTAATTGTGTATATTTGATCAGGATTATGTGGAGACAGCGGAGCGGATTGACTGTCGGGCTCCGCTGCCAGAAGGTCCAGCCGATGCTCTCCTGACGGAGATGCTAGTCCCGGCACCCAACAAGGCATCGGAAAAGAAGGCCCCGGGGGCCAGAAAGGGTCTCCAGCGTAAGGTCGTACCAGACGCCTCGTCCGAAGACGATGAGGCACACTCCTCCCCCGAGGGGGAGGAAGAATAGGAAGGGGCCGCCCCATCCGGAGAGGATGGGGGGCCTAAGAAGGCGGACTAGGGGGCCGAGAAAGGCCCCCGGCGCAAGGCCGTCATACCCTCGTCGTCCGAAGACAACGAGGCAGATTCCTCCCGCGGAGGCCGGGGGAAACACGAAGAAGTTCTGCCTCCCCGCACTGGGGAGGAGAAGAAGAGGAAAGCCGCCCCGGAGGGGGGGACTAGGTCGTCCAAGAAGGGAAAGGCGTCCCTTCCGGACTACTCCACTACTGCCGCTCACAGTGATGAGGAGTGGCTGCCCAGGGGAAGCCCCTAGCAAGACCGTAAGTCTCCGCACTCAATTGTACTTTAGTGCAACTTTGCTTCATAGTATTTTTATAACGCCGAACATATATGCAGTCCGACCAGAGTCCATCCCGAGGTATCGTCTTCGGATGGTTCTTTGAGTGATTCAGAGATGAACTCGCTTCCGACGGCCACTACTCCTCGACCTGCGGATGACACGGACGTGTTGTCCCAAAGGCTCCCGGAGCAGGGGGAGGTGACTCTGGAGACGCCCAAGGCAGGATTCCAGACGCCGGGCACACGGGGTACAGGATCCCCGCGGATCGTGCCGATGAGAGCCGCAACCAGCCAGGCTCTTAGCCGGATACTGTGCCGGAACCTTCGATGGTTCCGGAGTCAGGCAGGCGGCCCCTCGCTAGGGAGGGCGAGCCGTCCGTGCCGATGACTTCCGTTACGCCAGAGGCGTCGGATAGTCTGCTGGAAGCGCTTCGCGGCGCTTCCATGGATGACGAGCACCGTACTCTTATGGGCGCGGTGATTCAGAAGGTTCAGTCTGCCAAGAGCGGACTAACCGAAGCCTGCACCAGCCTCCTAACGGGCTCTAAGGTAAGTAATAAAAATGTAAAATTATCACCCGATAGGTAGTAGCCCCTGATACTCTGTTTGGTGTTCAGAAAGAAGAGCCAAACGGAGAGTCAATTAAAATCCGCAGGAGTCTAATAGTAAGTGTGCATGTGAATAAGCAGGTTGTGCTGCTTGCCGCTGCTGTCCACACAGCCGAGGTCGCCGGACTAAAACGGGACCTGGAGCAGGCGCAGGGAGAGCTCGGCCTCACGAAGAGGCAGGTCGAAGAGAACAAAGGTGAGTGATACCCCGTTCGCATATAATGAAGGATAGATAAAATTGGTTATTCTAACGACAAAGCGTCATGACTTTGTAACGGGGGCCACCACCGAAGTGGCGTCTCTGAAGAAAGCGCTGTCCGAGGCCGAGGACAAGGCGGCTCTGGAGTGCAAGGAGCACGAGAAGCAAGATGCTAGAGTGGGCAAGGTACAGCAAGAGCTCTAGGAGCTCGGCAAAAAGTTCAAGTCCTTGGAGCATGATCTTAAGATGAAAGAGACTGAGCTTGCGAAGGCCCTTGCGAGTGTGAAAGACGCCAAGGCCGAAGCCGAAAAGGCACAGCAGGAAATCCAGGCAGCCAAGAAGATAGCGGCGGGTAAGACATTCTTTATGCAAAGCAAGCATGTGGAGGAGGCGTTTCTTTTACTTACCCGAATTCAGAGCTCTCCAGGGGCATTCGCAGATCTGCCATGCAGCATATCAGATGCCGCGGAGTTCTACCGTGCCGAGGAGGGGAGCTCAATGGAGAAGCTGTTCTGGTCCCAGTATGCTGGGGCCGAACACCCAATGCCTCTGAGTGACCAATCAAGCAGTTGGTTGAACTCCACAGGCGGCGAAGTGGCTATGAAAGATCTCATAGTCCGGATGTGGCCTGGTGAGCTCCTGCCCACTAGCTACTTCGGCCTTATCAAGCGGATGGTAAATGCTTGTCCGCGGCTTGAAGTGATCAAGCGATCCGTTTGCATTGAGGGTGCCCGCCGGGCCTTTGCCCGTGCGAAGGTGCATTGGGGTAAGCTGGATGCGGGGAAGCTGGTGAAGGACGGGCCGCCGGAGGGCAAGGCGTGTCACTATCCCGAGAAATATTATGATGGCGTTATGAAGGGCGCTCGTTTCGTGGCCGATGAATGTACCAAGGACACGATCCTTGAGAAAATGTACTTTTGTCGTTGTTGTAATATAAAGACGAAGTTACTTGTGCTATGTGGCACTGTTTGATTTAAAATATTACCTTCTGTGCGACTGTTTATAGAATTCTGAAAGTAGGCCAGTCATCGGCTTCCGCCCCCATGTAACTAGTATCGGGCTGTTCCTGGAAAAACCCGGACACTCTTTATCCAAATTTTTGGCCCCTTAAGGAGGTATCCGGCGCAGCGAACAAGACAATGGACTATGCGGCTTTATAACTTTCATTTAGCCATAGAAGTCTACAATTTTAAATTTTGGCAAAGCCCCTAGAATTCGGAAGGCCGAATTGGGGGGCTATATACGCCTAAATCGGACGAGGCCGATTCCTCGCCTAAAGCGGAAAAAATCTTTAAGGATTTTAAGACCTCTCGAACAGTGACCAGCTCTCGCCGCATCATGCCGGTCAGTTTTCGGCTTTCTCTACTGAGGTGCTCGTCCGGAAGAACCGGGACACAATCGCAGTAGTTCTCCCTCTGCTACCTTAGCCGATATAACGGAACGTAAGGTAGCAAAACAAGGGAGCCGGGCAAACCCAACTATTGACCCAAGACGTGATTCAGAGCTGATGCATATAGTGCTATAAGTTTGGGGTGCCGCACTGTTGAAAGTGTTCGGACTTGTTTTGCCGTATTATGGGGCACCATAAGAAGCCCCTGGCCAACTGATCATACCAAGGTGTACGGATGCAATATTAAATAAACATTTGTAAGAAAAATGTGCAAATAGGAATAATAAGCTGACGCTATATATTATCTCCAATTGATGAATAATACGTTTAAGCGTATGTTTACAATGGGTGCGTTTAAGCAGAAGTAAATAGGACTATTTAACATGTCCTATCCAAGGGCAGGCTGCATGTAGGTATATAAAATAGGTATAACGATCATGAATAGATTCCACCTGGGTATTTATTTTTGTGCGCAAAGCCTGTTGCCTCCTTGGTTTTCTCTCCTGTGTAAGTCCGACAATCCGACTCTTCTGAAGAGGCTGCCCTAAAGCAGTGTCCTGAAAGATACAAAGGGAGGGTTATGAAGGTATGTTGCGGTTATACCGCACTGTTGACTGAGTCACTGCTGCGCCTCCGCCTATGCCCATGGTATTTTGAATGCGTAATTGTGTACGCGTGGCATGAATGCTGCTTTGATGGGGCTTGAGTGGAGGCCGGACTGCTAGTCGCTCTCTTGGCGTGCCTGATGATCCTGTTGCGGGGTGCTCCGGACTCGCTTGACGGCGCTTGAGGTTGTCGTCGCCCGATTGGTGGTTTGTCGGAGGAGGCCACATTGTACTTCCGCCGCGAGGGCTGCAGTATGCTCTTCTGTACGGAGAGAGCGGTCCTTGTTTCCGTTGACTGTTATGACCCCGCGCGGTCCTGGCATCTTGAGCTTGAGGTATGCATAGTGTGGTACCGCATTGAATCTAGCGAATGCGGTTCATCCAAGCAGTGCGTGGTAACCGCTACGGAAAGGGACGATATCGAAGATTAACTCTTCGCTTCGGAAGTTATCCGGAGATCCGAAGACCACTTCCAATGTTATAGAGCCCGTGCAACGTGCCTCTACTCCAGGAATTACACCTTTAAAGGTGGTTTTGGTGGGCTTGATCCTTGAAGGGTCGATGCCCATTTTGCACACTGTGTCCTGATAGAGCATGTCCAGGCTGCTGCTGCCGTCCATAAGGACTCGCGTGAGGTGGAATCCATCGATGATTGGGTCTAGGACCAATGCGGCTGAGCCGCCATGACGGATGCTGGTAGGGTGATACCTACGATCAAAGGTGATCAGGCAAGCTGACCATGGGTTGAATTTGGGGCGACTGGCTCCATCGCATAGACGTCCCGTAGTGCTCGCTCGCCTGCTCGCTTGGGAATGTGGGTGGCGAGATCATCTTGACCGCTTTTCACCTATGGAGGAAATTTCTTCTGACCCCCCGAGTTCGGACGCCGGGGCTCCTCGTCATTGTCGTTGTGCAGCCCCTTGTACTTGTTTTCGGCGTTTATTTTACCGGCCTGTTTGAACACCCAGTAGTCTCTATTAGTGTGGTTAGCTGCCTTGTCTGGGGTGCCATGAATTTGGCATGAGCGTTCCAGTATGCGGTCCAGACTGGACGGTCCCTGATTGTTTCTTTTGAACGGCTTTTTTCGTTGACCGGATTTGGATCCGCTGAATCCGACGTTGACTGTCGTGTCTTCCATGTTGTCGCCGTTGTTCCGTCGCTTATGTCTGTTGCGCCGTGGCTTGCCGTTATTGTCGCGACATCCGGCGCCGAATGTGGTGTAGTGCTGCTGCGAGCCAACCAGCTATCCTCGCCCGCGCAAAAGCGGGTCATTAGTGTCGTGAGTGCTGCCATGGACTTGGGTTTTTCCTGGCCGAGGTGTCGGACGAGCCACTCGTCATGGATATTATGCTTAAAGGCCGCGAGGGCTTCGGCGTCCAGACAGTCGACTATTTGGTTCTTTTTAGTTAGGAACCGAGTCCAGAATTTCCTGGCTGACTCTTCGGGCTGTTGAGTAATGTGGCTCAAGTCATCCGCGTCCGGTGGTCGCACGTATGTGCCCTGGAAGTTGTTGAGGAACGCGTCTTCCAGGTTTTCCCAACTGCCAATGGAATTTGCGGGCAGGCTGTTTAGCCGCTGCGGGCGGGTCCTTTGAGCTTAAGGGGAAGATACTTGATGGCGTGTAGATCGCCTCCGTGGGGCCATGTGAATGTGGAGAAGGAAATCTTCGATCCATACTGCAGGGTCTGTTGTGCCATCGTATGATTCGATGTTTACGGGTTTGAACCCTTACGAATTCATGATCCATCACTTTGTCGCGAAGCAGAGGGGTGTGCGCGCCTGCGTGCGGGCTATGTGGCTACGCAGTTCGAATTGCTCTGGGTGGCTGTGTTCGGCCCGGCCGGACTTGTTGATAGTGTATCCGGCGTGACGGTCATCGTCGCGTGTTGGGGCGCGCCCCCGCTATCCGTAGATCGATCTTGGCTGTCCTGCTTTGTTTTCCAGTATATCTTGCAGGTCTTGCCTATTGCCCCGGGCCGTGGTGTATTGGCGTGGGGGTGCGGGCTGGTATTCGGGCTGATATGCCGTTTTATCCCGGCCACGAGGTGGCTGGTCAGCCGAGTGGCGCTCAAGTCCGTATTCCTCGCTTGCCGTGACTTCAGTCCATCTATCCGTGAGCAGGTCTTGATTGGCTTGGAGTTCTTGCCGCTTCTTTTCGTGCCCCTCGCAGCGGCCATAAGTCGGCGCTTGAAGCGCTCCTGCTCCACGGGATCCTTAGGCACGCTGAACTCGCTTGCCGCCGAGGCTAATCTCGCCTTCAAAGGGGGCATGTAGTTGTCCTCCTCCGGATATCCGCCCGTCCGCTCGCTTCGTCTGGGCTGACTCGCCGTTTTCAGCTCGGCCTGCTCGAAGGCAGGCTGATCAGGGTTGTATTCATCGTCGGCACCATCCGGATTGCTTTCGTCTCCTGTGCCGGTGTTGTTGTGGCGGGGCTTGGAGCGGCGTCGACGACGCCCATGCTTTGCTTTCTTCCCTGATGGGTTATCCTACGTTGCCTCATCGCCATTGGTTTCCTTCGGGGTGTCCACCATATATATATATCATATGAGGAGGTGGCTGTCCACCGCCCTGTGAGCGGTGGTTCCTGTTCTTCTCCAAAGATCGTTGTTCATACCGTCGATGTCTTCGGAGTCGAAGTCAAGCACGTCGGTTAAATCATCGACCGTGGCAATGAAGTCGGTGGTGGGTGGGCAACGAATTCCTTCGATGCCAGCTTCCCACTCGAGCCGGACATAGTTCGGCCATGAGTCTCCTGACAGAGAGAGAGAGAGAGAGACTTTAACGAGTTCAGCACGTCGCCAAGGGGCGAGTGCTGGAAGATATCCGCAGATGTGAACTCCATTACCGGAGCCCAACCAGGCTCGACGGGCTCGGGAGCGCGTGGACTGGGACCTGACCGGATCTGAGTCCGGGTCCGGCGTCACAGGCTTCTTTAGGGGTGAGGCCTGTGTTCGGCTCTACCGCCGATGAGTGTGCGGCTCGCGGGGCGGGGTCCAACCACCCGTCCTTGGGCAACACCGTCTTCTCCGGATTTAGGTCCAGGGCCACTGCAGGGGTGATATCCCGAGCATTGTCCGGCCAACAGTCTAGACCTTGCTCATCGTGGATCGTCCGGCGCTTCCCCGCATGTGCCCGAACCTGTGGAAGATCAAGTCTCCGTGGATATCGGCCGTAGTTCAGATTTCGAACCTGACCTGGTGGCTGGGGCATAGCCGCCGATCTACTCCAGCTTGGCTGCTTAATTGGCCCGCAGTGCGAAGCCGCCGAACACGAAGATCTGTCCGGGGAGAAAAGTCTCACCCTGGACCGTGTTGTTGACGATGATTGAAGGAGCCATCGAGCCTTGCAGCGACGACACAGAGGAACTCTCAATGAAAGCACCAATGTCGGTGTCAAAACCGGCGGATCTCGGGTAGGGGGTCCCGATCTGTGCGTCTTAGGCTGATGGTAACAGGAAGCAAGGGACACAATGTTTACCCAGGTTTGGGCCCTCTCGATGGAGGTAAAACCCTACTTCCTTCTTGATTAATATTGATGATATGATTAGTACAAGAGTTGATCTACCACGAGATCATAGAGGCTAAACCCTAGAACCTAGCCTATGATGATTATGATTGTGATCGTCCCTCTAAGGACCAACCTCTCCGGTTTATATAGACACCGGAGAGGGCTAAGGTTTACACGGAGTCGGTTACAAGGAAGGAAATATAATATCCGGATCGCCAAGCTTGTCTTCCACGCAAAGGAGAGTCCCATCCGGACACGGGACGGAGTCTTGAGTCTTGTATCTTCACGCTCCAATAGTCCGGACGAAGTATATAGTCCGGCTGTCCGGATACCCCCTAATCCAGGACTCCCTCAACAAGGATGGTCTGATTTAATTTACATATAAGATGACTGGCTAAGCAGGATGGCATTGCAAAATTCACATATATGATGCCTGGCTAAACAAGATGGCGTTGCATAATTCACATAAATGACGAATAAACTAAGCAGATGGCATTCACACAAAGGATGTCTAAACTAAGCAGATGACATATTTGATGTATAAAGTAAGCAATGCAAGGCACCATATGCATGATATAACCAGCATCAGCATGCCAAGTTAGAGCGAAGACCTAAGGGGGTAAATAGTAGTGGTCTTCTCCTTCTGAATCCCCCTCAGAACAGATATCTTCCTCTCGATTTCAACCCGAAATGGGTGGAGGGGGGACTGCCTTTGCGCCTACCATGGAGCGACGTCTGCATGAAATTTTATTGCCATGCAAGGCTCGTCTCTTTTTCTCTACATGTTCAGTTCCATTGTTTACAATAACTGTCATGCATAGGAATAAAACATAGTGAGATTATGTAAGGAGTGCATGCAGAAATCTAGAGTGATGGTAGCAACCTGTGGATAGACCCAAAACCAATAATAGCAGGTAGATAATGGCTTCAGTTAAAAATACAGATAGTGGCTTCTTTACTGTTTATTTCCCACCCAACATGAAACTCATAGTAGACACCGGAGATTAACCAGATAGTAGATAGATACTATTGATTGCGGCCCTGATATGTACCCCATAACCATTTAAAAACTCAAGTTTGACCATTAGTTTGAGCTGACTCAGAGTCTAATCGGTGAACATGATGATAAAGTAGCATGTAATATTAAGCGATGCATAAGTAAGCAGACACGAAAGAGTGCGACCTCTCTTGCAGACCCGTGTAGTCCTCAAGGTCATCTGCTCGGTTGATGATGGTAATGCAGTTTTTATGGCTGCCGGCGGCGGGGAAGAAGATCTGAGGCGGCAAAAGACAGTCTAGAGGCCGGATCCCTGCTGTGCTGGACCCATCTATCGTTGGAGCAGCTGAGCTGGGGTGGACGATGGCGCAGTAGGAGCGGGACAAACCATGCTAGGTTTTCTTTGACAACTATCTGTAGGAGAAGTAATTCTGTAAAGGCTCGTTTGAATTGGAGGATTCCAACAATGCAGGGATAGGAAATAGACAGGAATAGGATAGGAATGCACGTGCAAAACAGAGAATTTAAAACACATGATTTCTGCCAATCTGGGTGTTTGATTCACAAGAATTGGAAGATCACAGGATGCAAAGAAGCATGGTGAGATTAAGTCAAACCACAAGAAAATGTATGGGTATAATGCTATTATGCTACTATCTCTTAGTCTTGTGCTTCATGAATAGGAATTTGAAAAGGAGGACAAGTGAAAATTAAAATTCCTACGTTTTTTCTTTCAAGGAGACACTAAAGGAACAAATCCTATAGTTTTCCTTTTCTCCGTTCCTTTGAACCAAATTCATGAATAGTAGTACCATAGGAAACTTTCCAATTCCTATGTTTTTCATTCACTTTTCCTTTCAAGCACTAGCGATTCTAGTAGGCAGGCTTGAGCAAGGAAAAGCCTACACTAAAAAATGTTTTTGTGCTACTTCTATTACTTTGGACCCAGGCCACTGCCCTACTAGCTCAACTCCCAGGGCCATCGACAAATGCACAGCTCAAACGCGCAGAGATAAATAATGATGGCGTTCAAGAGACTCCATCACGGATAGCTAAGTTGCCTGGTACCTCACTGCTTGTCATATAGTAGGATAAAATAATTGTATTTCCCATTACTACGTGTGCTCAGTGGACAATATATATAACATGTAGAGTAAAAAAGAGATGCAACAAGTGTACAACCTCTTTGGCGAAGCCATGTTGATCTCAGCGTGATTGGGTTGGCCGGTGAGGATGCTTCGGCTGACTTGGCTGTCGGAGGAGGGGAAGAAGATCTTAGGCATCTGGAGATGGAGCCCGAGGTACTGCTCCGCTGTGATGGAAGGTTTCGTCGTTGGAGCAGCTCCGGTGAGTTGTACGACGCCGAGGCTGAAGCAGGACAAGAGATACAACATTAACCTGAGTGGAATTCTAATAGCTTCTCCAATAGATGACGTAAAATACATAACCACAAAGTGCTAGATGTAAAATACATCAGCCGCTCATCTCTGAGCTTAACTGTCGAAACTGAATTTAACTGTCGAAACTGAACTTAACTGTCGAAACTGAACTTTGCTGTCGAAACTGAATTTTACTGTCGAAACTGAACGCACTAGCAAGGTGAGGCTACACGCCAGTCGACTGACTTTTTCATCTCTGGTCAGTCGATTTTGTAGCCGTTGGATACGAAATCAAGGGCCTGCAGTTCATCTTCAACCTCCACCCCCCTGAGCCGCCAGCCACCACCGGCCAAACAGCCGCCCCCCCCCCCCCCAAAACACACCCCCCCGCCGGTCCTCAGCCGCCCCGGCCATCCCTCTAGGGCCCGCCGTGCTGAGCTTTTTCTCCGGCGATCCCCACGCCATCGCCCCACCACCGCCGGCGACCACCGCCCCCACCATGAACCCTAAGATAGATAGTGGGGAACCTCTCCGGCGAGCCCCCCTCGCCGCTGCAGCTGGTTCTTCCTTAACTCCGGCGAGCTCCCCCACCACCCGAAAATCGACTGACCCAAAAGTCGATTCAGTCGACTGAAGTGTAGCTAAATCGGAGCAGCATCACAAACAAGAGCAAGAGCGAGAGCAGCAGCACGAGCAAGAGCAATAGCAAGAGCAGACCTGGCAGGGGACCGAGAGAAAGAGCAGAGCAGCAGCGCGAGCGAGAGCTAAAATAGCAGAAACTCCTACCGATGTGGACGTCACCGCCGAGGGAGCGACGCCGTGGAGGAAGTGGCCGGCGACATCCCGTGGATGGAGCCACACCGTGTCGGCTCGGGACCGAGTGCCGACAGCACCATGAGATCGAATCAAGAAGAAAATGCGGCGATTAGTGTACAACCTCTTTGGTGGCGCCGATTAGGCCGCAACTTCATCCGAGGAAACGGTGATGATGATGCTCTTTCGGTGGTGCAGGTGAAGACGGCGGTGTGGGAATGGAGGTGGCGCGAAGACGAGGGGAATATCGGGCAGCTCCTTGGAGGTGGAGGACGGGGTGGCTGAACCGGAGGGACGACGGATCGATGATGGATCCTCATCCGCACGGCGGATGAGGGACGCCGAGGTGTTGCGATGGACGACGTCGTCGGGGAAGGGGCTCGGTTGGGTGGCGGACGGAGGAGGGTGTGGGGCTTCATGGTTTTCCGGCCTCGTTGTACGAACGGGTGGGCGGATGGGACGGGAGTGGGGAACCATGGCTTAGGGACGCGCTTTGTCCGAAATGTGGGTAAGTTACAAAAGTACCCCCACAGATTTGAGGCGGTTCTTTCGGTTCAGGGATATCACGGGCATTTCGCGTGTCGGGATTTCACAGGAGGTGGGAATTTTTGCGCGCGTTGTAATTTTGGAATAGCAAGGCGCGGGTTGAGATGGAGGGTGTTGTCGGAGCACAACAAGACAAAGATATATCTTAAATATTTCGGGCTAACAAGGCACGGGTTGAAATTTCTGGACAAGCCTAACGTGTACTGTACCTAATCAATTCGCACTACAAATGTCATTCAAAACTTTGAATTCATGTTATGTTCAATTACAATATTTCGCTACGTGTATAATGCATGCAACCTACTACAAAAATTAATGTTTTAGTGCATTCCAAACGTATATACTACCGCTTCAATATGAACTAAATTTCAATCCGTTTCTCTATTTGAATAAGATCTACAGTAATGATTGTTGTGAAGTCAAAGCATTTGAATTCGTTTCTCTGTTTTAGTAAGATCTACAATCATCATTATTGTCAAGTTAAACCATCATTTGTGTATTATCTTCACAGCACACCACATGATTAGTCTCGAGTTACATATGAACTATGTGTACTATATGAACTCGAACTCGATTTTTTGAATCCAGTTTATGTTGATTTCAAATCACATTACATTTTTAGCTCTAGCTGGATCTTCATAATCTAAACCATGTCTCATATGTATAATGTGTTTATCACATTATGTATGGTGCCCCGCTGAGGGAGTCCTGGATTAGGGGGTCCTCGGACAGCCGGACTATATACTTATGCTGGACTGTTGGACTATGGAGATACAAGATTGAAGACTTCGTCCCGTGTCCGGGTGGGACTCTCCTTTGCGTGGAAGGCAAGCTTGGCAATTCAGATGTGTAGATTCCCTTCTCTATAACCAACTCTGTGTAACCCTAGCCCCCTCCGATGTCTATATAAACTGGAGGGTTTAGTCCGTAGGACAAGAACAATCATAATCATCATAGGCTAGCTTCTAGGGTTTAGCCTCTACGATCTCGTGGTAGATCAACTCTTGTAATACTCATATCATCAAGATCAATCAAGCAGGAAGTAGGGTTTTACGTCCATCGAGAGGGCCCGAACCTGGGTAAAACATCGTGTCCCTTGCCTCCTGTTACCATTTGCCTTGGACGCACAGATCGGGACCCCCTACCCGAGATCCGCCGGTTTTGACACCGACATTGGTGCTTTCATTGAGCGTTCCTCTGTGTCGTCGCTGCAAGGCTCGATGGCTGTCTCATTGTCAAGGACAACATCACCTCTGGGGGAGCACTGGCGGTAGGCCAAACTCTCCGACTAGGCAGCTTCGTCATGACCGCCCGATCGGCTGCCGCACCGACGATGACCTCTCGGGTCATCAAAAACAGCCTCCACGTCAATTCGGAACTCGTCGAACAGATGGATCCAATGGAGCTCTCCTACCTCAATGAGCTCTTGGATCGCATCGCCGCTCTAGGAGTCGTAACATACTACGATCGAATTGGGTTTAAACCCGACCAAAGGGATATCAAATCCCCACCAGTCACCCATGAGATAGTGGTAGTGGAAGATCCACACATGGATTATCCCTCTACCTTGAGGACGAACTATGTCCGGATTACTGAGCTCTCTGAGCTGGATACCCGCTCGCGGGAGGACATGACCCAGACCCCGGACTTAGAATCGGGTATCGGGCCAGAAAAATTGGGCAACATCCCGGAGTCCGAGCTGCCGAACCCGGAAGCTCCTATGCCCCTGGATGTCAAATCGGGTCAGAATTTGAACTTAACTACGCCCACCCACCAAGACTTATACCGTCTTTCCCATATCAGACAAGAACCCCAAGAGACAGTACATCGCTACTGGGCCAGATTCCTCCTTGTGCTAAACAGGGTCAAGGATTGTCATGAGGAGGACGCAATCTCACTTTTCTGCAAAAACTGCACGAATAAAGGGATCCTTAATGCTATAAGTCGCCGTGACATAGTACACTTTGCTGACTTAGCAGCCATAGTACAGAAGTACTGTGTGATGGAAAGCGCCTGGAAAACCCAAACAGAATTTTGGGATAATCCGGCTCTCACTAAAACCTTTGTCCGAGCTAAAAGGGCAAACTCTCGTAAGTTACCCGATCCAATTTCCAAAAAACCAAAGCCCACTAAAGGGCGTGGAACCGTATTGGAAGAATGGCTCAATGGGCCACGCAAAAATTCACAAAGACGCCGGATACCACGCCGACGCATAGCCTTAGATCATGTTGGATACTCCGGCAGGTAGCAAAAACCGGCGAGGATCTTCTGGTAAACCATGAGGCAGAGAAACATCCTGCCGAAGAAAACAATGCGGTACTGACAGTCTTCGAGACTTTCGCCGCAAATAATAGGCACAAGCGAGCTCATCGAAATTTCGCTGAAATCTGCCACGTGGCAAAAATAAATCCATGGAGCGACACTGCTATAACCTTCAGTGCCAGTGATGAACCTCAATTCCAGACAGTCCGGGCACCATCCGCTTTGGTCCATAGCCCAATCGTGGACGACTCTCAGCTCAGTAAAGTACTCATGGACGGCGGAAGCGGATTAAACCTGATCTATGAAGAAACACTCAACAAAATGGAAATTGATAAAATCCGCATTGAGCAAAGCGGCACGACCTTGAAGGGAATCATCCCTAGTCGAGAGGCACGGTGTGCGGGAAAAATCACACTCGATGTGGTATTCGGCACCCCGGAGAATTATAGGTCCGAAGAAATCACGTTCCAAGTGGCCCCGTTCAGCAGCGGATACCACACCCTTTTAGGGCGGGACACATTCACGAGCTTTCAAGCTATACCCCATTACGGGTACATGAAGCTTAAAATGCCCAAACCCAATGGAATCATCACTCTAGCAAGTGATCCGGACGTCGCACTCCACGCTGAAAATAAAACTGCCGCACTAGCCCTGGAAGCATTATCCGAAGCCCTAGCAGCTAGAGAACTAACAACGCTGCGCGCCACAGTGGACAGGGACAATGTGATACTCGACAAACGACCCAAGTCCACCTCATTCAAGCCCGCAGACGAGATAGTCAAATTCCAGGTCCATCCAATGGACCCCACAAAGACAGCTTCCATCGGGACACAGTTGAGCCCCACAATGGACGCCGCACTACAAGACTTCCTACGCGAGAATCGGGACATTTTCTCATGGCATCCTTCAGATATGCCGGGCATCCCACGTAGGCTGGCTGAACACAACCTCAATATACTGAAAGGATACAAGCCAGTCAAACATACTCTTAGGCGCTTCTCAGAGCCTAAACGGCAAGCCATGGGAAAAGAGCTAGCCAAGCTACTTGAGGCCGGATTCATCAGAGATATAAAGCATCCGGATTGGCTGGCAAATCTGGTAATGGTACCAAAGAAGGAAAAATCCTGGCGCCTATGCATCGATTTCAAAGACCTCAACAAGGCTTGCCCCAAGGATCCCTTCCCCCTCCCTCGCATCGACCAAATCATCAACGCTACCGCAGGACACGACTCACTATGTTTCCTCGATGCATACTCCGGATACCATCAAATAAAGATGGAAGAGTCCGACCAAGCCGCAACGGCCTTCATAACGCCATATGGTCCCTTCTGTTTCAACACTATGCCTTTCGGGCTAAAAAATGCCGGCGCAACCTATCAACGCATGATTCAAACATGCCTGGAGAAGCAAATCGGCAAAACAGTGGAGGCATATGTGGACGACGTGGTCATAAAAACAAGACACGTCGAAACCTTAATAGATGACTTGAGACTTACGTTCGACAACCTCCGAACATACGACATCAAGCTCAACCTGGAAAAATGTGTTTTCAGCGTACCCTCCGGGAAATTGCTCGGCTTCATCGTTTCCAATAGAGGAATCAAGCAAATCCCGCAAAATCCGAGCTCTGCCGCAGTTGGCTATCCCAACAGACCTCAAGCATATCCAGAAACTAGCTGGATGCTTGGCTGCCTTAAGCCGCTTTATCTCCCGATTAGGAGAAAATTCACTACCTCTTTACCGCCTTCTTCGATGCACCGAACACTTCGTGTGGACGGATGCACCCGCGGCCGGACTGGATGAAATAAAGACCCTACTGGCCAGCAATCCAGTCCTGACCGCGCCAAATACTGGCGAACCTATGCTATTATACATAGCTGCAACACATCATGTTGTAAGCGCAGTGCTCGTCGTCGAACGAGAAGCAGACGGATACAAGGTCCCGCTCCAAAAGCCGGTATATTATGTGTCCATTGTCCTCACTCCATGCAAATCCCGATACCCACACTATCAAAAGATAGCATACGCGGTCTTCATGGCATCCCGGAAGCTACAACACTACTTTCAAGAGTGTTCGATTACGGTGGCCTCCGAGGTACCACTCAACGACATAATAGACAACCGTGACGCCACGGACGAATTTCTAAATGGGCTTTCGAGCTCCTTCCGTTCGACATAACATACAAACCACGACGAGCCATTAAGTCACAAGTACTGGCTGACTTCGTCGCCGAATGGACAGAAGCCGAACTCCCAAAAGAGTACGGCGAGTACTCCAATTGGATCATGCACTTCGACGGCTCTAAAATGCTGGCCGGATTGGGATCGGGGGTAGTTCTGACATCCCCCACCGGAGACTCGGTCCAATACGTACTCCAAATATTATACACAGACTCCAACAACACAGCCGAATACGAGGCCCTGTTGCATGGTCTTCGGATGGCAGTCTCTGTGTGCATTCAACGCCTAGAAGTGCGCGGGGACTCAAACCTCGCAATATCACAAATAAACTAAGATTTTGATGCCAAGGATCCAAAAATGGCAGCCTACCATAATGCGTCCTCAAAATGTCAGTTCGGTTCGAGGGGCTCGAATTCCACCATGTGGCCCGAGAAAACAATCAAGCGGCGAATATCCTCGCCCGCATCGGCGCTAAACGCGACCTCGTCCCACCTAATATATTCTTGGAAAGGTTGTTCAAGCCATCCGTGGTATGGGAAGGGGAGTCCGGCAACACCAGTACGACTCCGAATACAACCCCAGATGCCGAACCATCTGACGTAATCGGGGGCTTCGCCACCGAAATAACACCTTCAGCCCATGAAATCATGGTTGTAATCGCCCCGTGGACCGAGCCTTTCTTGGCCTACCTAAATAGGCAGGAGCTCCCTAGGACCAAAATGAAGCACGTTGTATTGTGCGGAGTTACAAGGCCTACAAAGTCCATGAGGGAGAACTCTATAAGAAAAGCGCCACGGAGTGTTCGAGATGCATCTCCGAAGAGGAAGGGCGGCAACTCTTGGCGAAATCCATGCTGGACTCGGCGGGCACCACGCTGCGGCTCGGGCACTTGTCAGCAAAGCCTTCCGTACAGGTTTTTATTGGCCGACAGCCCGGGCAGATGCACAGGACCTTGTCCAACATTGCGTCGGTTGCCAGCTCTTCGCCAATCAGAGCCATATGCCCCCTACCGCTCTCCAAACAATCCCCATAACTTGGCCCTTCGTGGTCTGGGGGCTGGATATGGTCGGACCTCTTAAAGGGGGAAGCCAAAAGAAAAAATACTTATTGGTCATGGTGGACAAGTTCACCAAATGGATAGAAGCCAAACCAGTTAAAACGGCCGAATCCGGACCAGTGATAGACTTCATATCCGGGGTTGTACACTGATACGGCGTCCCCCACAGCATCATCACTGACAATGGCTCAATCTTCACAGCCGATGAAGTGAAAACTTGGTGCGGCAACATGGGCATTAAGCTCGATTACGCCTCCGTCTACCACCCCCAAACAAACGGCCAGGTCGAACGTGCAAATGGTCTCATCATGAGCGGCATCAAACCCAGACTAGTGCGATCCTTGACAGAATCGGACACGCACTGGGTCGAGGAGCTCGACTCCGTACTCTGGGGGCTGCGGACCACGTCAATCGCACCACCGGATACACACCATTTTTTATGGTGTACGGCACGTAGCGATACTACCCTGCGACATAATCCATGACTCACCTCGCGTGCGCATGTACGAATAGAAGGAAGCCGAGTTAGATCGGCAGGACAACTTAGATGCCCTGGAGGAGGAGCGCGACGTCGCAAAAGCCCGTTCCGCATTCTATCAACAGCAGGCTCGAAGGTATCAAAGCGGAGAAGTGCGGGCAAAAACTTATAATGTTGGCGAACTCGTTCTACGCCTATCGGAGAAGAAGAAGGAAAAGCTCAAACCTAAGTGGAAGGGTCCCTTCATTATTGATAAAGTTCTCACCGGAGGAGCGTACCGCCTGCGTAATGCATCCGATAACAGACTCGAGCCGAACCCATGGAACGCAGCCAGACTCTGGAGATTCTACGCCTAGTGCCGAACTCAGTGTTCGTCTCCTTACCCCCGCTCTTTTAATTATGTCCCCCTTTTTTTCCTTTCTCGCCCTTTTTCCCTTCTTCACACAAAGTATTCAATACAGTGCAGATGCTCGGATCACTCCAGCCGCACTATGTGTATTCACCATACCTGGGGGCTTCCTATACGGAAGCTAAATATAATTACTTTTATGGCTTCCTGCCTATCACATATGCGTTCTTTTTCCATATGTGCCTTTTCTTCACCATTATATGCATCGATATGACTTAAGATGTGGCCATGCTGGGTTGCCTGGCTCTTGTGTTTATGCCCTACGTTCCCGTTAATTCGGCTAGGGCATAAGGGGAGCACCTCTCGATTGTTACTACCGGTTCAACCGGATGTGTACCTCAAACTGGGTGAAGCCGAAAGCTAGCGTTCTTAAGGGAATATTCGGTCGGTGAACAAAAGATGTTTCTTTCGTTTATTACAACATGAATCCCCAGATGTTTTGTATCCTGCGTTTCTGTTCACAATTCGGACATGCACATCGATGCATGCGTACCCAGGGAAAGGAACCCCTAACGGAACTATTCTCCCTGGAAGATGTTTCTTACTACCCATGTAATATAACATAACTAGTTGGGTACTTGTCTGTTCAAGCACTTATGACCCCTATGCCTGGTTTCCATGCATACCCCGGTTTTGCATAACTGAGCGGGTATTCGGATACACCCCGGACTGTCGGATCCGGGGGCTGAAGTGAAAAGGTCCGCCATGACAAAAGATTTTTAATCCGGCTAGGTGCTATGTATTGAGCTTGCGTTGGTTTTCCTTGAAGAGGAAAGGGTGATGCAGCAATAGTAGCGTAAGTATTTCCCTCAGTTTTTCAGAACCAAGGTATCAATCCAGTAGGAGGCTCCTCAAAAGTCCCACGCACCTACACAAACAAACAAAGAACTCGCAACCAACGCAATAAAGGGGTTGTCAATCCCTTCACGGCCACTTGCGAAAGTGAGATCTAATAGAGATGGTATGATAAGATAAATATATTTTTGGTATTTTATAATATAGATGCAAAAAGTAAAGATGTAAATAAAAGTAGATTGAAAGCAAATATTATAAGAGATAGACCCGGGGGCCATAGGTTTCACTAGAGGCTTCTCTCGAGATAGCATAAGTATTACGGTGGGTGAACAAATTACTGTCGAGCAATTGATAGAAAAGCGAATAATTATGAGATTATCTAGGCATGATCATGTATATAGGCATCACGTCCGCAACAAGTAGACTGACTCCTGCCTGCATCTACTACTATTACTCCACACATCGACCGACTCCTGCCTGCATCTAGAGTATTAAGTTCATAAGAACAGAGTAACGCCTTAAGGAAAATGACATGATGTAGAGGGATAAACTCATGCAATATGATATAAACCCCATCTTTTATCATGGATGGCAACAATAAAATACGTGCCTTGCAAACCTTTACATCCTTTGGGTAAGGACACATGAGGATTGAACCCAAAGCTAAGCACTTCTCCCATGGCAAGAAAGATCAATCTGGTAGGCCAAACCAAACTGATAATTCAAGAGACTTGCAAAGATAACTCAATCATACATAAAAAGAATTCAGAGGAGATTCAAATATTTCTCATAGATAAACTTGATGATAAACTCACAATTCATCGGATCTCGACAAACACACCGCAAAAAAGAGTTTACATCGAATAAATCTCCACAAGAGAGGGTGAGAACATTGTATTGAGATCCAAAAAGAGAAGAAGCCATCTAGCTAATAACTATGGACCCAAAGTTCTGTGGTAAACTACTACTTAACTCATCGGAGGGCTATGGTGTTGATGTAGAAGCCCTCCGTGGTCGATTCCCCTCCCGTGGAGCGCCGACGAAAGGCTCCAAGATGGGATCTCATGGATCTGAGAAGGTTCTGGCGGTGGAAATTGTGTTTCGTTGGCTCCCTGGATGTTTTGGGGTACGTATGCTTATATAGGAGGAAGAAGTACGTCGGTGGCCGCCCGAGGTGCCCACGAGGCAGGGGGCGCACCCTGTAGGGGTGGGCGCGCCCTACCCTCTTGTGGCCGCCTCGGCTGCTTCTTGACTTGCACTCCAAGTCCTCTGGATCACAGTCGTTCCAAAAATCACGCTCCCGAAGGTTTCATTCCGTTTGGACTCCGTTTGATATTCCTTTTCTTCGAAATACTGAAATAGGCAAAAAACAGCAATATGGGCTGGGCCTCCGGTTAGTAGGTTAGTCCCAAAAATGATATAAATGTGTAAAATAAAGCCCATAAACATCCAAAAGGGGTAATATAATAGCATGGAACTATAAAAAACTATAGATACGTTGAAGACGTATCACTAGGGAACTACATATGTCCATTGAATTACATAGTCACTTGGACTTGCTATATTCTTCTTCTATACCATCCAACAAGCTACTTAGCTTGCAACCCTGTTGGAAATACTTTGCGGCTAACGCTACCTGGTCATACACCAGACTCAAGGGAATCTCTTGCCCATCTCGGCCCTTGATCCGACTTCGGCCATATGGTTCGGGTCAAGCTTGGTGTAGCGCGTCTTCACCATGGCCCAGGCTTCCCTTGCACCTTGTCGGCAGGCTGATACCTTCCACAACCAAAAGCTCTGCCGTGCTCCTTGGAGCATATCCACGAGCTCCCCCATGACTCCTGGCAGGGAAGTGGATGGCCACAAGGCACAGGAAATACCTGCATCACCCATGAACTCGTTAAATGCGGTTGTGAGAGATCTTGCAGTAAATCGCCTGCGGACCCGGGCATCTCCTCTTCAGGACGGCTCGTCAGCATACCTACATATGTAAACTCTTTTCAAATGCTTCCTCGCCGAACTGTACTGCAGTTCGTTTTGGCACTTACCATAAATGCCGCGATGAAGCCTCCTGTTCTCCTTTACGGAGTCCGCCAGCTGAGCTTGAACATCTGCTAATTCGACGCCCGGCCGAACGTTGGCATCTTGGAGATTGTTTTTCTCCTGCCTAACCTGCGTAAGCACACGCTCGCCAGCCTTTAGCTGTCTTTGGAGATGTGACTCGCTATCTCTTACGATCTCCGGATTCTCCCCGGGATTGTCTGCAGAATTTTCTGTTAGACTTATAAAGCAAGCCAATTACTAACTGGTATATTCCCTTAAAATTTCTCTATTGAGACAAATGTTACCAGATGAGGCCTTTTGGGATTCCTCTAGTTTGGCAACCGCGGCCCTCAGCTGGGTCTTGCACTCCTCCAGCTCTTGAGACATATGGGTATTCTTCTCTACAAGAACCTGTGCATAGGATGATCCTTAAATCAGTTGTTCCAACCGTTTCAAGTCTCAGGGGCTACTGCTATACATGCTCATCAAATTTTCTTATCCGTATATCTTTCGCATACTGGTCCATCGCTCGGGCGAGCCCGCCTTGGGCAGCTCGGATGTATGCGTCTCTCGAATTGAAAGCGTTGAATGCCTCTTCGGAAAAGATGCCATTGCGAAGTACGGCCCGTCGGCGCCGGTGATTCATGGCACTCTCTACTTCGGAATTTGTGGCGGAGAGCATATCCGCATCCTTTGTCGGAGGACAATTCGGCATCGGCCCCGCATTGGCCTCCTCTCTCGAAGCCGGTTCTGGAATCCAGCTGGTAGAGGCGTGACCGGCAGGATCTCCGAATATAGTCTGGCGACTACTCTTTCTGCCAGGACACGAAGGATGCCGTTACATTTCAAACACGATAATCACAGAGCAGGTTTTAACTATACCTCTGTAACAACGTTTCGGCCCTAACCGCCTTCCTCTTAAGCCTGCATAGCCCGGGCGCCCTTTGCCGACGAGCCCCCAGGGTCTTGGCGCCACGTTCTGATGGTCGTCTCTATAAAAATACGAGATTTTATGCGTAAGGCATGATATAAGAAAGGAGTCCTCTTTAGAGGGTAAGGCTTTGGCTTTGCTTACACATGACGCAGGTAGCATTCCGGGATAGTCGGTGATAATAGCCACCGAGATGCCATCGCAGCTGGCACGATAAAATGTCCCGTCGACAAGCTCCACGGATATATCCGGATCTTCTTCAAGTCCTGGATCGAAGGCCCTTCCGGGGTCCTCTGGCTGCAGGGAGGGGCTATTGAATCCTTCCACGGCCCTCCTCAGTTCCTGCTCAGAAATATCAAGGTAAATGATTGTGATGAAGGGCGCCAGAATGGATAGAGTGGGGTAAAGAGTTACGACTTACCCAGCTTGGGGGGTTGTACATGGAAAATCCATCCCGCGGTTTAATACGAAGGAATTCTTCTTCTTCTCCTTTATACAATCGGACAGTATTCTCGCCAGAGCAGTGGCGGAGTCCGGACCTTTACGACCACAGTGGGTGGCATCGTCTTCCCCGTTGAAGTGCCACATGGGCTTCCCCCGATATTGAAGTGGCTGCACCCCCCGCATTATGCATATTGATATAACCTCGACTATTGTCAGTCCTGATTTGGCCAGTGTCTTTATCCTGCTCATCAGGAAGTGGACTTCTCTGGTATCTTCCTCCTGGGGGCTCCGAGGGCGCCAACTTCGGCATTTCTTTAGCGGAGCGTTATTAAACTCAGGGAGGCCCGTCCGGATTGGATCCGGAAGGGGAACGTCGTCAACATAGAACCACTCCGAGGGCCAGTTTTCAGATGCCTTCTTGGGAGTACCGGACAGGTATCCGGTCTGGGCGACGTGCCATATTTCGGCTCCGCCCACTTGATATATGGATTCCCCCCGATTGCGAGGGACGAGGCAGAATAACTTCTTCCATAACTTCAAGTGAGCCTCGCAGCCCGTAAATAATTCACAAAGGGTAACATATCCTGCGATGTGCAGCATAGAGGCAGGGGTGAAGTTGTGCAACTGGAGGCCATAGAACTCCAGAAGCCCGCGAAGGAATGGGTGGATTGGAAACCCTACGCCTCTTAGCAAATATGGGATGAGGCATACTCGCTCCCCCTGAGATGGGTTAGGAGATCTCTCCGCTTGCTCCCCGCCATTATAGGTGGCTAGTCCAGCTCGGACAGGGACCATGAACGCCGGTGGAAGAAACCCTTGGGTCTGCAACTCTACTAAACGGCTATGGGGCCCAATCACCTGGCTAAGAACTAAGGGAGCGAGAAGAGGAGCTGCGGCGACCGGCCATGTTGGAATGGTTTTTTCCGGATGCGCTCCGTTGGATGCTTGCTCAAGGGAAGAAGGTGAGATTTGGATCTTGGGATCCCTGTCTCTTCAAATAGACGGTTGCCTGCAGGGCCAGGGGTGGCAAATGTAAAAATGCTCCGGCTCCTCGTATTCGCTTGACATGTGGAGATGGCCATTACTGAAGCACAGAAGCCGAGGAGTACAACATTGATGGGAAGCCGGACACTGTTTGTTGCAACATTTACTTTGGAGTATTCGGAGATGGAACCCGCCTCGCAATGCCGAAGACAATCTGCGTGCGGAATCATCGTCATTGAAGCCTGGTTCAGGGGCTACTGAGGGAGTCCTAGATTAGGGGGTATCCGGATAGCCGGACTATATACTTTGGCCGAACTGTTGGACCGTGAAGATACAAGACTCAAGACTTCGTCCCGTGTCCGGATGAGACTCTCCTTTGCGTGGAAGACAAGCTTGGCAATCCGGATATTAGATCTCCTTCTTTGTAACCGACTCTGTGTAAACCCTAGCCCCCTCCTGTGTCTATATAAACCGGAGGGTTTAGTACGTAGGACAAGAACAATCATAATCATCATAGGCTAGCTTCTAGGGTTTAGCCTCTACGATCTCGTGGTAGATCAACTCTTGTAATACTCATATCATCAAGATCAATTATGCAGGAAGTAGGGTTTTACCTCCATCGAGAGGGCCCGAACCTGGGTAAAACATCGTGTCCCTTGCCTCCTGTTACCATTTGCCTTAGACGCACAGATCGGGACCCCCTACCCGAGATCCGCCGGTTTTGACACCGGTGGGGGAGTGGTGCGGAAGGAGGGTTTTCCCCTTCTTGGACACCTCGGCCTCCCCGTGCGGGGAGGCCTTCCTTTTCTTTCTCCCCCGGTGGGGGCGGGGGGAGGGATTTCCTCCTCCTCCTCTTCATTTTCGGTGGAGGAGCGTGTCTCGGTGTCTTTGGATGTCACGTCCGAAGCAACCTTGCGCCAGAGACCTTCTTTGGTCCCCGCGGCCATCTTCTTGGCCTTTTTCTCCGGGACCTCATAGGGCGCCGGAAATAGCATCTTCCTTAGAAGAGGCGATTCTGGATCTTCAGGTAGCGGAGTTGGACAGTCGATCTGCTCCTCTATCGCTACCCAGGCCTGTAAAATCGGCACGGAGGTTTAGATTCCTCCCATGGATGTGCTGATAAAAGGCATATTCTGCGAAATACGAAAACTTACCAGATTGGCTTGTCATTTTGCGTTGAGTCTGCGATCTTCGGTGATGGGCGGTGGTACCTCGGTGGCCTTGAAAATCACCTTCCAGACATCTTTGTGCATCGTGCTGAAGAGCTCTCGCAGCATCTGGTGTTCGGCTGGGTTGAACTCCCACAGATTGCAAACGCGTCTCTGACACGGAAGGATCCGGCGGAGGAGTATAACCTGGACCACGTTGACGAGCTTGATTTTCTTGCCTATCATATTTTGGACGCAGGTCTAAAGTCCGGTCAGTTCCTCCGTTGAGCGCCAGGATAAGCCCATCTCTTTCCAGGAGGTGAGCCGCATGGGGGTCGCCGCCCAGTTGGCGTCACACGGCTCGGTGATGTTGAACCACCCCGACTGCTACCCGTTCAAAGTCTCCACAAAGGAGCCTTCGAGCCAGGTGACATTGGGCATCTTGCCCACCATGGCGCCCCCACACTCCGCTTGTTGGCCGCCCACCACCTTTGGCTTCACATTGAAGGTCTTCAGCCATAGGCCGAAGTGGGGCGTGATGCAAAGGAAGGCCTTGCACACGACGATGAATGCCAAGATGTTGAGGATAAAGTTGGGGGCTAGGTCATGGAAGTCCAGCCCGTAGTAGAACATTAGTCCGCGGACGAACGGGTGGAGGGGGAATCCCAGCCCGCGGACGAAGTGAGAGAGGAATACCACCCTCTCCTGGGGTTTCGGGGTAGGGATGATCCGCCCTTCGGCCGGAAGTCGATGCGTGATGTTTGCGGACATGTATCCGGCCTCCCGAAGCTTCTCGATGTCCTCCTCCGTGACGGAGGAGGCCATCCACTTGCCTCCCGCTCCGGACATGTTCGGAATGGTTTTGTGGAGAAGGTGAAAGCTTGGGCGCTGGATCTCGAGAATGGATGAGCAGAGGAAGAAGAAGGCGTGGGTGGAAAAGGGGAAGCTTTATCTCCTTATAAGGGCACCAGGGTCATGCGCCTCCCCACTTACCTCAGAACTCACTTATTCCCCAAGCGCCCGTGTTGATGGCGCGGTTGGGTTACCCACACCCGTATTGATGAGAATCTCGTGATAAGGGGACACGATCTCGCTTCGACAAGACGCGTGCCAATAAAACCGCCTAGCAAGGTGTGCAGTAGCAGGTTGAGAAAGCGGTTCGAATAATGACTGGCCGCGCGTGATGTCACGCTATGGAAAAATTGTCACAGATTAGACTCGTGGAATATTGTACTCTCTATGGTGGTATATGGAATTTGTTTTGTAGAGCGGACACTATTCTTGTGTTCAAGATCTACTTTGGAGTATTCGGAGAAGGAACCCGCCTTGCAATGCGAAGACAATCTGGCGTCGGACTCATCATCATTGAAGCCTGGTTCAGGGCTCTTGATGGAGTCTGGATTAGGGGTTCCTCGGACAGCGGAATATATACTTATGCCGGACAGTTGGACTATGAAGATACAAGATTGAAGACTTCGTCCCGTGTCCGGGTGGGACTCTCCTTTGCGTGGAAGGCAAGCTTGGCAATTCAGATGTGTAGATTCCCTTCTCTGTAACCGACTCTGTGTAACCCTAGCTCCTCCGGTGTCTATATAAACCGGAGGGTTTAGTCTGTAGGAAAAGAACAATCATAATCATAGGCTAGCTTCTAGGGTTTAGCCTCTACGATCTCGTGGTAGATCACCTCTTGTAATATTCATATCATCAAGATCAATCAAGCAGGAAGTAGGGTACTACCTGCATAGAGAGGGCCCAAACCTGGGTGAACATCGTGTCCCCCACCTCCTGTTACCATTAGCCTTAGACGCACAGTTCGGGACCCCCTACCGGAGATCCGCCGGTTTTGACACCGACACCCGCCCCCTACGCCTACAAGTATTTGGATGTGAGTTGCAAACACCACATATTACCACAAATTCAAATAAAATGCGAGAATGTTCGATATATAGTATTGTTTAGATTGTTTGATATTTAGTTGTAAGCTGCAAACGCATACACATTATCACAAATTCAAATAAAATGTGAGATTGTTCGATGTATAGTATGGTTTAGATTGTTCGACATTTAGCTGTGAGTTGCAAACGCCATGCATTATCACATTATGGTATAACATGTGCAAAACCACAGCACGCGTATCACCTATATTCATGCATACATATGTTTAAAACACTATGATCTCCTATTCAAATATATGAATCCACTTTCATATCCAATTATGATCTTTGTTAGTCTCTTACACCCACACATTCCTCTAACCTTTGTAGCTACCACTAACTTTCTCTCGTGCATGCACACGCCCTCCTCGCCCTCCCCCACCCTCAGCATTCTATCCATCATGCACATTCATTTTTTTCCTTAGGTCGTTCTCCCAGAGTCTCCACAACTCCTTTCCGACACACACCGATCGATAAACCTCTCCAGCAATGTTTGCCTACAACATACACACGCACCTTCAATCTCCTCCTTTATGTGTCCTTACCTCGTGTCTCTCATACGGTCCCACACACGTGTAAACTCCCGCCCCTCTTTTCATCGATCTCACAACCGCACACTCCTCCCCCGATCTAGCTAGTAGTTGGGCCTCTCGCACCACCTCCTAGATCCATTCTCTCTATCTATCCGTCTCACTAGGCCTTTTTTGCCTCTAACAAATGGACGTACACCGACCGATCTCCCGCTATACATATAGCTAGCTAGGTCCTTATAACTCATTTTTCCCCACGTGTCGATCGATCTACCTCATTAGTTATGTCTCTCCCTTCCTCCGACAAACAACAATTGATCTACCGATCTAGTTAGGTTTGCTTACCAAACACATGGTTCCCCTTCATCATCCATGGATGCGTCCCGACAGATCTCACACGCAGCACACACATAAACACATCCCCACTCTTATTGATAATATTGAAGTTCCACCCTCAGTTTTTCTAGAAGGCCTCTCCCACCATCTTCGAGAAGCAACTCCATCACCCATCCACCACTCTACCCCTCTCCCTCCCTCTCTCTCTCTCCTCTCTCTCTCTCTCTCTATCTCTCTCTCTCTGTCCATCCTATTTCCCGTCCTTTAGTTATGTATGGATGTCGAACGATCTCCGTCAAGACATAGCTGGGTCTCTCCTTCTCAACACATATACGAGTCATTCTACCTCTATAGTTAGGCCTCTGCCTACCCCTCCCCCACCCCCCCCCCCACACACCAATACATCGAGCGCTCTAGTCATGTCTCCCTGCCACACACAAACTTGACCTGTGCCCTCTAACGTTTCGGTAGGTCAGTCGCCCTATATCTTTGACTTGCACACACACACACACACACACACACACACACACACAATTTCGATGGCTCTCTTCATCGATCTCGCACCCACCCACTTGATCCTCTCTTCGACTGTATCGATATCTATGACCCCTCCCTCTCTTCTCGTGGATTGCCCAACCCTCTATATATGATGTGGATAGGCCTCCATTTCACATACATTGCATGCAAAATTTTGTTTGAGATGTCATCGACACATATTCCCACAAATACATTCACAAAATCAACCCCACCCCATCCCAAAACAAAAAACACTCACTGAACGCGATTTGTATCTCTCACACACACCCATGTAGGTGGGGGACATGCACGAAGAGAAGAGGTGCATGAACGGCACACGTACTCCCATCTCTTTCCCAACCACACCCGCGTGGGTACATGGTGTAGCTCATTTCTGTATGAAAAGGCATCCCACATGGTAATTTGGCACGTGTACTGGTTGTCCACTTGGTGGAGGGAGGATCGCCTACCACGGGTGAACAAACAAAATGCAACTTGATGCATTATGTTAAATAAGAGGCAAACCATGTGGGGCCTACCTTACAGGCAAGGCTCTATACACTGGAGTACTTTTGATGTGTCCCGTCAACTCATGAACGAGGAAAAGCTTGCTTAGTACGCCATCTCCCCCGTCCACGGGCGCGATGGCTCATAGGATGAGGTGAAGCTTGCTTAGTACTGTACGCCTTACGCCCGCTCCCTCGCCCACGCGCGTGGTGTATCGTAGGACGAGGAGAAAATTTTACTACTCCCTCCGTTTACTCCTCGTCCCTACTACCTTGGTTAGAGAGATTATCATATTGTTTGGAATATATATGTCCTTTAGTAGATTTCAATATGAACTACTAGTACATACTCCAAACACTGATGTATATAGATGTATTTTAGAGTGTAGATTCACTCATTTTGCTCCGTATGTAGTCCATATTGTGCCCCTTTTTGGTTCATAAGTCCTAGGACTTTTTCTAGTCCCAACTAAAAAGTCCCTACTCCTTAAAATGTCCCTCCCTGTTTGTTTCCAGGGACTAAAAAGTCCCTAGTCTATCCCTACAGGTTATTGAATGACCATGTTACCCCTAGTATACAGAAAAATAACAACCAAACAACACCATGGGGCGGCGGGGCAATGGGTGCAGGGAGGGGCATTGTTGGAGAAGTCCCAAAAAAGACTCTCCTTGAGAGTCTTCTTCATTAAGTCCCAAAAAGCAAGTTTTAGTCCCTAGTAGTCCCTCCTGTTTGGTTAAAAAGTCTCTAAGAGGGACTTTTTCTAGTCCCTACACTAAAAAGTCCTGAAACAAACACCCCCTGAAATGGACGTAATAGTACACACTCTTCCTTGCCCCTCGACCCTCACCCACGTGGTGGACGTGCAGCAATTCATTTGGTCTCATATAGCCAGAACGATATATACTGAAGTACCATTATTGCTCGACTTCCCGAAGAGGCGAAGAGCCAATCGCAAGGTTAATATTTTGGAGATGCCAAGCACAAGGTTATAGGAGAACGAGTAGTAGGTGCCGCGTCATTTATAAATAAAGTTTTTTTTCTTAAGTGGCACGTACGCAATATGATAGGTTCATATGGAGAGAAAAGGAAACCGCTCCACTATCTTATATTTAGTAATTGGAGGCACCATTCATGATCTCTCATTAATCCACATCAGCAAAATTAACCAAACCGTTAGATTTAAAAATTTATGATTAGGATAAAAGAAAAATTTACGTAACACCGATGATTCCATCTTATAGAAAAATGCATCTGATACGACTAACGTTATTGAAACAAATCAAGGTAAGCCTCACGTAAAAAAAACAAGGTTTCCAGCCGCAAGGATTTATCAAGTGCACTGCCTATCAAGTTTGATTACGTGTACGTCTAACTAGACCCGATCAAGGTTGTGTGCGTGCATGTTTAATAGAGCTAGCATGTGCGTGGCATCTCGCCGGACGAGCTTCCACATGACCGCGTTGAGAAGAAATCAAGCCAACATGCTTAGTCGCTGTTCACCACCGACACTCCGACCCGTCGGCCGACGCTGCAGACAAATACATGCACGGTTCTGCTGCCATCGATCGTATCTCTCACTTGCCCGTGTTAGCGGCCGGAAGAAATCAGCCAATGTTACATGTATGAACAGTATGTAGTAGCACATCTAGCCGGCCAAAATCAATCAACCTACTTGGGAAATCAGCTTGGTAAGTGTATGTGTATTCTTTCCTACTTTCTAAATCTGATGATCTTCTTCAATTTTTGTCACACCAGTTCACAAATACATGTTGTAGGAGCTAGGTCTTATTTATGAGACAAGAAATATTATTTTTAATTGGAGAGAAGCAATAGTTCGTACTGCTGCTGCTGCTAGAATGATTGTCTTTGCTGGAGAAATAATTGAAACAACAACATATCTCTTTGTTCAGCAATGGCATCAACAATGTCAATGCATTGACGTGGTTGACACTCAAAACAAGGTATATACATCTCCAATAGATCTATTTTTCTTATCTTTGTAGTTGTTTATGAATGAAACAAGTCACGTCTATTTCTGTACGGATGACCTGTTGGACCGCTACTTCCTTGAAGACTGTAACATTTTCTAATAAATATTTCTCAAGATAATTAGTGCGGTAGATTGCTTAACTAAAAGTGTATCTCCAATGATAAAATGTAAAACAGTAAATAGTCCAACAATAAAAGGGGGAAGAATCAACGATCTGGCTCATTACCCGTGAAATAAAATTTTAAATCATAGTGCAACGATTAAATGGGGAAAGAGTCCGTCAGTATTAAGCTTCGATGAAAACGTGGGTTTAGAAGTTCATGCACTTTAAATGTGAGATCCAATCCACCCCAAGCGTCCATAGGTATTATGCTGGGAAGGAAGGAAACGTGAAAATTAAAATCACCTAACAAGTTGATTTTTTTAAATGGAAACATATTGATGAAGTTACACATGCATAAGTAGCACAGCTAGCAATGTATGTACATCATTCCACTACAAAGAAGAATATACGTACATCACGGAGTTCTCTTCACTATAAATTTGCCTACACTATAAGTGTATTGTGCGTAAATCTAAGTACTTGAATTAAATTTTTCATTCAGAAATCACACTTAAGTATATTTTTCAAAATTTGTACATAACACGCATTACATAGTGTTTGCCGCAAACAAAAATGTACATAGTGTTTTCTTAAAATAAAAGTATATTAGTATACAAAAAGCTAAATCTATGTCAGAAATATATCAACAAATGCTAGATTATATTAAAAAATCCAAAATTGCTAGACCGTGCGAGTGCAATAGAAATCCTAAAAAAAATCGAAAATTATCTAAACCGCGTGAGTGCATCAGAAACCAATTGATTTCATAAGTTCAGACACACAGGATATAAGTTACTTATATTATATTAATCACGCCCATAAATCACACATAAGAATATGTACCCGAATTTGCACATGATAGGCATACAAAAAATTCAAAGGTATATGATTATCCACAATGTTTTATGTGTAGGGCGTATGGAAATATAATATTATATACGGTATGAAAATAAGTAGTAAAAATAATTCAAAATATACCGTGATTCTAATTTGTAGGGGACTTAAAATAAATATAATTAAATAATCTTTTATGTATAACATTATAATTTTCAATAATTACTAGCCCGTGCAGTAGCACGGGTTGACGACTAGTATAGATAGTTAGGACGGGCCAACCTACACGGTTGCTTGCTGGGGTTGCTCTCTTCACACTCTCCCGCACAAAACGACTATGGCCACATCTCTAACATCCCGGCGGACCATGTCCGCCGGGGGAAGGGGTGGATGCTTAGTGTAGATGCGGTCGCCGTCGCCGACGGTGAAAACCCACTATCGGCACGTCCCGATCAGGGGTCCCCGCCGTTCTCTCTCACAAAGCCGGTGAGGTTGCCTTCGTCCCTTGCTCACTGCCGCGACGTGGGCAGTTGCCGCCTCCCGCCGCCCTCCTCTAGGTTGAGCTACGTCCCGACATCCCTCAGGTACAACTCCCTTTACAGCCGGCTTGCACCACTGCTCCAGCTGCCCACATCACTCCATGTGGATATTTCTCTACTTCTTTGCCCCGCACATACCTCTACTGGCTTCTACGTACTGTATTTGTGATGAGTTTATGTCTCATCAACTAGTCCCAGTAATCTTATTCTAATCATGCTTCTTCAATTTCTTTGCCACAGGGATGCTCATCTCGATTTTGGTGAAACTGCACAAAATGATCCGATGGTCAAAAGGTTGCAAACTTCATTTCTTAGGAAGCTCGAACGTTGCCAGCAAATTGAAGCCTGGTTAGGGTTTATGGTTCAAGGGCTAGGGACTACATGGATTGTTTTTTCTTTAGCTGCCTCTGTTCCAAAATAAGTGTCAACTTTAGTAGTAGTACAACTTTGTACTAAAGTTTGCATAAAGTTGAGACACTTATTTTGGAACGGAGGGAGTACATATTTGTTATGATCTGTCAATGATTGAGATGCAATAGCATGCATGTTAGTCTCCTTTGTATTTGATGAAATGTTGCAACGGGCAACCTTGGACGCAAGATACATGTAACAGAAGCTGGAAGCTTCATAGCATTGTACAAATTTATCTCACTGATAAATTACAGTACGTACTATACTAGTACTTCCTCCGTTCCTAAATATAAGTCTTTTTAGAGATTTCACCATGAACCACATGCGGATGTATACATATGCATTTTAAGTGTAGATTCATTCATTTTGTTTCGTATGTAGTCCACCTAGTGGAATCTCTACAAAGACTTATCTACTATATCTTAATAGCTAGCCCCACTACTAGGAATTCTCTATCCTCTCCTTGAGCCACATCATCAAAATTAATGTAGCTGTTAGATGAACTAAATCAGTCCATAATAGCCGTCTGATCTAGACGTTGAGAGGCTCCGCACTAAGCCACATGCAAGCATGCAGAAATACCATGGCATGCATGTGAGTGGGTTTTAAATCACATCAACATGTCTGCATGCAAGCATGCACCGGTAGCATGCATGTAAGTGAGCTTTTAAGTCCCATTAACATGTCAGAAAGAAAAATATAATCCCATTATGCAGTAGGAGTTGGCTGATCTTTTTTCCTTACGTGGGATGATCTAAATGATGATGGGATTTTTTTTAGTTTGGCTACCACATTTGTCATGCGGTTATAGAGTTTTTTTTTAGTTCTATGAAATTGTTAATTTTACGCATAGAGATATACGGATGTTCCGCGGCAATGTGCAGAGACTCATCTAGTATTTAGGAACCGAGGGAGTACTATGTACAGAGTTAGGTGTCGCACGGTGTCCAGAAAATATGGTGATAGTGTGAGGTGGGCCATGTAATCACTGAGCCTGCGTGTTTTCACTGCTCTTGCACTCCTTCGCTGTAAGAATGGAGAAAAATGTAATCTAGTAGTACCTCCTTTCACCGAAAGTGTGGGACATCCAGCAGTCCTACCACCTCAGTAATAATGACCAATGAGCCGTCAAATCACATAGACCCAGCAGTAAGTTGGACGGACGAAGCAACCATCACTCTTGAATCCGCTTCTCCCTTCAACGCAGGCGCCAGTGAGAGGTCGCGTCCGCTCTGCCCAGGCATGAATGCGGCACCGATTCTTTGGAGCGGCGCTGACCGTTTCAGGCGGGAAGCGCGCACGGGCGATGGAGGGCTTTGGGTGGGCCAGGCTGGTCAGGAGCGGGTGTGGCAGCTGTCCGCCTATCCCTACCGGACGCCCGGAAACTAGAGGATGCACCGACTCTCGCGGCTAAAATCGTACACTACACACCATCTCTCTGTAGGAGTAGGTCGATCTGTCACTCTCTCTAACACACACATGCTGTTAAACACACACACACACACGCACACACACATGTTCATAGAATAGGAAAATTTTGCGAGTGAGAAGCCACAGGAAGTGAGATACAAAGGGAGTACGTACAAGAAGAGAAGAGGTGACGAATATTCCATCAAACCTGGACTGAGGAGTAGTACTCCCTCCGTCTAGGTGTTAAGTCATCTTACGGAAATCAGATATTTCCAAAATGTTTAGGCGTTGTCCATTAACTTCGCAGCTCAATCCCTCCGGCCTCGTTGCTAGCGGCGTTGTTATTTAGGGAGCGTTTGTATCCTTAGCAAGAACAGCTTATAGCATAGCCGGGCAAGGTTAGGCATTTGGAACTGTTAAAATATGTTAGCTTTTGTGGGCCAGCTAGCTTGGGTGGGCTAGAAAAACCTTGCTAGCTCAGGAGAGCCAGATCGGCTCGCTTCTGACAACAAACTTCGCGTAGTAGTAACATAGACTAGTAACATATGCATGTTACTAGTCCAAGTTACTCACCACTATGACCAACCTAAGCAATGTAACCAAACGCTCCTTACTCTGCCTTGTTATCTCCCCCGGAAACCCAATGCATGGAGCGCAACTATGGGTTGATCAGTCAAGAAATCAAAGTCGGTTTGCATGCGAGTTAATACGTGGCCCTGCATGTTATATAAGCGGCATCTCTTAGTTGTTTGGATTAATTGTTGCGTTTAGAGACAAAAATCAGGGCTTTGATTGGAGGAATGACCGGTCAAGTTTCTCCTTCTCCTCCAATCTACTTGCACCTTGGCCCCACTGCACCTTCTAACGTGACTTATTACACCTAGACGGAGGGAGTCGTACGAGATACGGTGGCACACTGACTTAGGTCGAATACAAGTGCCCAAAATTGTGTGCATGTTATAATAAGGATTCACTTAAAATAGTACGTGAGCGAACAGAGGGATCAATTGGACAGTGTTCCCGAGCAGTAGCGAGATGTGTGAGGTAAGATACACCAGTGGCGCTTTTAATTTTTCTTATTAATTTGTTTGTTTCACCCTCTGACTGGTGGGACCCAACGTACTACGTGGAGAGAGGTAAGGTGACTAAGGCTGCATTATTTCTGCACCACTTGTGGATAGTCTTACCACCAAAGCCACATGACACGATTATGATTTAAATTCGGTGAGGTAAGATAAGGATATTTCATTATATATATACACTTTGGAGCCTCGGCACTTGTAGTTGCTCTCTTCACACTCTCTCACCCTCTCGAGATCTAAACAAGACTTCATTGGCCTCTCTCTCAGCACTTGTAGTTGCTCTCTTCACACTCTCTCACCCTCTCCAGATCTAAACAAGACTTCGTTGACCTCTCTCTCCCCTCAGTGCTGGTCGTCGTCGCCGTCGGCGAGGGAGGGAATCCACTACCGGCGTAGCTATTCACTTTGACCCAGCGGCGGCGCGGGAGGGCCTCTGACCCCTTCTTC
The DNA here is from genome assembly GCA_021605145.1 of Aegilops bicornis. Classification (NCBI taxonomy): domain Eukaryota; kingdom Viridiplantae; phylum Streptophyta; class Magnoliopsida; order Poales; family Poaceae; genus Aegilops; species Aegilops bicornis. The sequence continues at coordinate 248,830,091 of CM038673.1, read as the reverse complement.
TTTGCCACCGTCCGGTCGTCCACCGAACCACGCCCCAAGAACCTTAAGGTATAATTTACTTATTCCACATGCATTGCTCTAGCTGCATGTGGGATTTTTTCGCTTCTGCACTCGAATCTAGGTGTTGGATCAAACAGGAAAGTAGTGGGGAAAGTTGTATACCATGAATCCAGGACGTGGTTCAAAGAGGAAAGGAGTGAGGGAAAGTAGTGGGAAAAGTAGTATAGCATGAATCTAGGACGTGGTTCAAAAAGGAAAGGAAGGGGGAAAGTTGTATCACATGAATCTAAGACGTGATTCAAAGAGAAAAGGAATGGGGGAAAGTAGTGGGGAAAGTTGTACAGCATAAATATAGGACGTGGTTCAAAGAGGAAAGGAAGGGGCGAAAGTACTAGTACAGACTGGCTATCCAGCACCTACGTTGGTCAAAAAGGGAAAACAATGACAAACGCAGTACGCACATCTGTAACGAACTGATCTTTTGTTTTGGGGGACAAGGCTGTAGAGTTTGAGCAGGACTAGATTTGTTGCGCTCACATAGGGAAAGGTGTCTAAATATAACAAAACTGGGACCAACACAAATATGCTCCTTGGTTGTTTTTTCTTTGTTGCAACAGACTGCGCATCACCACAGTACATCGGTAGATGCACATGGTGCTAGTGCGTCCACTGTCCCGTGCAACTCTTTAGCTGTTGTTAATCTAAGGCCCTGTTTGGTTAAAAACTCCCTAGTCCCTACATGCTTGGTTCCAGGGACTAAACATGGACTAGAGGTTATTAAATGACACGCTAAAAGACCATGTTACCCCTAGTAATGAACTAATAGAGAAAAGGTGCGGGGCAGGGGCAACTGTTGGAAAAAGTCCCAAAAGACACTCCCTCGGGGTCTTCTTTCTTTAGTCCCAAATGCCCAATTTTAGTCCCTAAAAGTCCCTCCTGTTTGGTTTAGATGGGACTGACACAGACTTTTTTTAGTCCCTACACCAAAATGTCCCTGTAAACAAACACCCTCTAATAATGCCGCTGGAAAATTGATGCAATGCCACAGTTAAAAGCAAATTACATGTTTAACAAGTTTTATTGCTAATATAATCTCTATGTTAATATTAATCAATGCCACCGTTTGAGAAATGCTACTGTCTTGCTTTCTTTCCCATTTAGATAAGGTAGATGCTTCTTTTTGTTGGCTTCTGTGTCATCCACCGTTATTGACCACTAGTTGTTTCCTTTTCACCTATGTGTAAACAGGGTTATCTACTTCACCTCGTTGCCATTGTGACCTTTTGTTGCACTGCATAAAACACTTTTGTTTTAAGAGTGTTTTGTGCAGTTCAACCAAAATGTCACACCAACAACGTTGCTTGATTGCTTGATCTTAGTGGAACTGCACAAGAGGAGATCTTACTTCCTATCCGTGTTGGCAAATTTGGTTCAGATCTTCTTCTTGTGAGTTGTTTGAATTCGGCGTCATGAGAGGTCAAGACTAGCCTTCTTTCACATGATTCTGAAGTGTGCTTTCATATGTTGTGCTACTTGTACGGTAATGTTGCTTGATTTTAGTGAACTGCACAAATGGAGACAGGACTTCCAATCTGTATGTGCACCGTAATATCCCATTGAGGTAAGATCAGGATATTTCACAACTGTTGGCATGTATCTTGCCACTTTCATCAGAAAATTAATGTCATTGTTTAGTGCCATACTTGTGCTCCCTAATTGACATGCCAAATATTACATTGAAGGGGAAGCTTGTCTATTATTGAACCAAGTGATGAAGGGGAAGAACAAGCGGAAGAAAAACAAAAATCAACTCTCGGTGCTGTAATGAAGCATTGGAACTGTGATGACACATAATGATATAGTTTTCCATCTTAATTTATTGCTATGCCTGGACCGAGCAGTTGTTTTGCTACTGATTTGATGCCACTCTTAATGTAATACGTAATTATCTCTACTTGTGCAAACAGGGATCTTCTTTGAAGATACCATATATTTTAGTGGAACTGCACAAGAAGATGTTGGAAACATGAAACTAATCGAGGAGTATATAGTAAGCATGGCCACCACAGTGGATAGCAATAGATGGTTCCGGAGAAGTGCTTCATATGTATGCTCTACACAATAAGCCTCCTGACAAAGGTTGGTACTCGCCCACTGATTTCATCCATATGATTGAGCTTTGTCATCTCTATTGGTGTTGTGCTACTATTTAGATACTGCCATGAAAAAGTGGTATTGTCCTTCAGAAGTGCTTCATCTGTGTTTTAAATATTTCCTTTCCTTTTTTTCGAGCAAACAGGGATGCTAGCATTTAGTTGTCCTCTTGTCTTTGCACAACAGGATCATCCTCCTCTGAAGAAGAATATGGAGTACATGAAGTGACTAGTTCCGATTATGCCAGGATGAAGAAGCCCTGTCTATCTTCTCATCAGAAGGAGCAGTTGAAGGATGGTTACATTACTCCCCACAAGACCAAACTAACTTCAGCTCAGAAGGACTGACAAATCTCCATTTTCTTGTTGTGATGTGCGAGTACAATGTTGTTCTCGGATTCTTTCCGGTGAGTTCCTTTCTAAAAGTGTGCTCTACATGGACCATGTAGGTGCCTGTTTAAACTCTCAATTCATAGTACAGTTTGCTTTATACTAATCAATTTTTTTGTATTTGTGCAAACAGGGGTGCTCAGCTTGATTTCAATGGGAACTGCACAAAATTTTTATGAATACATTGAATCATTCATTTCCACCACAAGAAAGGAGGTGACGATAAGTTCAAGGCGTTGCAACATATAAGGGCGAAATCATACAAGCTACGCACGAATTTGGTTGATTTTGGTGGAACTGCACAAAAAGAACAGCTGGTTTATTTAGCACGAGGTGCCATGTCAATGTCCGAACTGATGGCAAACCCTATCCATTCCACAATATTAGGCATTTGATATTTTGGAATGGGACAACCTTGTCAAATTTTGCTTTGATTTTAGTAAGAAGACATGCGTTTGATATTTTCGAATGGGACGCCCTTTGCTGCCAGCAGCGTCGATCAATTTTTTCTTTATTCTTTAGTTGTGAAGTAAATATTGGCTCTGACATGTGAATCGCTGAGATGCATAATCATCGATTGTTTTGAATGTTCTCTATGAATTGCAAGGCCTGTGTTTGATTGCAATGTACAGAAACGCTAAAAAGCTGGTCAAACTCTTTGTACTCCTTCTGTTCCTTTTTACTTTGCACATTGTGAAAGTGCATACTTTTTTCTATAAGATTGGTCAAAGTAGAGATACATTGACTACAGACAAAACTTGTATGCAGACTAGAAAGGACCGGAGGGAGTACATGTGATCTGCTGCAAACGAGGTGATCACCCTGGGAATAATGCTAGTACGTATTGTTTTGGATGTTCATCCAATGACTATGATACTTGAATTCTAACTAATCAATATAAATTCATTCATACACGGTTGGATTTCATATAAACATGCCGGATTTCATTACATTTCATACATTCTTCAACTAAAAAGGGGTGCGCTGGAGGTATAATTAATTAACCAAAGCTACCCACCTATGTCCGGCTGAGCCGAACAGAAGCTTCAATGACTTAACTGCAGGTGCAGTTGCGTAACTGACATGTGGCCTATATGGCCCACGTGTCAGTCAGCCAACTGCACCAACAGTTAAGTAGAAGCAGCATCCTTCTCCAACACAGCTCTCCGATTCCACGTCACCGCCAAGAAGCTAACCCGCCGTCAATGGTCAACCCGCCTAGCTTGGCTTCAACCGGAGGGTAGCAGCGGTGGCCTTACTTGGACCCGAGCGGCGGCGACCTACCGTGTTCTACTCTTCCTCATTTTCTGTGTGGTGCGGCCTCGTTGGTAGCGGGGCAGGGCCTCGGCGGAGCCGGCGATGTCCTCTATCTCGTTGCAGGCGGGTGGCGCCTCGGCGGAGCGATGGAAATCCCCCCTCTTTGCCGGCAGGGTGGGGCCTCGGCTGAGCCGGCGATGTCCTCTGCCTTGTTGTTGGCGGGGCGGGGCCTCGGCGGAGCCGACAATGTCCTCTGTTTCATTGTTGGCGCCGCGGGGCCTCGACGGAGCAGGGCCTCATCGATGCCAGTGGAGCGGGGACTCGTTGGAGCCGGCATTGTCCTCTGCCTCGTCATCAATCTCGCCAAACAGCGCCTCGCCCGCTTCATCGCCCTCTTTGTAGGCGGCCGCAGCATCCGCCACCCGCATGTGGTACCGCCAGCGCTCGAGGCGGCCCTCGTGGGCGGAGCGGTACGAGTCGAGCAGCGCCTCCTGCTCCGCCCGCTCCACGGCAATCTGCTCCTCCGCCTACAGGTGCTCCTGGAGGAGATGGTGGTTGTAGGCGGCGTCGACCTGCGCCTCCCGGAACTGCTCCTCACGCTTCTGCCTCACCGTGTCCATATATTGGGCACGGGCCTCGCCGATGGTCAGGGTGCAATGCACCGGCGAGGATGGCGCAGAGGAGGGGGTTGGCGTCGGATAGTCGACTACCATGTTCTCCATTGGGATGTCTTCGTCCTCCGGCTGCCTGCCGGCCAGCCAGTTGGCAGCAATGGCTGCCATCTCCTTGTGGTCTGTCGTCCGCCCGTCCCGAAGAGCGCTAGAGCGCGAGGAAGCCATGGTGGGCAGTAGTGCTGTGGACAGGAGAAAGGGAACGGATGCGAATGATTGTGGCTATGGCGGCAGCAGCTTTATATAGCAATGGTGGGCAGCGGAGGGACGGACGTGTGGTGCCGGAGTAGCCGCCTCGGCAACCGCGTATCAATAATGTTGGCGGTAGATGGAAGGACGGACGACACTTGTGTCGTTTGAAGGCGGAGCAATCGCCTGCACCGGGAAGCGGAAGGGCGGCGCGCCATCGCTTCGGTCGAGAAGCGTGGGCAAGGAGATGACTTTACTTTGAGAGGATGACAATGGGGACCCACCAGGCCATAGCCTCAATGCACGCAAGGGCCTCCTTGTTATATAAAACTAATTTTTTTTGCTTCCTCATGGTTTCCTGACATCACGGTCCCACACCATTGTCAACCTATGTAGTCAATAAACGAGTGAATTGCACAAGAAGCGGCCGACAGCTGGGACCAAGCAGCTCGAGCACTATTTGTGTTTTTTGAGGTGTGAGCACTTCAGAGTTTTTCTTGAGCGATGTTTAGCCCAGATATTAATTTTTCTCCTCTGAACAACAACGAAAACATCGCTTCATGTATTAATTTTACTTGAGCGATGTTTAGCCCAGATATCCAGCCCAGATATTAATTTTTTTCAAGCTGAAAATGGCTAGCCCAGCTATACTTTTTTTTAGGAATACCCAGGTAAGGTCAAGTTGTTATTCTCGGCCCTGCTGGGCTGCAAATCTTTCCTAGGAGGGATGCATTAGGCTTAACAAGAAAATGGGCTTTAAGAAACGGATGTAATTATAAAAGTTGGGCAGTAACTATAAAAAATGCACCAAACACGTAATTACTTTATAAAATATATTTTTAGATATTGAAAATTTTAATTTCATTAATTGTTGCGAGCGCAATGTTTTGTTGTATTTTTACGTAATATAAATTTATATTGAAATTGTATTTAATCTGACTAGAAATTTCGGGATAAAAATATTTCGGGCCCCATCAAAATGTGGGAAATTTTATTGAATTCTATTTTGAACGGTTGGTTGAAATGGGTTGTACTTTTAACAAACTGTAAATGGGCTGTAGTAAATTCCATTAGAATTCAAAAATGGGCTGCACATTCTTACAAATCTTAAATGGGCTATAAGTTCTCTGCCACACACTTGTGGCCTTACTAAATTGGCGCGTCCCCTCAAAAAAAGAGAGTTGACGCGTATGCAAGGCTTTGTCAACTTATAGTCAACACACGGTTCTAGCAGCAGTGGCCGTTGGATGTCCATCCAACTGATGCCGTGCTTCTTCTTTAATCTCGGATATTCTAGCTTCACCCGCCCAAAAAATGATTCCTCCCCCTGACATCTGGGGTGCACCATTTCGGAAGGTGACCTGTGGGCCTACTAAGTTGACGTGTACCCAGGGCTTTGTGAACTTAGTCAATATAAACGATTCTAGCTGCAGCGACCATATGATGTCCATCCAACGGCCATCGTGCTTCTTCAACCTCTGGTCTTCTTGCTCCAGCCGCCCAAAGCAGCGCCGGTCATGCCGCCTGCTCCTGCCTCCCGTGGCCGGCTGTGCTGCCGCGGAGGCCTCACCGCCCCCTACTACTCCCACCGCTGGCCAGGCCATCCCTCCACTCACCCACACCCCCTGTTATTCTACGGCGACGGCAGCCTCACACCACAGCCGAACCAGTGAACCCTCGTACTCCTCTCCGCGTGGGCATCCACTACCGTGTCTTCCTCGGCTCCGCGTCGTCCCCTTCCTAGGCCTTGTCGTCGTCCACCGTCGTGGTGCTCTCGGCGCGGCGTGGTCAACGTGGTCAAGGAACGACTTCCATCGGACGTGGACTGTACATGGAGAGCCTGACAGGTGGGTCCACGTGGACTGTATCGCCTGAGCACTTCGTTGGTTTTCCCTTGAAGAGGAAAGGGTGATGCAGCAAAGTAGCGTAAGTACTTCCCTCAGTTTTTGAGAACCAAGGTATCAATCCAGTAGGAGGCTCCACGCAAGTCCCTCGTACCTATACAAACAAACAAGAACCTCGCAACCAACGCGATAAAGTGATTGTCAATCCCTTCACGGCCACTTGCGAAAGTGAGATCTGATAGAGATAATAAGATAAGATAAATATTTTTGGTATTTTTATGATATAGATTGGAAAGTAAAGATTGCAAAATAAAGTAGATCGGAAACTTATATGATGGAAGATAGACCCGGGGGCCATAGGTTTCACTAATGGCTTCTCTCAAGATAGCATAAGCATTACGGTGGGTGAACAAATTACAGTTGAGCAATTGATAGAAAAGTGCATAGTTATGAGAATATCTAGGCATGATCATGTATATAGGCATCATGTCCGCAACAAGTAGACCGACTCCTGCCTGCATCTACTACTATTGCTCCACACATCTACCGCTATCCAGCATGCATCTAGAGTATTAAGTTCATAAGAACAGAGTAACACATTAGGCAAGATGACATGATGTAGAGGGATAAACTCAAGCAATATGATATAAACCCGATCTTTTTATCCTCGATGGCAACAATACAATATGTGCCTTGCTGCCCCTGCCATCCTTTGGGAAAGGACACCACAAGATTGAACCCAAAGCTAAGCACTTCTCACATTGCAAGAAAGATCAATCTAGTAGGCCAAACCAAACTGATAATTCAAAGAGACTTGCAAAGATAACCAATCATACATAAAAGAATTCAGAGGAGATTCAAATATTTCTCATAGATAAACTTGATCATAAACCCACAATTCATCGGATCTCGACAAACACACCGGAAAAAGAGTTACATTGAATAGACCTCCAAGAAGATCGAGGAGAACTTTGTATTGAGATTCAAAGAGAGAGAAGAAGACATCTAGCTAATAACTATGGACCCGAAGGTCTGTGGTAAACTACTCACAACTCATCGGAGAGGCCTTGGCGATGATGTAGAAGCCCTCCGTGATCGATTCCCCCTCAGACGGAGCGCCGAAAAAGGCCCCAAGATGGTATCTCGTGGATACAGAAGGTTGCGGCGGTGGAAATAGGGTTTCGTGGTGCTCCTGGATGTTTTCGGAGTACGTAGATATATATAGGCGAAGGAAGTCGGTCAGGGGAGCCACGAGGGGCACACGAGGGTGGGAGGCGCGCCTTGAACCCTCGTGGCTGCCTCGGCTGCTTCTTGACGTCCACTCCAAGTCTCCTGGATTGCATTTGTTCCAAAAAGATCGCTCCTGAAGGTTTCATTCCGCTTGGACTCCGTTTGATATTCCTTTTCTTCGAAACACCGAAATAGGCAAAAAAACAGCAATTCGGGCCGGGACTCCGGTTAGTAGGTTAGTCCCAAAAATGATATAAAAGTATAAAGTAAAGCCCATAAACATCCAAACGGGTAATATAATAGCATGGAACAATAAAAAATTATAGATACTTTGGAGACGTATCAACCTTCATTTAAAACAATGTGGAATAGTTTCACAACTCACGCCACTTGGAACACCACAGCGTAATGGTGTGTCCGAATGTTGTAATCGTACTTTATTGGATATGGTGTGATCTATGATGTCTCTTAACAATTTACCACTATCGTTTTGGGGTTATGCATTAGAGACATCTGCATTCACGTTAATTAGGGCACCATCTAAACGACACCGTGTGAACTGTGGTTTAGCAAGAAACCTAAGCTGGTGTTTCTTAAAGTTTGGGGTTGCGATGCTTATGTTAAAAAGCTTCAGCCTGATAAGCTCGAACCCAAATCGGAGAAATGTGTGTTCATAGGATACCCAAAAGAGACTATTGGGTACACATTCTATCACAGATCCGAAGGCAAGATATTTTTTGCTAAGAATGGATCCTTTCTAGAGAAGGAGTTTCTCTCGAAAGAAGTTAGTGGGAGGAAGGTAGAACTTGATGAGGTAATTGTAACTTCTCTCGAATTAGAAAGTTGCTCATCACAGAAATCAGTTTTAGTGATGCCTACACCAACTAGAGAGGAAGCTAATGATGATGATCATGAAACTTTAGATCAAGTTACTAATGAACCTCGTAGGTCAACCAGAGCACGTTCCGCACCTGATGGTACGGTAATCCTGTTCTGGAAGTCATGTTACTAGACCATGATCGATGAACCTACGAACTATGAGGAAGCGATGATGAGCCCAGATTCCGCAAAATGGCTTGAGCACATGAAATCTGAGATGGGATCCATGTATGAGAACAAAGTATGGACTTTGGTTGACTTGCTCGATGATCAACAAGCCATTGAGAATAAATGGATCTTTCAAGAGGAAGACGACAGTGATAATAGTGTTACTATCTACAAAGCTCGGATTATCGCAAAAGGTTTTCGACAAGTTCAAGGTGTTGACTACGATGAGATTTTCTCTCTCGTATCGATGCTTAAGTCTGTCCGAATCATGTTAGCAATTGCCACATTTTATGAAATCTGGCAAATGGAAGTCAAAAATGCATTCCTTAATGGATTTCTTAAAGAAGAGTTGTATATGATACAACCAGAAGGTTTTCAAATCCTAAAGGTGCTAACAAAATGTGCAAGCTCCAAATGATCCATGTATGGACTGGTGCAAGCATCTCGAGAGTTGGAATATATACTTTGATAAGATGATCAAAGCATATGGTTTTATCTGAGACATTTGGTGAAGCCTATGTTTACAAGAAAGTGAGTGGGAGCACTACAGCCTTTCTGATAAGTATATATGTGAATGACATATTGTTGATTGGAAATGATGTAGAATTTTCTGGAAAGCATAAAGGAGTGTTTGAAATGAGTTTTTCAAAGAAAGACCTCGGTGAAAGCTGCTTACATATTGAGCATCAAGATCTATAGAGATAGATCAAGATGCTTGATAAGTTTTTCAATGAGTACATACCTTGACATGATTTTGAAGTAGTTCAAACGGAACAGTCAAAGACGGAGTTATTGCCTGTGTTGAAAGGTGTAGTTCAAGAAGGACTGAAAACCCGACCACGGCGAGTAAAATAGAAAGAGGATGAAAAATCATTCCCTATGCCTCAGTCATAGGTTCTGTAAAGTATGTTATGCTATATACCAGACCTATTGTGTACCTCACCATGAGTTTGGCAAAAGGGTACAATAGAGAGTTTGTCATAAAGAGTTAAGTCAATGCAAGCTTTTACACTGATCCGGATGACTCTGAGTCTCAATCTGGATACATATTGAAAGTGGAAGCAATTACCTAGAGTAGCTCCGTGCAGAGCATTGTAGACCTAGAAATTTGCAAAATACATACTGATATGTCTCCGTCGTATCTATAATTTTTTATTGTTCCATGCCAATATTCTTCAACTTTCATATACTTTTGGCAACTTTCTATATTATTTTTGGGACTAGCATATTGATCCGATTGCCTAGAGCAGTTCCTCGTTTGTTGCATGTTTTATGTTTCGCAGAAACCCAATATTAAACGGAGTCCAAATGTGATAAAAACGGACGGAGAATTATTTTGGAATATTTATGATTTTGGGGAAGTAGAATCAACGCGAGACGGTGCCCGAGGTCCCCACGAGGGTGGCCCGCGCACCCACTTATACTGGGCGCGCCCCTGAGCCTCGTGGGCCCCTCGAAAGGCGGTTGCTGCCATTCTTTGGCCGCAAGAAAGCTAATTTTTGGAAAAATATCTGGGCAAAGGTTTCAATCCAATCGGAGTTACGGATCTCCGGATATAAAAGAAACGGTGCCAGGGCAGAATCTGAGAGCGCAGAAACAGAGAGAGACAGAGACACATACTAATCTCGAGGGCTCTCGCCCCTCCCATGCCATGGGAGCCAAGGACCAGAGGGGAGACCCTTCTCCCATATAGGGAGGAGGTCAATTAAGAAGAAGAAGAAGAAGAAGGGGGGCTCTCTCCCCCTTGCTTCCGGTGGCGCCGGAACGCCTCCGGGGGCCATCATCATCACCGCGATCTACACCAACACCGCCATCATCTTCACCAACATCTCCATCACCTTCCCCCATCTATATTCAGCGGTCCACTCTCCCGCAAACCCGATGTACCCTCTACTTGAACATATTGCTTTATGCTTCATATTATTATCCAATGATGTGTTGCCATCCTGTGATGTCTGAGTAGATTTTCGTTGTCCTACCGGTGATTGATGAATTGCTATGATTGGTTTAATTTGCTTGTGGTTATGTTGTTGTCCTATTGTACCCTCTGTGTCACGCAAGCGTGAGGGATTCCCGCTGTAGGGTGTTGAAATACGTTCATTATTCGCTTATAGTGGGTTGCTTGAGTGACAGAAGCATAAACTCGAGTAAAGGGGTTGTGGCGTATGGGATAAAGGGGACTTGATATGTTAATGCTATGGTTGGGTTTTACCTTAATGATCTTTATTAGTTGCAGATGCTTGCTAGAGTTCCAATCATAAGTGCATATGATCCAAGAAGAGAAATTATGTTAGGTTATGCCTCTCCCACATAAAACTTGCTCGGTCTAGTAAAGTAGTCAATTGCTTAGGGACATTTTCACAACTCCTACCACCACTTTTTCACACTTGCTATATTTACTTTATTGCTTCTTTATCTAAACAGACCCTAGTTTATATTTGCGTTCTCTTTATTATCTTGCAAACCTATCCAACAACACCTACAAAGTACTTCTAGTTTCATACTTGTTCTAGGTAAAGCGAACACTAAGCATGCGTAGAGTCGTATCAGTGGCAGATATGACTTGAGAGAATATTTGTTCTACCTTTAGCTCCTCATTGGGTTTGACACTCTTACTTATCAAAAGAGGCTACAATTATCCCCTACACTTGTGGGTTATCAAGACCTTTTTCTGGCGCCGTTGCCGGGGAGTCATAGCGTGGGGTGAATATTCTCGTGTGTGCTTGTTTGCTTTATCACTAAGTAATTTTTATTTGCTGTTCTAAATTGTTCTCTATCTTTAGTTACGGATATGGAACACGAAATACCAAAAAAATTAGGTGTACTTGCTACCCATGGAGACGAGGAACCTCCTAAAACCCTCGATGCTCATTATGAGAAAGATATTATGTACTACTTTGATAATCCTGAGAAAACCCCATTCAATTATGTTATGGGAGACACGTTGGATCAACGTGAATACTTTAGGGATTATCGCTTGACACCAAAAAGGGAAACTATTATGGGATCAAATTTATATGTTGCGTTGGTATGCTCAAGATATCTATGCTTGAGACATGATTATACTTGTTGCTCTAGGATGAAGGCTCCACACCTTCCCTTTTCATGCAAATTTAATGATAATGAAACCTTAGCTTCACGCTAATGGTATATATGATTACTATGATGTGGAACGAATAGAAGAATTCATTGCTTTTATGGGTGCTTATGAGATTGAATCTATGTTTAAAGAGTTTGACGATTTTGATGATTCAGTTTATAGACCTGAAAATTTTGCTATACTTAAATATTGCTATGAAAATTATGAATACAATTCCGATATTGATGCATTTATTGAGGAAGTCTGCACTGTCCAAGAAGAGACTAATATTTTGCAGGAGTCTGTGGAAGAAGGAATTGAAGGAATTGTGAGCTCATTGGATGAAAAAGGTGATGAGGAGAGCGAAGAACAAAAGGAGGAAGAGCGGATTAGCTACCCGTGCCCACCTTCTAATGAGAGTAACTCTTCAACTCATACATTGTTTAATTCCCCTTCATGCTTACCGAAGGATGATTGCTATGATGATTGTTATGATCCCAGTGATTCTCTTGAAATATCCCTTTTTGATGATGCTTGTGGCCAAGATGCCAATATGAATTATATTTATGGAGATGAACTTGCAATAGTTCCTTATGTTAAACATGAAATTGTTGCTATTGCACCCACGCATGATAGTCCTATTATCTTTTTGAATTCTCCAAACTACACTATATCGGAGAAGTTTGTGCTTATTAAGGATTATATTGGTGGGTTGCCTGTTATCACTACACATGATGATTTGATAGATAGAATATGCATGTGCTTGCTGCTCCTACTTGAGAGGAACTATATCTCCACCTCTCTATGTTTCCAATATGATAAAATTGCAAGAAACTGCTTATACTATGCATTGGCCTTTACTTGGTGTGCATGAATTGTTCTTTTATGACATGTTGATGCATAGGAACAGAGTTAGACTTCGTTGTTTCTTGATATATGTTACTTTGTGCTCACTACTAAATTACAAATCATTGTTAATTAAAATTGGCTTTGATATACCTTGGGATCCGGGTGGACGATCCATCATTTGAGCACTATATGCCTAGCTTAATGGCTTTAAAGAAAGCGCTCCCAGGGAGACAACCCAGAAGTTTTAGAGAGTAATTTATTGATGGGGAACGTAGAAATTTCAAAAAAATTCCTACGCACACGCAAGATCATGGTGATGGCATAGCAACGAGAGGGGAGAGTATTGTCCACGTACCCTCGTAGACCGTAAGCGGAAGCGTTATGACAACGCTGTTGATGTAGTCGTACGTCTTCACGATCCGACCGATCCAAGTACCGAACGTACGGCACCTCCGAGTCCAGACACGTCCAGCTTGATGGCGATCCCGGGCTCCGATCCAGCAAAGCGTCGGGGATGAGTTCCACAAGACGACGGCGTGGTGACGATGATGATGCTCTACCGCGCAGGCTTCGCCTAAACTTCTGCTGACGATATGACCGAGGTGGAATATGGTGGAGGGGGTCACCGCACACGGATAAGGAACGTTCCGTAGATCAACTTGTGTCTTCTGGGGTGTTCCCCTGCCCCCGTATATAAAGGAGGGAGGGGGAGGTGCGGCCGGCCCCCAAGGGGTGCGCCGAGGAGTCCTACTCCCACCGGGAGTAGGACTCCCCTCTTGCCTTGTTGGAGAAGGAAAGGGGAAGGGAAAGAGGAAGGGGCGCCGCCTCTCCTTGTCCTATTCGGACTAAGGGGAGGGGCGCGGCCTGCCCCGGCCGGCCCTCCTCTTCTCCCATATGGCCCACTAAGGCCCATTAACCCCGAGAGGGTGCGGTAACCCTCGATGTTCGGTAAAATCCCGATTTCACCGGAACCATTCCGATATCCAAATATAGGCTTCCAATATATCAATCTTTATGTCTCGACCATTTCGAGACTCCTCGTCATGTCCGTGATCACATCTGGGACTCAACAAACTTCGGTACATCAAAACTTGTAAACTCATAATAAAACTGTCATCGTAACGTTAAGAGTGCGGACCCTACGGGTTCGAGAACTATGTAGACATGACCTAGAACTATTCTTGGTCAATAACCAATAGCGGAACCTGGATGCCCATATTGGTTCCTACATATTCTACGAAGATCTTTATCGGTCAAACCGCATAACGACATACGTTGTTCCCTTTGTCATCGGTATGTTACTTGCCCGAGATTCGATCGTCGGTATCCAATACCTAGTTCAATCTCGTTACCAACAAGTCTCTTTACTTGTTCCGTAATACATCATCTCGCAACTAACTTATTAGTTGCAATGCTTGCAAGGCTTATGTGATGTGTATTACCGAGAAGGCCTAGAGATACCTCTCCGACAATCGGAGTGACAAAACCTAATCTCGAAATATGCCAACACAACATGTACCTTTGGAGACACCTGTAGTACTCCTTTATAATCACCCGATTCACGTTGTGATGTTTGGTAGCACCCAAAGTGTTCCTCCGGTAAACGGGAGTTGCATAATCTCATAGTTACCGGAACATGTATAAGTCATGAAGAAAGCAATAGCAACATACTAAACGATCAAGTGCTAGGCTAACGGAATGGGTCAAGTCAATCACATCATTCTCCTAATGATGTGATCCCGTTAATCAAATGACAACTCTTTTGTCCATGGCTAGGAAACATAACCATCTTTGATAAACGAGCTAGTCAAGTAGAGGCATACTAGTGACACTATGTTTGTCTATGTATTCACACATGTATTATGTTTCCGGTTAATACAATTCTAGCATGAATAATAAACATTTATCATGATATAAGGAAATAAATAATAACTTTATTATTGCCTCTAGGGCATATTTCCTTCAGTCTCCCACTTGCACTAGAGTCAATAATCTAGTTCACATCGCCATGTGATTTAACACCAATATTCATATCTGTATATAATTAACACCCATAGTTCACATCGTCATGTGACCAACACCCAAAGGGTTTACTAGAGTCAATAATCTAGTTCACATTGCAATGTGATTAACACCCAAAGAGTACTAAGGTGTGATCATGTTTTGCTCGTGAGAGAAGCTTAGTCAACGGGTCTGTCACATTCATAGCGGTATGTATTTTGCAAATATTCTATGTCTACAATGTTCTGCACGGAGCTACTCTAGCTAATTGCTCCCACTTTCAATATGTATCCAGATTGAGACTTAGAGTCATCTGGATCAGTGTAAAAAGCTTGCATCGATGTAACTCTTTACGATGAGCTCTTTTATCACCTCCATAATCGAGAAATATTTCCTTAGTCCTCACTAAGGATGTTCTTGACGAATGTCCAATGATCTACTCCTAGATCACTATTGTACTCCTTGCCAAATTCAGAGCAAGGTATACAATAGGTCCGGTACATAGCATAGCATACTTTATAGAACCTATGATCGAGGCATAGGGAATGACTTTCATTCTCTTTTCTATTTTCTGCCGTGGTCGGGATTTGAGTCTTACTCAATTTCACACCTTTGCAACATACAGGCAAGAACTTTTCTTTGACTGTTCCATTTTGAACTATTTCAAAATCTTGACAAGGTATGTACTTATTGAAAAACTTATCAAGCCGTCTTGATCTATCTTAATAGATCTTGATGCTCAATATGTAAGCAGCTTCACCGAGGTCCTTCTTTGAAAAACTCCTTCCAAATACTCCTTTATGCTTTGCGAGAATAATTCTACATTATTTCCGATCAACAATGTGTCATTCACATATACTTATCGTAAATGCCGTGGTGCTCCCACTCACTTTCTTGTAAATACAGGCTTCTTCAAAAGACTGTATAAAAACATATGCTTTGATCACACTATCAAAGCGTTTATTCCAACTCCGAGAAGCTTGCACCAGTCCATAGATGGATCATTTGAAGCTTGCACATTTTGTTAGCTCCTTTAGGATTGACAAAACCTTCGTTGCATCATATTCAACTCTTCTTTAATAAATCCATTAAAGAATGTAGTTTTGACATCCATTTGCCAGATTTCATAAAATGTGGCAATTGCTAACATGATTCTCGACAGACTTAAGCATCGCTACGCTTGAGAAAATCTCATTGTAGTCAACACCTTGAACTTGTCGAAAACCTTTTGCGACAAGTCGAGCTTTGTAGATAGTAACACTACTATCCACATCTGTCTTCCTCTTGAAGATCCATTTAAATAATATGGCTAGCCGATCATCGGGCAACTCCATCAAAGACAACACTTAGTTCTCATACAAGGATCCCATCTCGGATTTCATGGCCTCAAGCCATGTCGCGGAATCTGGGCTCATCATCGCTTCATCATAGTTCATAGGTTTATCATGGTCTAGTAACATGACTTCCGAACATGATTCTTTGTACCACTCAGTGCGAATCTTACTCTGGAAGACCCACGAGGTTTGGTAGCAACTTGATCTGAAGTTTCATGATCATCATCATTAACTTCCTCACTAATTGGTGTAGGAATCACTTTGGAACTGATTTACGTGATGAACTACTTTCCAATAAGGGATAAGGTACAATTACCTCATCAAGTTCTACCTTCCTCCCACTCACTTCTTTCGAGAGAAACTTCTTCTCTAGAAAGGATCCATCTTAGCAACGAATAACTTGCCTTGAATCTGTGATAGAAGGTGTACCCAATAGTTACCTTTGGGTATTCTATGAAGTCGCACTTTTCCGATTTGGGTTCGAGCTTATCAGGTTGAAACCTTTTCATATAAGCATCGCAACTCCAAGCTTTAAGAAACGACAGCTTAGGTTTACTGCTAAACCATAGTTCATACGGTGTCATCTCAACGGATTTAGATGGTGCCCTATTAAACGTGAATGCAGCCGTCTCTAATGCATAATCCCAAAACGATAGTGGTAAATCGGTAAGATACATCATAGATCAGACCATATCCAATAAAGTGCGGTTACGACGTTCGGACACACCATAACGTTGTGGTGTTCCAGGTGGCGTGAGCTGTGAAACTATTCCACTTTGTTTTAGTTGAAGACCAAACTCGTAACTCAAATATTCATCTCCACGATCAGATCGCAGAAACTTTATTTTCTTGTTACGATGATTTTCTACTTCACTCTGAAATTCTTTGAACTTTTCAACTATTTCAGACTTATGTTTCATCAAGAAGATATACGCACATCTGCTCAAATCATCTGTGAAGGTCAGAAGATAATGATACTTGCCACGAGCATCAACACTCATTGGATCACATACATCGGTATGTATTATTTCCAACAAGTCAGTAGCTCGTTCCATTGTTCCGGAGAACGGAGTTTTAGTCATCTTGCCCAAAAGGCACGGTTCGCAAGCATCAAATGATTCATAATCAAGTGATTCCAAAAGCCCATCAGTATGGAGTTTCTTCATGCGCTTTACACCAATGTCGACCTAAACTGTAGTGCCACAAATAAGTTGCACTATCATTATTAACTTTACATCTTTTGGTTTCAATATTATGATTATGTGTATCACACGATCGAGATCCAACAAACCATTTTTATTGGGTGTATGACCATAGAAGGTTTTATTCATGTAAACGGAACAATAATTATTGTCTAACTTACATGAATAACCGTGTTGCAATAAACATGATCAAATCATATTCATGCTCAATGCAAACGCCAAATAACATTTATTTAGGTTCAACACTAATCCCGAGAGTATAGGGAGTGTGCGATGATGATCATATCAATCTTGGAACTACTTCCAACACTCATCGTCACTTCCCCTTCAACTAGTCTCTGTTTATTCTGTAACTCCTGTTTCGAGTTACTAATCTTAGCAACCGAACGAGTATTAAATACTCAGGGGCTACTATAAACACTAGTAAGGCACATATCAATAACTTGTATATCAAATATACTCTTGTTCACTTTGCCATCCTTCTTATCCACCAAATATTCGTGGCATTTCCGCTTCAAGTGACCATTTCCTTTGCGATTGTAAGCACTCGGTTTCAGGCTTTGGTCCAGCTTTGGTCTTCTTCACGGAGTGACAACTTGTTTGCCATTCTACTTGAAGTTTCCCTTTCTTTCCCTTTGCCCTTTTCTTGAAACTAGTGGTCTTGTCAATCATCAACACCTGATGCTCTTTCTTGATTTCTACCTTCGTCGATTTCAACATCATGAAGATCTCGGGAATCGTTTTCGTCATCCCTTGCATACTATAGTTCATCACGAAGTTCTAGTAACTTAGTGATGGTGACTAGAGAATCCTGTCAATCACTATCTTATCTGGAAGATTAACTCCCACTTGATTCAAGCGATTGAAGTACCCAGACAATCTGAGCACATGCTCACTAAAAGAGCGATTCTCCTCCATCTTTTAGCTATAGAACTTGTTGGAGACTTCATATCTCTTACCTCGGGTATTTGCTTGAAATATTAACTTCAACTGCTAGAACATCTCATATGGTCCATGACGTTCAAAACGTCTTTGAAGTCCTGATTCTAAGCCGTTAAGTATGGTGCACTAAACTATCAAGTAGTCATCATATTGAGCTAGCCAAACGTTCATAACGTCTGCATTTGCTCCTGCAATAGGTCTGTCACCTAGCGGTGCATTAAGGACATAATTCTTCAGGCAGCAATGAGGATAAACCTCAGATCACGGATCCAATCCACATCATTGCTACTAACATTTTTCAATACAATTTTCTCTAGGAACACATATAAAAAACATAGGGAAGCAATAACGCGAGCTTATTGATCTACAACATAATTTGCAAAATACTACCAGGACTAAGTTCATGATAAATTAAATTTCAATTAATCATATTACTTAAGAACTCCCACTTAGACTGACATCTCTCTAGTCATCTAAGTGATTACGTGATCCAAATCAACTAAACCATGTCCGATCATCACGTGAGATGGAGTAGTTTCAATGGTGAACATCACTATGTTGATCATATCTACTATATGATTCACGTTCGACCTTCGGTCTCCGTGTTCGAGGCCATATCTGTATATGCTAGGCTCGCCAAGTTTAACCTGAGTATTCCGCGTGTGCAAAACTGGCTTGCACCCATTGTAGATGGACGTAGAGCTTATCACACCCGATCATCACGTGGTGTCTGGGCATGACGAACTTTGGCAACGGTTCATACTCAGGGAGAACACTTCTTGATAATTTTAAGTGAGGGATCATCTTAAAATGCTACCGTCAAACAAAGCAAGATAAGATGCATAAAGGATAAACATCACATGCAATCAATATAAGTGATATGATATGGCCATCATCATCTTGTGCTTGTGATCTCCATCTTCGAAGCACCGTCGTGATCACCATCGTCACCAGCGTGACACCTTGATCTCCATCGTAGCATCGTTGTCGTTACGCCATCTATTGCTTCTACGACTATCGCTACCGCTTAGTGATAAAGTAAAGCAATTACTGTATGCGTTGCATTTCATACAATAAAGCGACAACCATATGGCTCCTGCCATTGCCGATAACTTCGGTTACAAAACATGATCATCTCATACAATAAAATATAGCATCACGTCTTGACCATATCACATCACAACATGCCCTGCAAAAACAAGTTAGACGTCCTCTACTTTGTTGTTGCAAGTTTTACGTGGCTGCTACGGGCTTAGCAAGAACCGATCTTACCTACGCATCAAAACCACAACGATAGTTTGTCAAGTTGGTGTTGTTTTAACCTTCGCAAGGACCGGGCGTAGCCACACTCGGTTCAACTAAAGTGAGAGAGACAGACACCCGCCGGTCACCTTTAAGCAACGAGTGCTCGCAGCGGTGAAACCAGTCTCGCGTAAGCGTACGCGTAATGTCGGTCCGGGCCGCTTCATCTCACAATACCGCTGAACCAAAGTATGACATGCTGGTAAGCAATATGACTTGTATCGCCCACAACTCACTTGTGTTCTACTCGTGCAAATAACATCAACACATAAAACCTGGCTCGGATGCCACCGATGGGGAACGTAGTAATTTCAAAAATTTCCACGCACACGCAAGATCATGGTGATGGCATAGCAACGAGAGGGAGAGTATTGTCCACGCACCCTCGTGAGACCGTAAGCGAAGCGTTATGACAACGCGGTTGATGTAGTCGCACGTCTTCACGATCCGACCGATCCAAGTACGTAACGCACGGCACCTCCGAAGTTCAGCACACGCTCAACTCGATGACGATCCCGGCCCGATCCAGCAAAGCGTCGGGGATGAGTTCCGTCAACACGACGGGCGTGGACGGCGATGATGATGCTCTACCGGCGCAGGGCTTCGCCTAAACTCCGCGATGATATGACCGAGGTGGAATATGGTGGAGGGGGGCACCGCACACGACTAAGGAACGATCCGTAGATCAACTTGTGTCTTCTGGGCTGCTCCCCTGCCCCCGTATATAAAGGTGGGAGGGGGAGGTGCGGCCGGCCCCCAAGGGGTGCGCCTGGAGGAGTCCTACTCCCACCGGGAGTAGGAGTCCCCCCCTCTTGCCTTGTTGGAGAAGGAAAGGGGGAAGGGGAAAGAGGAAGGGGGCGCCGCCCCCCCTCTCCTTGTCCTATTTGGACTAAGGGGAGGAGGGGCGCGCGGCCTACCCTGGCCGGCCCTCCTCTTCTCCCATATGGCCCACTAAGGCCCATTAACCCCCGGGAGGGTTCCGGTAACCCCCCGGTGTTTCGGTAAAATCCCGATTTCACCCGGAACCATTCCGATATCCAAATATAGGCTTCCAATATATCAATCTTTATGTCTCGACCATTTCGAGACTCCTCGTCATGTCCGTGATCACATCTGGGACTCCAAACAAACTTCGGTACATCAAAACTTGTAAACTCATAATAAAACTGTCATCGTAACGTTAAGCGTGCGGACCCTACGGGTTCGAGAACTATGTAGACATGACCTAGAACTATTCTTGGTCAATAACCAATAGCGGAACCTGGATGCCCATATTGGTTCCTACATATTCTACGAAGATCTTTATCGGTCAAACCGCATAACGACATACGTTGTTCCCTTTGTCATCGGTATGTTACTTGCGAGATTCGATCGTCGGTATCCAATACCTAGTTCAATCTCGTTACGGCAAGTCTCTTTACTCGTTCGTAATACATCATCTACGCAACTAACTTATTAGTTGCAATGCTTGCAAGGCTTATGTGATGTGTATTACCGAGAAGGCCCAGATACGTCTCCGAGCAATCGGAGTGACAAAACCTAATCCGAAATATGCCAACCCAACATGTACCTTTGGAGACACCTGTAGTACTACTTTATAATCACCCGATTACGTTGTGACGTTTGGTAGCACCAAAGTGTTCCTCCGTAAACGGAGTTGCATAATCTCATAGTTACCGGAACATGTATAAGTCATGAAGAAAGCAATAGCAACATACTAAACGATCAAGTCCTAGGCTAACGGAATGGGTCAAGTCAATCACATCATTCTCCTAATGATGTGATCCCGTTAATCAAATGACAACTCTTTTGTCCATGGCTAGGAAACATAACCATCTCTGATAAACGAGCTAGTCAAGTAGAGGCATACTAGTGACACTATGTTTGTCTATGTATTCACACATGTATTATGTTTCCGGTTAATACAATTCTAGCATGAATAATAAACATTTATCATGATATAAGGAAATAAATAATAACTTTATTATTGCCTCTAGGGCATATTTCCTTCATTTATTTCTGTTGAGTGCTTTCATAAAGTTTAAAAACAAAAAAAATAAAGAGGGGAACCCAAAACTTTTCAAAAAGGAAAGTGAAAGTGAGAGAGACAAGCATTGTTGAAGTGGGAGAGCTCCTTGAACTTTGTTCATGCTCACGGAAACTTTGTGAATCTTAATCACAGAAACTTTTCAAGAAAAATAATTATCCCCTTGTACAATTCCATTGTATTATAAAAAATTGTCGTCGCCCGATTGGTGGTTTGTCGGAGGAGGCCACATTGTACTTCCGCCGCGAGGGCTGCAGTATGCTCTTCTGTACGGAGAGAGCGGTCCATGTTTCCGTTGACTGTTATGACCCCACGTGGTCCTGGCATCTTGAGCTTGAGGTATGCGTAGTGTGGTACCGCATTGAATCTAGCGAATGCGGTTCATCCAAGCAGTGTGTGGTAACCGCTACGGAAAGGGACGATATCGAAGATTAACTCTTCGCTTCGGAAGTTATCCGGAGATCCGAAGACCACTTCCAATGTTATAGAGCCCGTGCAACGGGCCTCTACTCCAGGAATTACACCTTTAAAGGTGGTTTTGGTGGGCTTGACCCTTGAAGGGTCGATGCCCATTTTGCGCACTGTGTCCTGATAGAGCATGTCCAGGCTGCTGCTGCCGTCCATAAGGACTCGCGTGAGGTGGAATCCATCGATGATTGGGTCTAGGACCAATGCGGCTGAGCCGCCATGACGGATGCTGGTAGGGTGATACCTACGATCAAAGGTGATCAGGCAAGCTGACCATGGGTTGAATTTGGGGCGACTGGCTCCATCGCATAGACGTCCCGTAGTGCTCGCTTCCGTTCTCGCTTGGGAATGTGGGTGGCGTAGATCATCTTGACCGTTTTCACCTAGGGAGGAAATTTCTTCTGTCCCCCCGTGTTCGGACGCCGGGGCTCCTCGTCATTGTCGTTGTGCAGCCCCTTGTACTTGTTTTTGGCGTTTATTTTACCGGCCTGTTTGAACACCCAGCAGTCTCTATTAGTGTGGTTAGCTGCCTTGTCTGGGGTGCCATGAATTTGGCATGAGCGTTCCAGTATGCGGTCCAGACTGGACGGTCCCTGATTGTTTCTTTTGAACGGCTTTTTTCGTTGACCGGATTTGGATCCGCTGAATCCGACGTTGACTGTCGTGTCTTCCATGTTGTCGCCGTTGTTCCGTCGCTTATGTCTGTTGCGCCGTGGCTTGCCGTTATTGTCGCGGACATCCGAAGTGCCAGAATGTGGTGTAGTGCTGCTGCGAGCCAACCAGCTATCCTCGCCCACGCAAAAGCGGGTCATTAGTGTCGTGAGTGCTGCCATGGACTTGGGTTTTTCCTGGCCGAGGTGTCGGACGAGCCACTCGTCATGGATATTATGCTTAAAGGCCGCGAGGGCTTCGGCGTCCAGACAGTCGACTATTTGGTTCTTTTTAGTTAGGAACCGAGTCTAGAATTTCCTGGCTGACTCTTCGGGCTGTTGAGTAATGTGGCTCAAGTCATCCGCGTCCGGTGGTCGCACGTATGTGCCCTGGAAGTTGTTGAGGAACGCGTCTTCCAGGTTTTCCCAACTGCCAATGGAATATGCGGGCAGGCTGTTTAGCCAGTGCCGGGCGGGTCCTTTGAGCTTAAGGGGAAGATACTTGATGGCGTGTAGATCGTCTCCGTGGGCCATGTGAATGTGGAGAAGGAAATCTTCGATCCATACTGCAGGGTCTGTTGTGCCATCGTATGATTCGATGTTTACGGGTTTGAACCCTTACGAGAATTCATGATCCATCACTTTGTCGATTGAAGCGAGAGGGGTGTCGCGGCGCCTGCATGCGGGCTATGTAGCTGTGATTCGAATTACTGCAGGTGGCTGTGTTCAGCCCTGCCGAACTTGTTGATGGTGTATCCGGCGTGACGGTCATCGTCGCGTGTTGAGGCGCGCCCCCGCAATCCGTAGATCGATCTTGGCTGTCCTGCTTTGTTTTCCAGTATATCTTGCAGGTCTTGCCTATTGCCCCGGGCCGTGGTGTATTGGCGTGGGGGTGCGGGCTGGTATTCGGGCTGATATGCCGTTTTATCCCGGCCACGAGGTGGCTGGTCAGCCGAGTGGCGCTCAAGTCCGTATTCCTCAGTTGCCAGGACTTCAGTCCATCTATCTGTGAGCAGGTCTTGATTGGCTTGGAGTTGCTGCTGCTTCTTTTTCAGGCCCCTCGCAGTGGCCATAAGTCGGCGCTTGAAGCGCTCCTGCTCCACGGGATCCTTAGGCACGCTGAACTCGTCGTCGCCGAGGCTAATCTCGTCTTCAAAGGGGGGCATGTAGTTGTCCTCCTCCGGATATCCGTCCGTCGCTTTGTTAAATGCTGGCTGACCTTTCGTCTTCCAGCTCGGCCTGCTTTCGGCAGGCTGATCAGGGTTGTATTCATCGTCGGCACCATCCGGATTGCTTTCGTCTCCTGTGTCGGTGTTGTTGTGGCGGGGCTTGGAGCGGCGTCGACGACGCCCATGCTTTTGTTTCTTCCCTGATGGGTTATCCTCCGTTGCCTCATCGCCATTGGTTTCCTTCGGGGTGTCCACCATATATATATCATATGAGGAGGTGGCTGTCCACCGCCCTGTGAGCGGTGGTTCCTGTTCTTCTCCAGCATCGTTGTTCATACCGTCGATGTCTTCGGAGTCGAAGTCAAGCACGTCGGTTAAATCATCGACCGTGGCAATGAAGTCGGTGGTGGGTGGGCAACGAATTCCTTCGATGCCAGCTTCCCACTCGAGCCGGACATAGTTCGGCCATGAGTCTCCTGACAGAGAGAGAGAGAGACTTTAACGAGTTCAGCACGTCGCCAAGGGGCGAGTGCTGGAAGATATCCGCAGATGTGAACTCCATTACCGGAGCCCAACCAGGCTCGACGGGCTCGGGAGCGCGTGGACTGGGACCCACAGCCGGATACGAGTCCGGGGTCCGGCGTCACAGGCTTCTTTAGGGGTGAGGCCTGTGTTCGGCTCTACCGCCGATGAGTGTGCGGCTCGCGGGGCGGGGTCCAACCACCCGTCCTTGGGCAACACCGTCTTCTCCGGATTTAGGTCCAGGGCCACTGCAGGGGTGATATCCCGAGCATTGTCCGACAACAGGTCTAGACCTTGCTCATCGTGATTGTCCGGCGCTCCTGGCACAGGCCCGAACCTGTTGAAGATCAAGTCTCCATGGATATCGGCCGTGTAGTTCAGATTTCCGAACCTGACCTGGTGGCCAGGGGCATAGCTGTCGATCTACTCCAGTTGGCTGCGAATTGCCCTTGATGCGAAGCCGAACACGAAGATCTGTCACGGGAGAAAAGTCTCACCTGGACCATGTTGTTGACAATGATTGAAGGAGCCATCGAGCCTTGCAGCTGACGACACGAGGAACTCTCAATGAAAGCACCAATGTCGGTGTCAAAACCGGCGGATCTCGGGTAGGGGGTCCCGATCTGCAAGGCGTCTTAGGCTGATGGTAACAGGAAGCAAGGGACACAATGTTTACCCAGGTTTGGGCCCTCTCGATGGAGGTAAAACCCTACTTCCTTCTTGATTAATATTGATGATATGATTAGTACAAGAGTTGATCTACCACGAGATCATAGAGGCTAAACCCTAGAAGCTAGCCTATGATGATTATGATTGTGATCGTCCCTCTAAGGACCAACCTCTCCGGTTTATATAGACACCGGAGAGGGCTAAGGTTTACACGGAGTCGGTTACAAGGAAGGAAATATAATATCCGGATCGCCAAGCTTGTCTTCCACGCAAAGGAGAGTCCCATCCGGACACGGGACGGAGTCTTGAGTCTTGTATCTTCACGCTCCAATAGTCCGGACGAAGTATATAGTCCGTCTGTCCGGATACCCCCTAATCCAGGACTCCCTCAACAAGGATGGTCTGATTTAATTTACATATAAGATGACTGGCTAAGCAGGATGGCATTGCAAAATTCACATATATGATGCCTGGCTAAACAAGATGGCGTTGCATAATTCACATAAATGACGAATAAACTAAGCAGATGGCATTCACACAAAGGATGTCTAAACTAAGCAG
Organism: Aegilops bicornis; assembly: GCA_021605145.1. Lineage (NCBI taxonomy): Eukaryota > Viridiplantae > Streptophyta > Magnoliopsida > Poales > Poaceae > Aegilops > Aegilops bicornis. Next base: position 248,804,515 of record CM038673.1, on the reverse strand, counting down.
ATGACATATTTGATGTATAAAGTAAGCAATGCAAGGCACCATATGCATGATATAACCAGCATCAGCATGCCAAGTTAGAGCGAAGACCTAAGGGGTAAATAGTAGTGGTCTTCTCCTTCTGAATCCCCCTCAGAACAGATATCTTCCTCTCGATTTCAACCCGAAATGGGTGGAGGGGGGACTGCCTTTGCGCCTACCATGGAGCGACGTCTGCATGAAATTTTATTGCCATGCAAGGCTCGTCTCTTTTTCTCTACATGTTCAGTTCCATTGTTTACAATAACTGTCATGCATAGAAATAAAACATAGTGAGATTATGTAAGGAGTGCATGCAGAAATCTAGAGTGATGGTAGCAACCTGTGGATAGACCCAAAACCAATAATAGCAGGCAGATAATGGCTTCAGTTAAAAAATACAGATAGTGGCTTCTTTATTGTTTGTTTCCCACCCAACATGAAACTCATAGTAGACACCGGAGATTAACCAGATAGTAGATAGATACTATTGATTGCGGCCCTGATATGTACCCCATAACCATTTAAAAACTCAAGTTTGACCATTAGTTTGAGCTGACTCAGAGTCTAATCGGTGAACATGATGATAAAGTAGCATGTAATATTAAGCGATGCATAAGTAAGCAGACACGAAAGAGTGCGACCTCTCTTGCAGACCCGTGTAGTCCTCAAGGTCATCTGCTCGGTTGATGATGGTAATGCAGTTTTTATGGCTGCCGGCGGCGGGGAAGAAGATCTGAGGCGGCAAAAGACACTCTAGAGGCCGGATCCCTGCTGTGCTGGACCCATCTATCGTTGGAGCAGCTGAGCTGGGGTGGACGACGGTGCAGTAGGAGCGGGACAAACCATGCTAGGTTTACTTTGACAACTATCTGTAGGAGAAGTAATTCTGTAAAGGCTCGTTTGAATTGGAGGATTCCAACAATGCAGGGATAGGAAATAGACAGGAATAGGATAGGAATGCACGTGCAAAACAGAGAATTTAAAACACATGATTTCTGCCAACTGGGTGTTTGATTCACAAGAATTGGAAGATCACGAGGATGCAAAGAAGCATGGTGAGATTAAGTCAAACCACAAGAAAATGTATGGGTATAATGCTATTATGCTACTATCTCTTAGTCTTGTGCTTCATGAATAGGAATTTGAAAAGGAGGACAAGTGAAAATTAAAATTCCTACGTTTTTTCTTTCAAGGAGACACTAAAGGAACAAATCCTATAGTTTTCCTTTTCTCCGTTCCTTTGAACCAAATTCATGAATAGTAGTACCATAGGAAACTTTCCAATTCCTATGTTCTCATTCACTTTTCCTTTCAAGCACTAGCGATTCTAGTAGGCAGGCTTGAGCAAGGAAAAGCCTACAGTAAAAAATGTGTTTGTGCTACTTCTATTACTTTGGACCTGTGCCACTGCCCTACTAGCTCAACTCCGGGGCCATCGACAAATGCACAGCTCAAACGCGAGAGATAAATAATGATGGCGTTCAAGAGACTCCATCACGGATAGCTAAGTTGCCTGGTACCTCACTGCTTGTCATATAGTAGGATAAAATAATTGTATTTCCCATTACTACGTGTGCTCAGTGGACAATATATATAACATGTAGAGTAAAAAAGAGATGCAACAAGTGTACAACCTCTTTGGCGAAGCCATGTTGATCTCAGCGTGATTGGGTTGGCCGGTGAGGATGCTTCGGCTGACTTGGCTGTCGGAGGAGGGGAAGAAGATCTTAGGCATCTGGAGATGGAGCCCGAGGTACTGCTCCGATGTGATGGAAGGTTTCGTCGTTGGAGCAGCTCGGTGAGTTGTACGACGCCGAGGCTGAAGCAGGACAAGAGATACAACGTTAACCTGAGTGGAATTCTAATAGCTTCTCCAATAGATGACGTAAAATACATAACCACAAAGTGCTAGATGTAAAATACATCAGCCGCTCATCTCTGAGCTTAATCGTCAAACTGAATTTAATCGTCGAAACTGAACTTAACCGTCAAACTGAACTTTCGTCGAAACTGAATTTCTTGTCGAAACTGAACGCACTAGCAAGGTGAGGCTACACGCCAGTCGACTGACTTTTTCCTCTCTGGTCAGTCGATTTTTTAGCCGTTGGATACGAAATCAAGGGCCTGCAGTTCATCTTCAACCTCCACCCCCCTGAGCCGCCAGCCCCCACCGGCCAAACAGCCGCCCCCGCCGCCCCGCCCGCCCCAAAAACACTCCCCACCGCCGGTCCTTAGCCGCCCCGGCCATCCCTCTAGGGCCCCCCATGCCAAGCTTTTTCTCCGGCGATCCCCACGCCACCGCCCCACCACCGCCGTCGACCACCGCCCCCACCATGAACCCTAAGATAGATAGTGGGGAATCTCTCCGGCGAGCCCCCCTCCCCGCTGCGGCTGGTTCTTCCTTAACTCCGGCGAGCTCCCCCACCCCCTGAAAATCGATTGACCCAAAAGTCGATTCAGTCGACTGAAGTGTAGCTAAATCGGAGCAGCATCACAAACAAGAGCAAGAGCGAGAGCAGCAGCACGAGCAAGAGCAATAGCAAGAGCAGACCTGGCAGGGGACCGAGAGAAAGAGCAGAGCAGAACATGGCGAGAGCTAAAATAGCGAGAAACTCCTACCGATGTGGACGTCACCGCCGAGGGAGCGACGCCGTGGAGGAAGTGGCGGCGACATCCCGTGGATGGAGCCACACCGTGTCGGCTCGGGACCGAGTGCCGACAAGCACCATGAGATCGAATCAAGAAGAAAATGCGGCGATTAGTGTACAACCTCTTTGGTGGCGCCGATTAGGCCGCAACTTCATCCGAGGAAACGGTGATGATGATGCTCTTTCGGTGGTGCAGGTGAAGACGGCGGTGTGGGAATGGATGTGGCGCGAAAGACGAGGGGAATATCGGGGCAGCTCCTTGGAGGTGGAGGACGGGGTGGCTGAACCGGAGGGACGACCAGATCGATGATGGATCCTCATCCGGTACGGCGGATGAGGGACGTCGAGGTGTTGCAGTGGACGACGTCGTCGGGGAAGGGGCTCCGGTTGGGTGGCGGACGGAGGAGGGTGTGGGGCTTCGCGGGTTTTCCCGGCCTCGTTGTACGAACGGGTGGGCGGATGGGACGGGAGTGGGGAACCATGGCTTAGGGACGCGCTTGTCCGAAATGTGGGGTAAGTTACAAAAGTACCCCCACAGATTTGAGGCGGTTCTTTCGGTTCAGGGATATCACGGGCATTTCGCATGTCGGGATTTCACAGGAGGTGGGAATTTTTGCGCGCGTTGTAATTTTGGAATAGCAAGGCGCGGGTTGAGATGGAGGGTGTTGTCGGTTACATATGAACTATGTGTACTATATGAACTCGAACTCGATTTTTTGAATCCAGTTTATGTTGATTTCAAATCACATTACATTTTTAGCTCTAGCTGGATCTTCATAATCTAAACCAGGTCTCATATGTATAATGTGTTTATCACATTATGTATGGTGCCCCGCTGAGGGAGTCATGGATTAGGGGTCCTCGGACAGCCGAACTATATACTTATGCTGGACTGTTGGACTATGGAGATACAAGATTGAAGACTTCGTCCCGTGTCCGGGTGGGACTCTCCTTTGCGTGGAAGGCAAGCTTGGCAATTCGGATGTGTAGATTCCCTTCTCTATAACCAACTCTGTGTAACCCTAGCCCCCTCCGATGTCTATATAAACTGGAGGGTTTAGTCCGTAGGACAAGAACAATCATAATCATCATAGGCTAGCTTCTAGGGTTTAGCCTCTACGATCTCGTGGTAGATCAACTCTTGTAATACTCATATCATCAAGATCAATCAAGCAGGAAGTAGGGTTTTACGTCCATCGAGAGGGCCCGAACCTGGGTAAAACATCGTGTCCCTTGCCTCCTGTTACCATTTGCCTTGGGCCTTGCAGATCGGGACCCCTACCCGAGATCCGCCGGTTTTGACACCGACATTGGTGCTTTCATTGAGCGTTCCTCTGTGTCGTCGCTGCAAGGCTCGATGGCTGTCTCGTTGTCAAGGACAACATCACCTCTGGGGGAGCACTGGCGGTAGGCCAAACTCTCCGACTAGGCGGCTTCGTCATGACCGCCCGATCGGGTTGTCAGACCGACGATGACCTCTCGGGTCATCAAAACAGCCTCCACGTCAATTCGAACTCGTCGAACAGATGGATCCAATGGAGCTCTCCTACCTCAATGAGCTCTTGGATCGCATCGCCGCTCTAGGAGTCGTAACATACTACGATCGAATTGGGTTTAAACCCGACCAAAGGGATATCAAATCCCCACCAGTCACCCATGAGATAGTGGTAGTGGAAGATCCACACATGGATTATCCCTCTACCTTGAGGACGAACTATGTCCGGATTACTGAGCTCTCGAGCTGGATACCCTTCATGGAGGACATGACCCAGACCCCGGACTTAGAATCGGGTATCGGGCCAGAAAAATTGGGCAACATCCCGGAGCCCGAGCTGCCGAACCCGGAAGCTCCTATGCCCCTGGATGTCAAATCGGGTCAGAATTTGAACTTAACTACGCCCACCCACCCAGACTTATACCGTCTTTCCCATATCAGACAAGAACCCCAAGAGACAGTACATCGCTACTGGGCCAGATTCCTCCTTGTGCTAAACAGGGTCAAGGATTGTCATGAGGAGGACGCAATCTCACTTTTCTCGCAAAACTGCACGAATAAAGGGATCCTTAATGCTATAAGTCGCCGTGACATAGTACACTTTGCTGACTTAGCAGCCATAGTACGTAAGTATCAGGCGATGGAAAGCTACCGAAAACCCAAACAGAATTTTGGGATAATCCGGCTCTCACTAAAACCTTTGTCCGAGCTAAAAGGGCAAACTCTCGTAAGTTACCCGATCCAATTTCCAAAAAACCAAAGCCCACTCAAGGGCGTGGAACCGTATTGGAAGAATGGCTCAATGGGCCACGCAAAATTCACAGCACGCCGGATACCACGCCGACGCATAGCCTTAGATCATGTTGGATACTCCGGCAGGTAGCAAAAACCGGTGAGGATCTTCTGGTAAACCATGAGGCAGAGAAACATCCTGCCGAAGAAAACAATGCGGTACTAACAGTCTTCGAGACTTTCGCCGCAAATAATAGGCACAAGCGAGCTCATCGAAATTTCGCTGAAATCTGCCACGCGTGGCAAAAATAAATCCATGGAGCGACACTGCTATAACCTTCAGTGCCAGTGATGAACCTCAATTCCAGACAGTCCGGGCACCATCCGCTTTGGTCCATAGCCCAATCGTGGACGACTCTCAGCTCAGTAAAGTACTCATGGACGGCGGAAGCGGATTAAACCTGATCTATGAAGAAACACTCAACAAAATGGAAATTGATAAAATCCGCATTGAGCAAAGCGGCACGACCTTCAAGGGAATCATCCCTAGTCGAGAGGCACGGTGTGCGGGAAAAATCACACTCGATGTGGTATTCGGCACCCCGGAGAATTATAGGTCCGAAGAAATCACGTTCCAAGTGGACCCGTTCAGCAGCGGATACCACACCCTTTTAGGGCGGGACACATTCACGAGCTTTCAAGCTATACCCCATTACGGGTACATGAAGCTTAAAATGCCCAAACCCAATGGAATCATCACTCTAGCAAGTGATCCGGACGTCGCACTCCGCGCTGAAAATAAAACTGCCGCACTAGCCCTGGAAGCATTATCCGAAGCCCTAGCAGCTGGAGAACTAACAGCTGGCGCGCCACAAAGGACAGGGACAACGTGATACTCGACAAACGACCCAAGTCCACCTCATTCAAGCCCGCAGACGAGATAGTCAAATTCCAGGTCCATCCAATGGACCCCACGAAGACAGCTTCCATCGGGACACAGTTGAGCCCCACAATGGACGCCGCACTACGAGACTTCCTACGCGAGAATCGGGACATTTTCTCATGGCATCCTTCAGATATGCCGGGCATCCCACGCAGGCTGGCTGAACACAACCTCAATATACTGAAAGGATACAAGCCAGTCAAACATACTCTTAGGCGCTTCTCAGAGCCTAAACGGCAAGCCATGGGAAAAGAGCTAGCCAAGCTACTTGAGGCCGGATTCATCAGAGATATAAAGCATCCGGATTGGCTGGCAAATCTGGTAATGGTACCAAAGAAGGAAAAATCCTGGCGCCTATGCATCGATTTCAAAGACCTCAACAAGGCTTGCCCCAAGGATCCCTTCCCCCTCCCTCGCATCGACCAAATCATCAACGCTACCGCAGGACACGACTCACTATGTTTCCTCGATGCATACTCCGGATACCATCAAATAAAGATGGGAGAGTCTGACCAAGCCGCAACGGCCTTCATAACGCCATATGGTCCCTTCTGTTTCAACACTATGCCTTTCGGGCTAAAAAATGCCGGCGCAACCTATCAACGCATGATTCAAACATGCCTGGAGAAGCAAATCGGCAAAACAGTGGAGGCATATGTGGACGACGTGGTCATAAAAACAAGACACGCCGACACCTTACTAGATGACTAGAGACTTACGTTCGACAACCTCCGAACATACGACATCAAGCTCAACCTGGAAAAATGTGTTTTCAGCGTACCCTCCGGGAAATTGCTCGGCTTCATCGTTTCCAATAGAGGAATCGAAGCAAATCCCGCAAAAATCCGAGCTCTGCCGCAGTTGGCTATCCCAACAGACCTCAAGCATATCCAGAAACTAGCTGGATGCTTGGCTGCCTTAAGCCGCTTTATCTCCCGATTAGGAGAAAATTCACTACCTCTTTACCGCCTTCTTCGATGCACCGAACACTTCGTGTGGACGGATGCACCCGCGGCCGGACTGGATGAAATAAAGACCCCATCGGCCAGCAATCCAGTCTGACCGCGCCAAATCTTGGCGAACCTATGCTATTATACATAGCTGCAACACATCATGTTGTAAGCACGGTGCTTTCGTCGTCGAACGAGAAGCAGACGGATACAAGGTCCCGCTCCAAAAGCCGGTATATTATGTGTCCATTGTCCTCACTCCATGCAAATCCCGATACCCACACTATCAAAAGATAGCATACGCGGTCTTCATGGCATCCCGGAAGCTACAACACTACTTTCAAGAGTGTTCGACACGGTGGCCTCCGAGGTACCACTCAACGACATAATAGACAACCGTGACGCCACAGACGAATTTCTAAATGGGCTTTCGAGCTCCTTCCGTTCGACATAACATACAAACCACGACGAGCCATTAAGTCGCAAGTACTGGCTGACTTCGTTGCCGAATGGACAGAAGCCGAACTCCCTAAAGAGTACGGCGAGTACTCCAATTGGATCATGCACCTCGACGGCTCTAAAATGCTGGCCGGATTGGGATCGGGGGTAGTTCTGACATCCCCCACCGGAGACTCGGTTCAATACGTACTCCAAATATTATACACAGACTCCAACAACACAGCCGAATACGAGGCCCTGTTGCATGGTCTTCGGATGGCAGTCTCTGTGTGCATTCAACGCCTAGAAGTGCGCGGGGACTCAAACCTCGCAATATCACAAATAAACTAAGATTTTGATGCCAAGGATCCAAAAATGGCAGCCTACCATAATGCGTCCTCAAAATGTCGATTCGGTTCGAGGGGCTCGAATTCCACCATGTGGCCCGAGAAAACAATCAAGCGGCGAATATCCTCGCCCGCATCGGCGCTAAACGCGACCTCGTCCCACCTAATATATTCTTGGAAAGGTTGTTCAAGCCATCCGTGGTATGGGAAGGGGAGTCCGGCAACACCAGTACGACTCCGAATACAACCCCAGATGCCGAACCATCTAACGTAATTGGGGGCTTCGCCACCGAAATAACACCTTCAGCCCACGAAATCATGGTTGTAATCGCCCCGTGGACCGAGCCTTTCTTGGCCTACCTAAATAGGCAGGAGCTCCCTAGGACCAAAATGAAGCACGTTGTATTGTGCGGAGTTACAAGGCCTACAAAGTCCATGAGGGAGAACTCTATAAGAAAAGCGCCACCGGAGTGTTCCAGAGATGCATCTCCGAAGAGGAAGGGCGGCAACTCTTGGCCGAAATCCATGCTGGACTTGGCGGGCACCATGCTGCGGCTCGGGCACTTGTCAGCAAAGCCTTCCGTACAGGTTTTTATTGGCCGACAGGCCGGGCAGATGCAGAGGACCTTGTCCAACATTGCGTCGGTTGCCAGCTCTTCGCCAATCAGAGCCATATGCCCCCTACCGCTCTCCAAACAATCCCCATAACTTGGCCCTTCGTGGTCTGGGGGCTGGATATGGTCGGACCTCTTAAAGGGGGAAGCCAAAAGAAAAAATACTTATTGGTCATGGTGGACAAGTTCACCAAATGGATAGAAGCCAAACCAGTTAAAACGGCCGAATCCGGACCAGTGATAGACTTCATATCAGGGGTTGTAGACCGTTACGACGTCCCCCACAGCATCATCACTGACAATGGCTCAATCTTCACAGCCGATGAAGTGAAAACTTGGTGCGGCAACATGGGCATTAAGCTTGATTACGCCTCCGTCTACCACCCCCAAACAAACGGCCAGGTCGAACGTGCAAATGGTCTCATCATGAGCGCCATCAAACCCAGACTAGTGCGATCCTTGACAGAATCGGACACGCACTGGGTCGAGGAGCTCGACTCCGTACTCTGGGGGCTGCGGACCACGTCAATCGCACCACCGGATACACACCATTTTTTTATGGTGTACGACACAGAAGCAGTACTACCCTGCGACATAATCCATGACTCACCTCGCGTGCGCATGTACGAATAGAAGGAAGCCGAGTTAGATCCGCAGGACAACTTAGATGCCCTGGAGGAGGAGCGCGACGTCGCAAAAGCCCGTTCCGCATTCTATCAACAGCAGGCTCGAAGGTATCAAAGCGGAGAAGTGCGGGCAAAAACTTATAATGTTGGCGAACTCGTTCTACGCCTATCGGAGAAGAAGAAGGAAAAGCTCAAAACTAAGTGGGAGGGTCCCTTCATTATTGATAAAGTTCTCACCGGAGGAGCGTACCGCCTGCGTAATGCATCAGATAACTGACTCGAGCCGAACCCATGGAACGCGGCCAGACTCCAGAGATTCTACGCCTAGTGCCGAACTCAGTGTTCGTCTCCTTACCCCCGCTCTTTTAATTATGTCCCCCCTTTTTTCCTTTCTCGTCCTTTTTCCCTTCTTCACACAAAGTATTCAATACAGTGCGGATGCTCGGATCACTCCAGCCGCACTATGTGTGTTCACCATACCTGGGGGCTTCCTATACGGAAGCTAAATATAATTACTTTTATGGCTTCCTGCCTATCACATATGCGTTCTTTTTCCATATGTGCCTTTTCTTCACCATTATATGCATCGATATGACTTAAGATGTGGCCATGCTGGGTTGCCTGGCTCTTGTGTTTATGCCCTACGTTCCCGTTAATTCGGCTAGGGCATAAGGGGAGCACCTCTGCGATTGTTACTGCCGGTTCAGCCGGATGTGTACCTCAGACTGGGTGAAGCCGAAAGCTAGCGTTCTTAAGGGAATATTCGGTCGGTGAACAAAAGATGTTTCTTTCGTTTATTACAACGTGAATCCCCAGATGTTTTGTATCCTGCGTTTCTGTTCGCAGTTCGGACATGCACATCGATGCATGCGTACCCAGGGAAAGGAACCCCTAACGGAACTATTCTCCCTGGAAGATGTTTCTTACTACCCATGTAATATAACATAACTAGTTGGGTACTTGTCTGTTCAAGTACTTATGATCCCTATGCCTGGTTTCCATGCATACCCCGGTTTTGCATAACTGAGCGGGTATTCGGATACACCCTGGACTGTCGGACCCGGGGGCTGAAGTGAAAAGGTCCTCCATGACAAAAGATTTTTAATCCGGCTAGGTGCTATGTATTGAGCTTGCGTTGGTTTTCCTTGAAGAGGAAAGGGTGATGCAGCAATAGTAGCGTAAGTATTTCCCTCAGTTTTCGTAACCAAGGTATCAATCCAAGAGGAGGCTCCTCAAAAGTCCCACGCACCTACACCTAACAAACAAAGAACTCGCAACCAACGCAATAAAGGGGTTGTCAATCCCTTCACGGCCACTTCATGAAAGTGAGATCTAATAGAGATGGTATGATAAGATAAATATATTTTTGGTATTTTATAATATAGATGCAAAAAGTAAAGATGTAAATAAAAGTAGATTGAAAGCAAATATTATAAGAGATAGACCCGGGGGCCATAGGTTTCACTAGAGGCTTCTCTCGAGATAGCATAAGTATTACGGTGGGTGAACAAATTACTGTCGAGCAATTGATAGAAAAGCGAATAATTATGAGATTATCTAGGCATGATCATGTATATAGGCATCACGTCCGCAACAAGTAGACTGACTCCTGCCTGCATCTACTACTATTACTCCACACATCGATCGACTCCTGCCTGCATCTAGAGTATTAAGTTCATAAGAACAGAGTAACGCCTTAAGAAAAATGACATGATGTAGAGGGATAAACTCATGCAATATGATATAAACCCCATCTTTTATCATGGATGGCAACAATAAAATACGTGCCTTGCAAACCTTTCTGTCACTGGGTAAGGACACCGCAGGATTGAACCCAAAGCTAAGCACTTCTCCCATGGCAAGAAAGATCAATCTGGTAGGCCAAACCAAACTGATAATTCGAAGAGACTTGCAAAGATAACTCAATCATACATAAAAGAATTCAGAGGAGATTCAAATATTTCTCATAGATAAACTTGATGATAAACTCACAATTCATCGGATCTCGACAAACACACCGCAAAAAGAGTTTACATCGAATAAATCTCCACAAGAGAGGGTGAGAACATTGTATTGAGATCCAAAAAGAGAGAAGAAGCCATCTAGCTAATAACTATGGACCCAAAGTTCTGTGGTAAACTACTCGCAACTCATCGGAGGGGCTATGGTGTTGATGTAGAAGCCCTCCGTGGTCGATTCCCCCTCCGGCGGAGCGCCGGCGAAGGCTCCAAGATGGGATCTCGCGGATACAGAAGGTTACGGCGGTGGAAATTGTGTTTCGTTGGCTCCCTGGATGTTTTCGGGGTACGTAGGCTTATATAGGAGGAAGAAGTACGTCGGTGGCCGCCCGAGGTGCCCACGAGGCAGGGGGCGCACCCTGTAGGGGTGGGCGCGCCCTACCCTCTTGTGGCCGCCTCGGCTGCTTCTTGACTTGCACTCCAAGTCCTCTGGATCACAGTCGCTCCAAAAATCACGCTCCCGAAGGTTTCATTCCGCTTTGGACTCCGCTTTGATATTCCTTTTCTTTGAATACTGAAATAGGCAAAAAAAACAGCAATATGGGCTGGGCCTCCGGTTAGTAGGTTAGTCCCAAAAATGATATAAATGTGTAAAATAAAGCCCATAAACATCCAAAAGGGGTAATATAATAGCATGGAACTATAAAAAACTATAGATACGTTGAAGACGTATCACTAGGGACTACATATGTCCATTGAATTACATAGTCACTTGGACTTGCTATATTCTTCTTCTATACCATCCAACAAGCTACTTAGCTTGCAACCCTGTTGGAAATACTTTGCGGCTAACGCTACCTGGTCATACACCAGACTCAAGGGAATCTCTTGCCCATCTGGCCCCGCCGGTCCGACTTCGGCCATATGGTTCGGGTCAAGCTTGGTGTAGCGCGTCTTCACCATGGCCCAGGCTTCCCTTGCACCTTGTCGGCAGGCTGATACCTTCCACAACCAAAAGCGCTGCCGTGCTCCTTGGAGCATATCCACGAGCTCCCCCATGACTCCTGGCAGGGAAGTGGATGGCCACAAGGCCTGGGAAATACTCGATCACCCTCTGAACTTCGCTCGATGCGGCCAGTGAGAGATCTTGCAGTAAATCGCTGCGGACCCGGCATCTCCTCTTCAGACGGCTCGTCAAAGATACCTACATATGTAAACTCTTTTCAAATGCTTCCTCGCCGAACTGTACTGCAGTTCGCTTTTGGCACTTACCATAAATGCCGATGAAGCCTCCTGTTCTCCTTTTACGGAGTCCGCCAAATGAGCTTGAACATCTGCTAATTCGACGCCTACCGAACGTTGGCATCTTGGAGATTGTTTTTATCCTGCCTAACCTGCGTAAGCACACGCTCGCCAGCCTTTAGCTGTCTTTGGAGATGTGACTCGCTATCTCTTACGATCTCCGGATTCTCCCCGGGATTGTCTGCAGAATTTTTCTGTTAGACTTATAAAGCAAGCCAATTACTAACTGGTATATTCCCTTAAAATTTCTCTATTGAGACAAATGTTACCAGATGAGGCCTTTTGGGATTCCTCTAGTTTGGCAACCGCGGCCCTCAGCTGGGTCTTGCACTCCTCCAGCTCTTGAGACATATGGGTATTCTTCTCTACAAGAACTCGTGCATAGGATGATCCTTAAATCAGTTGTTCCAACCGCTTTCAAGTCTCAGGGGCTACTTCTATACATGCTCATCAAATTTTCTTATCCGTATATCTTTCGCATACTGGTCCATCGCTCGGGCGAGCCCGCCTTGGGCAGCTCGGATGTATGCGTCTCTCGAATTGAAAGCGTTGAATGCCTCTTCGGAAAAGATGCCATTGCGAAGTACGGCCCGTCGGCGCCGGTGATTCATGGCACTCTCTACTTCGGAATTTGTGGCGGAGAGCATATCCGCATCCTCTGTCGGAGGACAATTCGGCATCGGCCCCGCATCGGCCTCCTCTCTCGAAGCCGGTTCTGGAATCCGGCTGGTAGAGGCGTGACCGGCAGGATCTCCGGATATAGTCCGGCGACTCCTCTTTCTGCCGGATACGAAGGACGCTGTTACATTTCAAACACGATAATTACAGAGTAGGTTTTTACTATACCTCTCAGAATAACGCTTTCGCCCTAACCGCCTTCCTCTTAAGCCCAGATAGCCCGGGCGCCCTTTGCCGACGAGCCCCCAGGGTCTTGGCGCCACGTTCTGATGGTCGTCTCTATAAAAATACGAGATTTTATGCGTAAGGCATGATATAAGAAAGGAGTCCTCTTTAGAGGGTAAGGCTTCGGCTTTGCTTACACATGACGCAGGTAGCAGTCCAGGATAGTCGGTGATAATAGCCACCGAGATGCCATCGCAGCTGGCCTGATAAAATGTCCCGTCGACAAGCTCCACGGATATATCCGGATCTTCTTCAAGTCCTGGATCGAAGGCCCTTCCGGGGTCCTCTGGCTGCAGGGAGGGGCTATTGAATCCTTCCACGGCCCTCCTCAGTTCCTGCTCAGAAATATCAAGGTAAATGATTGTGATGAAGGGCGCCAGAATGGATAGAGTGGGGTAAAGAGTGACGACTTACCCAGCTTGGGGGGTTGTACATGGAAAATCCATCCTGTGGTTTAATATGAAGGAATTCTTCTTCTTCTCCTTTATACAAATCAGACAGTATTCTCGCCAGAGCAGTGGCGGAGTCCGGACCTTTGCGACCACAGTGGGTGGCATCGTCTTCCCCGTTGAAGTGCCACATGGGCTTCCCCCGATATTGAAGTGGCTGCACCCCCCGCATTATGCATATTGATATAACCTAGACTATTGTCAGTCCTGATTTGGCCAGTGTCTTTATCCTGCTCATCAGGAAGTGGACTTTTCTGGTATCTTCCTCCTGGGGGCTCCGAGGGCGCCAACTTCGGCGTTTCTTTAGCGGAGCGTTATTAAACTCAGGGAGGCCCGTCCGGATTGGATCCGGAAGGGGAACGTCGTCAACATAGAACCACTCCGAGGGCCAGTTTTCAGATGCCTTCTTGGGAGTACCGGACAGGTATCCGGTCTGGGCGACGTGCCATATTTCGGCTCCGCCCACTTGATATATGGATTCCCCCCGATTGCGAGGGACGAGGCAGAATAACTTCTTCCATAACTCGAAGTGAGCCTCGCAGCCCAGAAATAATTCACAAAGGGTAACATATCCTGCGATGTGCAGCATAGAGGCAGGGGTGAAGTTGTGCAACTGGAGGCCATAGAACTCCAGAAGCCCGCGAAGGAATGGGTGGATTGGAAACCCTACGCCTCTTAGCAAATATGGGATGAGGCATACTCGCTCCCCACGAGATGGGTTAGGAGATCTCCGCTTGCTCCCCGCCATTATAGGTGGCTAGTCCAGCTCGGACAGGGACCATGAACGCCGGTGGAAGAAACCCTTGGGTCTGCAACTCTACTAAACGGCTATGGGGCCCAATCACCTGGCTAAGAACTAAGGGAGCGAGAAGAGGAGCTGCGGCGACCGGCCATGTTGGAATGGTTTTTTCCGGATGCGCTCCGTTGGATGCTTGCTCAAGGGAAGAAGGTGAGATTTGGATCTTGGGATCCCTGTCTCTTCAAATAGACGGTTGATACTGCAGGGCGAGGGTGGCAAATGTAAAATGCTCCGGCTCCACGTATTCGCTTGACACGTGGAGATGGCCATTACTGAAGCACAGAAGCCGAGGAGTACAACATTGATGGGAAGCCGGACACTGTTTGTTGCAACATTTACTTTGGAGTATTCGGAGATGGAACCCGCCTCGCAATGCCGAAGACAATCTGCGTGCCGGAATCATCGTCATTGAAGCCTGGTTCAGGGGCTACTGAGGGAGTCCTAGATTAGGGGGTATCCGGATAGCCGGACTATATACTTTGGCCGAACTGTTGGACCGTGAAGATACAAGACTCAAGACTTCTTCCCGTGTCCGGATGAGACTCTCCTTTGCGTGGAAGACAAGCTTGGCAATCCGGATATTAGATCTCCTTCTTTGTAACCGACTCTGTGTAACCCTAGCCTCCTCCCGTGTCTATATAAACCGGAGGGTTTAGTACGTAGGACAAGAACAATCATAATCATCATAGGCTAGCTTCTAGGGTTTAGCCTCTACGATCTCGTGGTAGATCAACTCTTGTAATACTCATATCATCAAGATCAATTATGCAGGAAGTAGGGTTTTACCTCCATCGAGAGGGCCCGAACCTGGGTAAAACATCGTGTCCCTTGCCTCCTGTTACCATTTGCCTTAGACGCACAGATCGGGACCCCCTACCCGAGATCCGCCGGTTTTGACACCGACAGTGGGGGAGTGGTCTGGAAGGAGGGTTTTCCCCTTCTTGGACACCTCGGCCTCCCCGTGCGGGGAGGCCTTCCTTTTCTTTCTCCCCCGGTGGGGGCGGGGGGAGGGATTTCCTCCTCCTCCTCTTCATTTTCGGTGGAGGAGCGTGTCTCGTGTCTTTGGATGTCACGTAAAGCAACCTTGCGCCAGAGACCTTCTTTGGTCCCCGCGCCATCTTCTTGGCCTTTTTCTCCGGGACCTCATAGGGCGCCGGAAATAGCATCTTCCTTAGAAGAGGCGATTCGGATCTTCAGGTAGCGGAGTTGGACAGTCGATCTGCTCCTCTATCGCTACCCAGGCCTGTAAAATCGGCACGGAGGTTTAGATTCCTCCCATGGATGTGCTGATAAAAGGCATATTCTGCGAAATACGAAAACTTACCAGATTGGCTTGTCATTTTGCGTTGAGTCTGCGATCTTCGGTGATGGGCGGTGGTACCTCGGTGGCCTTGAAAATCACCTTCCAGACATCTTTGTGCATCGTGCTGAAGAGCTCGCAGCGTCTGGTGTTCGGCCGGGTCGAACTCCCACAGATTGCAAACCCGTCTCTGACTCGGAAGGATCCGGCGGAGGACCATAACCTGGACCACGTTGACGAGCTTGATTTTCTTGCCTATCATATTTTGGACGTAGGTCTGAAGTCCGGTCAGTTCCTCCATGGAGCCCCAGGCTAAACCCTTCTCTTTCCAGGAGGTGAGCCGCATGGGGGTCGCCGCCATTGGCGCCACACGGCTCGGTGATGTTGAACCACCTCGATCGCTACCTGCTCAAAGTCTCCACAAAGGAGCCTTCGAGCGGTGACATTGGGCATCTTGCCCACCATGGCGCCCCACACTCCGCTTGTTGGCCGCCCACCACCTTTGGCTTCACATTGAAGGTCTTCAGCCATAGGTCAAGTGGGGCGTGATGCAAAGGAAGGCCTTGCACACGACGATGAATGCCAAGATGTTGAGGATAAAGTTGGGGGCTAGGTCATGGAAGTCCAGCCCGTAGTAGAACATTAGTCCGCGGACGAACGGGTGGAGGGGGAATCCCAGCCCGCGGACGAAGTGAGAGAGGAATACCACCCTCTCCTGGGGTTTCGGGGTAGGGATGATCTGCCCTTCGGCCGGAAGTCGATGCGTGATGTTTGCGGACATGTATCCGGCCTCCGAAGCTTCTCGATGTCCTCCTCCGTGACGGAGGAGGCCATCCACTTGCCTCCCGCCCGACATGTTCGGAATGGTTTTGTGGAGAAGGTGAAAGCTTGGGCGCTGGATCTCGAGAATGGATGAGCAGAGGAAGAAGAAGGCGTGGGTGGAAAAGGGGAAGCTTTATCTCCTTATAAGGGCACCAGGGTCATGCGCCTCCCCACTTAGCCTGTAAACTCACTTATTCCCCAAGCGCCGTGTTGATGGCGCGGTTGGGTTACCCACACCCGTATTGATGAGAATCTCGTGATAAGGGGACACGATCTCTGCTTCGACAAGACGTGCCAATAAAACCGCCTAGCAAGGTGTGCAGTAGCAGGTTGAGAAAACGGTTCGAATAATGACCGGGCCGCGGCGTGATGTCACGCTATGGAAAAATTGTCAGCAGATTAGACTCGTGGAATATTGTACTCTCTATGGTGGTATATGGAATTTGTTTTGTAGAGCCGGACACTATTCTTGTGTTCAAGATCTACTTTGGAGTATTCGGAGAAGGAACCCGCCTTGCAATGCCGAAGACAATCTGCGCGTCGGACTCATCATCATTGAAGCCTGGTTCAGAGGCTACTGATGGAGTCCTGGATTAGGGGTTCCTCGGACAGCCGGAATATATACTTATGCCGGACTGTTGGACTATGAAGATACAAGATTGAAGACTTCGTCCCGTGTCCGGGTGGGACTCTCCTTTGCGTGGAAGGCAAGCTTGGCAATTCAGATGTGTAGATTCCCTTCTCTGTAACCGACTCTGTGTAACCCTAGCTCCTCCGGTGTCTATATAAACCGGAGGGTTTAGTCTGTAGGAAAAGAACAATCATAATCATAGGCTAGCTTCTAGGGTTTAGCCTCACGATCTCGTGGTAGATCACCTCTTGTAATATTCATATCATCAAGATCAATCAAGCAGGAAGTAGGGTACTACCTGCATAGAGAGGGCCCAAACCTGGGTGAACATCGTGTCCCCCACCTCCTGTTACCATTAGCCTTAGAAGCACAGTTCGGGACCCCCTACCGGAGATCCGCCGGTTTTGACACCGACACCCGCCCCCTACGCCTACAAGTATTTGGATGTGAGTTGCAAACACCACATATTACCACAAATTCAAATAAAATGCGAGAATGTTCGATATATAGTATTGTTTAGATTGTTTGATATTTAGTTGTAAGCTGCAAACGCCACACATTATCACAAATTCAAATAAAATGTGAGATTGTTTGATGTATAGTATGGTTTAGATTGTTCGACATTTAGCTGTGAGTTGCAAACGCCATGCATTATCACATTATGGTATAACATGTGCAAAACCACAGCACGCGTATCACCGCTATATTCATGCATACATATGTTTAAAACACTATGATCTCCTATTCAAATATATGAATCCACTTTCATATCCAATTATGATCTTTGTTAGTCTCTTACACCCACACATTCCTCTAACCTTTGTAGCTACCACTAACTTTCTCTCGTGCATGCACACGCCCTCCTCGCCCGGCCCCCCCCACAGCATTCTATCCATCATGCACATTCAATTTTTGCTTAGGTCGTTCTCCCAGAGTCTCCACAACTCCTTTCCGACACACACCGATCGATAAACCTCTCAAAGCAATGTTTGCCTACAACATACACACGCACCTTCAATCTCCTCCTTTATGTGTCCTTACCTCGTGTCTCTCATACGGTCCCACACACGTGTAAACTCCCGCCCCTCTTTTCATCGATCTCACAACCGCACACTCCTCCCCCGATCTAGCTAGTAGTTGGGCCTCTTGCACCACCTCCTAGATCCATTCTCTCTATCTATTCGTCTCACTAGGCCTTTTTTGCCTCTAACAAATGGACGTACACCGACCGATCTCCCGCTATACATATAGCTAGCTAGGTCCTTATAACTCATTTTTCCCCACGTGTCGATCGATCTACCTCATTAGTTATGTCTCTCCCTTCCTCCGACAAACAACAATTGATCTACCGATCTAGTTAGGTTTGCTTACCAAACACATGGTTCCCCTTCATCATCCATGGATGCATCCCGACAGATCTGTCACGCACAGGCACACACATAAACACATCCCCACTCTTATTGATAATATTGAAGTTCCACCCTCAGTTTTTCTAGAAGGCCTCTCCCACCATCTTCGAGAAGCAACTCCATCACCCATCCACCACTCTACCCCTCTCCCTCCCTCTCTCTCTCTCCTCTCTCTCTCTCTCTCTATCTCTCTCTCTCTCTCTGTCCATCCTATTTCCCGTCCTTTAGTTATGTATGGATGTCGAACGATCTCCGTCAAGACATAGCTGGGTCTCTCCTTCTCAACACATATACGAGTCATTCTACCTCTATAGTTAGGCCTCTGCCTACCCCTCCCCCACTCCCCTCCCACACACACACATCGATACATCGAGCGCTCTAGTCATGTCTCCCTGCCACACACAAACTTGACCTGTGCCCTCTAACATTTCGGTAGGTCAGTCGCCCTATATCTTTGACTTGCACACACACACACACACACACACACACACACACACACACACACACACACACAATTTCGATGGCTCTCTTCATCGATCTCGCACCCACCCACTTGATCCTCTCTTCGATCAGACGATATCTATGACCCTCCCTCTCTTCTCGTGGATTGCCCAACCCTCTATATATGATGTGGATAGGCCTCCATTTCACATACATTGCATGCAAAATTTTGTTTGAGATGTCATCGACACATATTCCCACAAATACATTCACAAAATCAACCCCACCCCATCCCAAAACAAAAAACACTCACGAACGCGATTTGTATCTCTCACACACACCCATGTAGGTGGGGGACATGCACGAAGAGAAGAGGTGCATGAACGGCACACGTACTCCCATCTCTTTCCCAACCACACCCGCGTGGGTACATGGTGGAGCTCATTTCTGTATGAAAAGGCAGCCCACATGGTAATTTGGCACGTGTACTGGTTGTCCACTTGGTGGAGGGAGGATCGCCTACCACGGGTGAACAAACAAAATGCAACTTGATGCGTTATGTTAAATAAGAGGCAAACCATGTGGGGCCTACCTTACAGGCAAGGCTCTATACACTGGAGTACTTTTGATGTGTCCCGTCAACTCGCAGAACGAGGAAAAGCTTGCTTAGTACGCCATCTCCCCCGCCCACGGGCGCGATGGCTCATAGGATGAGGTGAAGCTTGCTTAGTACTGTACGCCTTACGCCCGCTCCCTCGCCCACGCGCGTGGTGGATCGTAGGACGAGGAGAAAATTTTACTACTCCCTCCGTTTACTCCTCGTCCCTACTACCTTGGTTAGAGAGATTATCATATTGTTTGGAATATATATGTCCTTTAGTAGATTTCAATATGAACTACTAGTACATACTCCAAACACTGATGTATATAGATGTATTTTAGAGTGTAGATTCACTCATTTTGCTCCGTATGTAGTCCATATTGTGCCCCTTTTTGGTTCATAAGTCCTAGGACTTTTTCTAGTCCCAACTAAAAAGTCCCTACTCCTTAAAATGTCCCTCCCTGTTTGTTTCCAGGGACTAAAAAGTCCCTAGTCCCTCCCTAGAGGTTATTGAATGACCATGTTACCCCCAGTATACAGAAAAACAACAACCAAACAACACCATGGGGCAGCGGGGCAATGGGTGCAGGGAGGGGCATTGTTGGAAAGTCCCAAAAAAGACTCTCCTTGAGAGTCTTCTTCATTAAGTCCCAAAAAGCAAGTTTTAGTCCCTAGTAGTCCCTCCTGTTTGGTTAAAAAGTCTCTAAGAGGGACTTTTTCTAGTCCCTACACTAAAAAGTCCCTGGAAACAAACACCCCCTGAAATGGACGTAATAGTACACACTCTTCCTTGCCCCTCGACCCTCACCCACGTGGTGGACGTGCAGCAATTCATTTGGTCTCATATAGCCAGAACGATATATACTGCAGTACTATTATTGCTCAACTTCCCGAGGAGGCGAAGAGCCAATCGCAAGGTTAATATTTTGGAGATGCCAAGCACAAGGTTATAGGAGAACGAGTAGTAGGTGCCGCGTCATTTATAAATAAAGTTTTTTTTTTCTTAAGTGGCACGTACGCAATATGATAGGTTCATATGAAGAGAAAAGGAAACCGCTCCACTATCTTATATTTAGTAATTGGAGGCACCATTCATGATCTCTCATTAATCCACATCAGCAAAATTAACCAAACCGTTAGATTTAAAAATTTACGATTAGGATAAAAGAAAAATTTACATAACACCGATGATTCCATCTTATAGAAAAATGCATCTGATACGACTAACGTTATTGAAACAAATCAAGGTAAGCCTCACGTAAAAAAAACAAGGTTTCCAGCCGCAAGGATTTATCAAGTGCACTGCCTATCAAGTTTGATTACGTGTACGTCTAACTAGACCCGATCAAGGTTGTGTGCGTGCATGTTTAATAGAGCTAGCATGTGCGTGGCATCTCGCCGGACGAGCTTCCACATGACCGCGTTGAGAAGAAATCAAGCCAACATGCTTAGTCGCTGTTCACCACCGACACTCCGACCCGTCGGCCGACGCTGCAGACAAATACATGCACGGTTCTGCTGCCATCGATCGTATCTCTCACTTGCCCGTGTTAGCGGCCGGAAGAAATCAGCCAATGTTACATGTATGAACAGTATGTAGTAGCACATCTAGCCGGCCAAAATCAATCAACCTACTTGGGAAATCAGCTTGGTAAGTGTATGTGTATTCTTTCCTACTTTCTAAATCTGATGATCTTCTTCAATTTTGTCACACCAGTTCACAAATACATGTTGTAGGAGCTAGGTCTTATTTATGAGACAAGAAATATTATTTTTAATTGGAGAGAAGCAATAGTTCGTACTGCTGCTGCTGCTAGAATGATTGTCTTTGCTGGAGAAATAATTGAAACAACAACATATCTCTTTGTTCAGCAATGGCATCAACAATGTCAATGCATTGACGTGGTTGACACTCAAAACAAGGTATATACATCTCCAATAGATCTAATTTTCTTATCTTTGTAGTTGTTTATGAATGAAACAAGTCACGTCTATTTCTGTACGGATGACCTGTTGGACCGCTACTTCCTTGAAGACTGTAACATTTTCTAATAAATATTTCTCAAGATAATTAGTGCGGTAGATTGCTTAACTAAAAGTGTATCTCCAATGATAAAATGTAAAACAGTAAATAGTCCAACAATAAAAGGGGGAAGAATCAACGATCTGGCTCATTACCCGTGAAATAAAATTTTAAATCATAGTGCAACGATTAAATGAGGAAAGAGTCCGTCAGTATTAAGCTTCGATGAAAACGTGGGTTTAGAAGTTCATGCACTTTAAATGTGAGATCCAATCCACCCCAAGCGTCCATAGGTATTATGCTGGGAAGGAAGGAAACGTGAAAATTAAAATCACCTAACAAGTTGATTTTTTTAAATGGAAACATATTGATGAAGTTACACATGCATAAGTAGCACAGCTAGCAATGTATGTACATCATTCCACTACAAAGAAGAATATACGTACATCACGGAGTTCTCTTCACTATAAATTTGCCTACACTATAAGTGTATTGTGCGTAAATCTAAGTACTTGAATTAAATTTTTTCATTCAGAAATCACACTTAAGTATATTTTTCAAAATTTGTACATAACACGTACATAGTGTTTGCCGCAAACAAAAATGTACATAGTGTTTTCTTAAAATAAAAGTATATTAGTATACAAAAAGCTAAATCTATGTCAGAAATATATCAACAAATGCTAGATTATATTAAAAAATCCAAAATTGCTAGACCGTATGAGTGCAATAGAAATCCTAAAAAAAATCGAAAATTATCTAAACCGCGTGAGTGCATCAGAAACCAATTGATTTCATAAGTTCAGACACACAGGATATAAGTTACTTATATTATATTAATCACGCCCATAAATCACACATAAGAATATGTACCCGAATTTGCACATGATAGGCATACAAAATATTCAAAGGTATATGATTATCCACAATGTTTTATGTGTAGGGTGTATGGAAATATAATATTATATACGGTATGAAAATAAGTAGTAAAAATAATTCAAAATATACCGTGATTCTAATTTGTAGGGGACTTAAAATAAATATAATTAAATAATCTTTTTGCGTATAACATTATAATTTTTCAATAATTACTAGCCCGTGCAGTAGCACGGGTTGACGACTAGTATAGATAGTTAGGACGGGCCAACCTACACGGTTGCTTGCTGGGGTTGCTCTCTTCACACTCTCCCGCACAAAACGACTATGGCCACATCTCTAACATCCCGGCGGACCATGTCCGCCGGGAAGAGTGGATGCTTAGTGTAGATGTGGTCGCTGTCGCCGACGGTGAAAACCCACTATCGGCACGTCCCGATCAGGGGTCCCCGCCGTTCTCTCTCACAAAGCCGGTGAGGTTGCCTTCGTCCCTTGCTCACTGCCGCGACATGGGCAGTTGCCGCCTCCCGCCGCCCTCCTCAAGGTTGAGCTACATCCCGACATCCCTCAGGTACAACTCCCTTTACAGCCGGCTTGCACCACTGCTCCAGCTGCCCACATCACTCCATGTGGATATTTCTCTACTTCTTTGCCCCGCACATACCTCTACTGGCTTCTACGTACTGTATTTGTGATGAGTTTATGTCTCATCAACTAGTCCCAGTAATCTTATTCTAATCATGCTTCTTCAATTTCTTTGCCACAGGGATGCTCATCTCGATTTTGGTGAAACTACATAAAATGATCCGATGGTCAAAAGGTTGCAAACTTCATTTCTTAGGAAGCTCAAACTTTGCCAGCAAATTGAAGCCTGGTTAGGGTTTATGGTTCAAGGGCTAGGGACTGCATGGATCGTTTTTTACTTTAGCTGCCTCTATTCCAAAATAAGTGTCAACTTTAGTAGTAGTACAACTTTGTACTAAAGTTTGCATAAAGTTGAGACACTTATTTTGGAACGGAGGGAGTACATATTTGTTATGATCTGTCAATGATTGAGATGCAATAGCATGCATGTTAGTCTCCTTTGTATTTGATGAAATGTTGCAACGGGCAACCTTGGACGCAAGATACATGTAACAGAAGCTGGAAGCTTCATAGCATTGTACAAATTTATCTCGCTGATAAATTACAGTACATACTATACTAGTACTTACTCCGTTCCTAAATATAAGTCTTTTTAGAGATTTCACCATGAACCACATGCGGATGTATACATATGCATTTTAAGTGTAGATTCATTCATTTTGTTTCGTATGTAGTCCACCTAGTGGAATCTCTACAAAGACTTATCTACTATATCTTAATAGCTAGCCCCACTACTAGGAATTCTCTATCCTCTCCTTGAGCCACATCATCAAAATTAATGTAGCTGTTAGATGAACTAAATCAGTCCATAATAGCCGTCTGATCTAGACGTTGAGAGGCTCCACACTAAGCCACATGCAAGCATGCAGAAATACCATGGCATGCATGTGAGTGGGTTTTAAATCACATCAACATGTCTGCACGCAAGCATGCACCGGTAGCATGCATGTAAGTGAGCTTTTAAGTCCCATTAACATGTCAGAATGAATAATATAATCCCATTATGCAGTAGGAGTTGGCTGATCTTTTTTCCTTACGTGGGATGATCTAAATGATGATGGGATTTTTTTTAGTTTGGCTACCACATTTGTCATGCGGTTATAGTTTTTTTTTTAGTTCTATGAAATTGTTAATTTTACGCATAGAGATATACGGATGTTCCGCGGCAATGTGCAGAGACTCATCTAGTATTTAGGAACCGAGGGAGTACTATGTAAAGAGTTAGGTGTCGCACGGTGTCCAGAAAATATGGTGATAGTGTGAGGTGGGCCATGTAATCACTGAGCCTGCGTGTTTTCACTGCTCTTGCACTCCTTCGCTGTAAGAATGGAGAAAAATGTAATCTAGTAGTACCTCCTTTCACCGAAAGTGTGGGACATCTAGCGGTCCTACCACCTCAGTAATAATGACCAATGAGCCGTCAAATCACATAGACCCAGCAGTAAGTTGGACCGATGAAGCAACCATCACTCTTGAATCCGCTTCTCCCTTCAACGCAGGCGCCAGTGAGAGGTCGCGTCAGCTCTGCCTGGGCATGAATGCGGCACCGATTCTTTGGAGCGGTGATGACTGTTTCAGGCGGGAAGCGCGCGCGGGCGATGGAGGGGCTTTGGGTGGGCCAGGCTGGTCAGGAGCGGGTGTGGCAGCTGTCCGCCTGTCCCTACCGGACGCCCGGAAACGAGAGGATGCACCGACTCTCGCGGCTAAAATCGTACACTACACACCATCTCTCTGTAGGAGTAGGTCGATCTGTCGCTCTCTCTAACACACACATGCTGTTAAACACACACACACACGCACACACACATGTTCATAGAATAGGAAAATTTTGCGAGTGAGAAGCCACAGGAAGTGAGATACAAAGGGAGTACGTACAAGAAGAGAAGAGGTGATTTAATATTCCATCAAACCTGGACTGAGGAGTAGTACTCCCTCCGTCTAGGTGTTAAGTCATCTTACGGAAATCAGATATTTCCAAAATGTTTAGGCGTTGTCCATTAACTTCGCAGCTCAATCCCCTCCCGGCCTCGTTGCTAGCGAGCGTTGTTATTTAGGGAGCGTTTGTATCCTTAGCAAGAACAACTTATAGCATAGCCGGGCAAGGTTAGGCGTTTGGAACTGTTAAAATATGTTAGCTTTTGTGGGCCAGCTAGCTTGGGTGGGCTAGAAAAACCTTGCTCGCTCAGGGGAGCCAGATCGGCTCGCTTCCGACAGCAAACTTCGCGTAGTAGTAACATAGGCTAGTAACATATGCATGTTACTAGTCCAAGTTACTCACCACTATGACCAACCTAAGCAATGTAACCAAACGCTCCTTACTCTGCCTTGTTATCTCCCCCGGAAACCCAATGCATGGAGCACAACTAAGCGTTGACCAGTCAAGAAATCAAAGTCGGCTTGCATGCGAGTTAAGACGTGGCCCTGCATGTTATATAAAACGGCATCTCTTAGTTGTTTGGATTAATTGTTGCGTTTAGAGACAAAAATCAGGGCTTTGATTGGAGGAATGACCGGTCAAGTTTCTCCTTCTCCTCCAATCTACTTGCACCTTGGCCCCACTGCACCTTCTAACGTGACTTATTACACCTAGACGGAGGGAGTAGTACGAGATACGGTGGCACACTGACTTAGGTCGAATACAAGTGCCCAAAATTGTGTGCATGTTATAATAAGGATTCACTTAAAATAGTACGTGAGCGAACAAAGGGATCAATTGGACAGTGTTCCCGAGCAGTAGCGAGATGTGTGAGGTAAGATACACCGCTGGCGCTTTTAATTTTTCTTATTAATTTGTTTGTTTCACCCTCTGACTGGTGGGACCCAACGTACTACGTGGAGAGAGGTAAGGTGACTAAGGCTGCATTATTTCTGCACCACTGTGGATAGTCTTACCACCAAAGCCACATGACACGATTATGATTTAAATTCCAGTGAGGTAAGATAAGGATATTTCAGTATATATATACACGCTGGAGCCTCAGCACTTGTAGTTGCTCTCTTCACACTCTCTCACCCTCTCCAGATCTAAACAAGACTTCATTGGCCTCTCTCTCAGCACTTGTAGTTGCTCTCTTCACACTCTCTCACCCTCTCCAGATCTAAACAAGACTTCGTTGACCTCTCTCTCCCCTCAGTGCTGGTCGTCGTCGCCGTCGGCGAGGGAGGGAATCCACTACCGGCGTAGCTATTCACTTTGACCCAAGGCGGCTGGGAGGGCCTCGACCCCTTCTTCTTTGCCACCGTCCGTCAGTCCACGAACCACGCCCAAGAACCTTAAGGTATAATTTACTTATTCCACATGCATTGCTCTAGCTGCATGTGGGATTTTTTCGCTTCTGCACTCGAATCTAGGTGTTGGATCAAACAGGAAAGTAGTGGGGAAAGTTGTATACCATGAATCTAGGACGTGGTTCACAGAGGAAAGGAGTGAGGGAAAGTAGTGGGAAAATTAGTATAGCATGAATCTAGGACGTGGTTCAAAAAGGAAAGGAAGGGGGAAAGTTGTATCACATGAATCTAAGACGTGATTCAAAGAGAAAAGGAATGGGGGAAAGTAGTGGGGAAAGTTGTACAGCATAAATATAGGACGTGGTTCAAAGAGGAAAGGAAGGGGGAAAGTACTAGTACAGACTGGCTATCCAGCACCTACGTTGGTCGAAAAGGGAAAACAATGACAAACGCAGTACGCACATCTGTAACGAACTGATCTTTTGTTTTGGGGGACAAGGCTGTAGAGTTTGAGCAGGACTAGATTTGTTGCGCTCACATAGGGAAAGGTGTCTAAATATAACAAAACTGGGACCAACACAAATATGCTCCTTGGTTGTTTTTTCTTTGTTGCAACAGATCATGCGATCACCACAAGACATCGGTAGATGCACATGGTGCTAGTCGTCCCACTGTCCCGTGCAACTCTTTAGCTGTTGTTAATCTAAGGCCCTGTTTGGTTAAAAACTCCCTAGTCCCTACATGCTTGGTTCCAGGGACTAAACATGGACTAGAGGTTATTAAATGACACGCTAAAAGACCATGTTACCCCTAGTAATGAACTAATAGAGAAAAGGTGCGATGCGTGGCAGGGGCAACTGTTGGAAAAAGTCCCAAAAAGACACTCCCTCGGGGTCTTCTTTCTTTAGTCCCAAATGCCCACTTTTAGTCCCTAAAAGTCCCTCCTATTTGGTTTAGATGGGACTGACACGGAGTTTTTTTAGTCCCTACACCAAAATGTCCCTGTAAACAAACACCCTCTAATAATGTCATGGAAAATTGATGCAATGCCACAGTTAAAAGCAAATTACATGTTTAACAAGTTTTATTGCTAATATAATCTCTATGTTAATATTAATCAATGCCACCGTTTGAGAAATGCTACTGTCTTGCTTTCTTTCCCATTTAGATAAGGTAGATGCTTCTTTTTGTTCGCTTCTGTGTCATCCACCGTTATTGACCACTAGTTGTTTCCTTTTCACCTATGTGTAAACAGGGTTATCTACTTCACCTCGTTGCCATTGTGACCTTTTGTTGCACTGCATAAAACACTTTTGTTTTAAGAGTGTTTTGTGCAGTTCAACCAAAATGTCACACCAACAACGTTGCTTGATTGCTTGATCTTAGTGGAACTGCACAAGAGGAGATCTTACTTCCTATCCGTGTTGGCAAATTTGGTTCAGATCTTCTTCTTGTGAGTTGTTTGAATTCCGCGTCATGAGAGGTCAGTACTAGCCTTCTTTCACATGATTCTGAAGTGTGCTTTCATATGTTGTGCTACTTGTACGGTAATGTTGCTTGATTTTAGTGAACTGCACAAATGGAGACAGGACTTCCAATCTGTATGTGCACCGTAATATCCCATTGAGGTAAGATCAGGATATTTCACAACTGTTGGGATGTATCTTGCCACTTTCATCAGAAAATTAATGTCATTGTTTAGTGCCATACTTGTGCTCCCTAATTGACATGCCAAATATTACATTGAAGGAGAAGCTTGTCTATTATTGAACCAAGTGATGAAGGGGAAGAACAAGCGGAAGAAAAACAAAAATCAACTCTCGGTGCTGTAATGAAGCATTGGAACTGTGATGACACATGTAATGATATAGTTTTCCATCTTAATTTATTGCTATGCCTGGACCGAGCAGTTATTTTGCTACTGATTTGATGCCACTCTTAATGTAATACGTAATTATCTCTACTTGTGCAAACAGGGATCTTCTTTGAAGATACCATATATTTTAGTGGAACTGCACAAGAAGATGTTGGAAACATTAAACTAATCGAGGAGTATATAGTAAGCATGGCCACCACAGTGGATAGCAATAGATGGTTCGGAGAAGTGCTTCATATGTATGCTCTACACAATAAGCCTCCCGACAAAGGTTGGTACTACCACTGATTTCATCCATATGATTGAGCTTTGTCATCTCTATTGGTGTTGTGCTACTATTTAGATACTGCCATGAAAAAGTGGTATTGTCCTTCAGAAGTGCTTCATCTGTGTTGTTTTAAATATTTCCTTTCCTTTTTTTCGAGCAAACAGGGATGCTAGCATTTAGTTGTCCTCTTGTCTTTGCACAACAGGATCATCCTCCTCTGAAGAAGAATATGGAGTACATGAAGTGACTAGTTCCGATTATGCCAGGATGAAGAAGCCCTGTCTATCTTCTCATCGGAAGGAGCAGTTGAAGGATGGTTACATTACTCCCCACAAGACCAAACTAACTTCAGCTCAGAAGGATGACAAATCTCCATTTTCTTGTTGTGATGTGCGAGTAGTACAATGTTGTTCTCGGATTCTTTCCGGTGAGTTCCTTTCTAAAAGTGTGCTCTACATGGACCATGTAGGTGCCTGTTTAAACTCTCAATTCATAGTACAGTTTGCTTTATACTAATCAACTTTTTTGTATTTGTGCAAACGGGGGTGCTCAGCTTGATTTCAATGGGAACTGCACAAAATTTTTATGAATACATTGAATCATTCATTTCCACCACAAGAAAGGAGGTGACGATAAGTTCAAGGCGTTGCAACATATAAGGGCGAAATCATACAAGCTACATGCAATTTGGTTGATTTTGGTGGAACTGCACAAAAAGAACAACTGGTTTATTTAGCACGAGGTGCCATGTCAATGTCCGAACTGATGGCAAACCCTATCCATTCCACAATCGTAGGCATTTGATATTTTGGAATGGGACAACCTTGTCAAATTTTGCTTTGATTTTAGTAAGAAGACATGCGTTTGATATTTTCGAATGGGACGCCCTTTGCTGCCAGCAGCGTCGATCATTTTTTTCTTTATTCTTTAGTTGTGAAGTAAATATTGGCTCTGACATGTGAATCGCTGAGATGCATAATCATCGATTGTTTTGAATGTTCTCTATGAATTGCAAGGCCTGTGTGTTTGATTGCAATGTACAGAAACGCTAAAAAGCTGGTCAAACTCTTTGTACTCATACATTTCCTTTTTACTTTGCACATTGTGAAAGTGCATACTTTTTTCTATAAGATTGGTCAAAGTAGAGATACATTGACTACAGACAAAACTTGTATGCAGACTAGAAAGGACCGGAGGGAGTACATGTGATCTGCTGCAAACGAGGTGATCACCCTGGGAATAATGCTAGTACGTATTGTTTTGGATGTTCATCCAATGCCAGTGATACAAGAATTCAAACTAATCGAAATAAATTCATTCATACACGGTCGGATTTCATATAAACATGACGGATTTCATTACATTTCATACATTCTTCAACTAAAAAGGGGTGCGCTGGAGGTATAATTAATTAACCAAAGCTACCCACCTATGTCCGGCTGAGCCGAACAGAAGCTTCAATGACTTAAACTGCAGGTGCAGTTGCGTAACTGACATGTGGCCTACTGGGCCCACGTGTCGATCAATAACCGCACCAGCGATTAAAGTAGAAGCGACATCCTTCTCCAACACAGCTCTCCGATTCCACGTCACCGCCAAGAAGCTAACCCGCCGTCAATGGTCAACCCGCCTAGCTTTGCTTCAACCGGAGGGTAGCAGCGGTGGCCTTACTTGGACCCGAGCGGCGGCGACCTACCGTGTTCTACTCTTCCTCATTTTCTGTGTGGTGCGGCCTCGTTGGCAGCGGGGCAGGGCCTCGGCGGAGCCGGCGATGTCCTCTATCTCGTTGCAGGCGGGTGGCGCCTCGGCGGAGCGATGGAAATCCCCTCTTTGCGGCAGGTGGGGCCTCGGCTGAGCCGGCGATGTCCTCTGCCTTGTTGTTGGCGGGGCGGGTCCTCGGCGGAGCCGACAATGTCCTCTGTTTCATTGTTGGCGCCGCGGGGCCTCGGCGGAGCAGGGCCTCATCGATGCCAGTGGAGCAGGGACTCGTTGGAGCCGGCATTGTCCTCTGCCTCGTCATCAATCTCGCCAAACAGCGCCTCGCCCGCTTCATCGCCCTCTTTGTAGGCGGCCGCAGCATCCGCCACCCGCATGTGGTACCGCCAGCGCTCGAGGCGGCCCTCGTGGGCGGAGCGGTACGAGTCGAGCAGCGCCTCCTGCTCCGCCCGCTCCACGGCAATCTGCTCCTCCGCCTACAGGTGCTCCTGGAGGAGATGGTGGTTGTAGGCGGCGTCGACCTGCGCCTCCCGGAACTGCTCCTCACGCTTCTGCCTCACCGTGTCCATATATTGGGCACGGGCCTCGCCGATGGTCATGGTGCAATGCACCGGCGAGGATGGCGCAGAGGAGGGGGTTGGCGTCGGATAGTCGACTACCATGTTCTCCATTGGGATGTCTTCGTCCTCCGGCTGCCTGCCGGCCAGCCAGTTGGCAGCAATGGCTGCCATCTCCTTGTGGTCTGTCGTCCGCCCGTCCCGAAGAGCGCTAGAGCGCGAGGAAGCCATGGTGGGCAGTAGTGCTGTGGACAGGAGAAAGGGAACGGATGCGAATGATTGTGGCTATGGCCGGCGCAGCAGTTTATATAGCAATGGTGGGCAGCGGAGGGACGGACGTGTGGTGCCGGAGTAGCCGCCTCGGCAACCGCGTATCAATAATGTTGGCGGTAGATGGAAGGACGGACGACACTTGTGTCGTTTGAAGGCGGAGCAATCGCCTGCACCGGGAAGCGGGGCGGGCGGCGCTTACTGTTTCGGTCAGAAAGCGCGCGTGGGCAAGGAGATGACTTTACTTTGAGAGGATGACAATGGGGACCCACCAGGGCCATAGCCTCACGTACGCAAGGGCCTCCTTGTTATATAAAACTAATTTTTTTTGCTTCCTCATGGTTTCCTGACATCACGGTCCCACACCATTGTCAACCTATGTAGTCAATAAACGAGTGAATTGCACAAGAAGCGGCCGACAGCTGGGACCAAGCAGCTCGAGCAGTATTTGTGTTTTTGAGGTGTGAGCACTTCAGAGTTTTTCTTGAGCGATGTTTAGCCCAGATATTAATTTTTCTCCTCTGAACAACAACGAAAACATCGCTTCATGTATTAATTTTACTTGAGCGATGTTTAGCCCATATATCCAGCCCAGATATTAATTTTTTTCAAGCTGAAAATGGCTAGCCCAGCTATACTTTTTTTTAGGAATACCCAGGTAAGGTCAAGTTGTTATTCTCCGCCCTGCTGGGCTGCAAATCTTTCCTAGGAGGGATGCATTAGGCTTAACA
This sequence comes from Aegilops bicornis, assembly GCA_021605145.1. Taxonomy (NCBI): domain Eukaryota; kingdom Viridiplantae; phylum Streptophyta; class Magnoliopsida; order Poales; family Poaceae; genus Aegilops; species Aegilops bicornis. Next base: position 248,772,899 of record CM038673.1, on the reverse strand, counting down.
AGAAAATGGGCTTTAAGAAATAATAAATCGGATGTAATTATAAAAGTTGGGCAGTAACTATAAAAAATGCACCAAACACGTAATTACTTTATAAAATATATTTTTAGATATTGAAAATTTTAATTTCATTAATTGTTGCGAGCGCAATGTTTTGTTGTATTTTTACGTAATATAAATTTATATTGAAATTGTATTTAATCTGACTAGAAATTTCGGGATAAAAATATTTCGGGCCCCATCAAAATGTGGGAAATTTTATTGAATTCTATTTTGAACGGTTGGTTGAAATGGGTTGTACTTTTAACAAACTGTAAATGGGCTGTAGTAAATTCCATTAGAATTCAAAAATGGGCTGCACATTCTTACAAATCTTAAATGGGCTATAAGTTCTCTGCCACACACTTGTGGCCTTACTAAGTTGACGCGTCCCCTCAAAAAAAAGAGAGTTGACGCGTATGCAAGGCTTTGTCAACTTATAGTCAACACACGGTTCTAGCAGCAGTGGCCGTTGGATGTCCATCCAACGGATGCCGTGCTTCTTCTTCAATCTCGGATATTCTAGCTTCACCCGCCCAAAAAATGATTCCTCCCCCTGACATCTGGGGTGCACCATTTCGGAAGCTGACCTGTGGGCCTACTAAGTTGACGTGTACCAAGGGCTTTGTCAACTTAGTCAATATAAACGATTCTAGCTGCAGCGACCATATGATGTCCATCCAACGGCCATCGTGCTTCTTCAACCTCTGGTCTTCTTGCTCCAGCCGTCCATAGCAGCGCCGGTCATGCCGCTGCTCCTGCCTCCGTGGCGGCTGTCTTTGCCTTGGAGGCCTCACCGCCCCCTACTACTCCCACCGCTGGCCAGGCCTTCCCTCCACTCACCCACACCCCCTGTTATTCTACGGCGACGGCAGCCTCACACCACAGCCGAACCAGTGAACCCTCGTACTCCTCTCCGCGTGGGCATCCACTACCGTGTCTTCCTCGGCTCCGCGTCGTCCCCTTCCTAGGCCTTGTCGCCGCGTCCACCGTCGTGGTGCTCTCGGTGGCGTGGTCAACGTGGTCAAGGAACGACTTCCATCGGACGTGGACTGTACATGGAGAGCCTGACAGGTGGGTCCACGTGGACTGTATCGCCTGAGCACTTCGTTGGTTTTCCCTTGAAGAGGAAAGGGTGATGCAGCAAAGTAGCGTAAGTACTTCCCTCAGTTTTTGAGAACCAAGGTATCAATCCAGTAGGAGGCTCCACGCAAGTCCCTCGTACCTATACAAACAAACAAGAACCTCGCAACAACGCGATAAAGTGATTGTCAATCCCTTCACGGCCACTTGCGAAAGTGAGATCTGATAGAGATAATAAGATAAGATAAATATTTTTGGTATTTTTATGATATAGATTGGAAAGTAAAGATTGCAAAATAAAGTAGATCGGAAACTTATATGATGGAAGATAGACCCGGGGGCCATAGGTTTCACTAATGGCTTCTCTCAAGATAGCATAAGCATTACGGTGGGTGAACAAATTACAGTTGAGCAATTGATAGAAAAGTGCATAGTTATGAGAATATCTAGGCATGATCATGTATATAGGCATCATGTCCGCAACAAGTAGACCGACTCCTGCCTGCATCTACTACTATTGCTCCACACATCTACCGCTATCCAAAGCATGCATCTAGAGTATTAAGTTCATAAGAACAGAGTAACACATTAGGCAAGATGACATGATGTAGAGGGATAAACTCAAGCAATATGATATAAACCCGATCTTTTTATCCTCGATGGCAACAATACAATATGTGCCTTGCTGCCCCTGCTGTCACTGGGAAAGGACACCACAAGATTGAACCCAAAGCTAAGCACTTCTCACATTGCAAGAAAGATCAATCTAGTAGGCCAAACCAAACTGATAATTCAAAGAGACTTGCAAAGATAACCAATCATACATAAAAGAATTCAGAGGAGATTCAAATATTTCTCATAGATAAACTTGATCATAAACCCACAATTCATCGGATCTCGACAAACACACCGGAAAAAGAGTTACATTGAATAGACCTCCAAGAAGATCGAGGAGAACTTTGTATTGAGATTCAAAGAGAGAGAAGAAGACATCTAGCTAATAACTATGGACCCGAAGGTCTGTGGTAAACTACTCACAACTCATCGGAGAGGCCTTGGCGATGATGTAGAAGCCCTCCGTGATCGATTCCCCCTCCGACGGAGCACCGAAAAAGGCCCCAAGATGGTATCTCGTGGATACAGAAGGTTGCGGCGGTGGAAATAGGGTTTCGTGGTGCTCCTGGATGTTTTCGGAGTACGTAGATATATATAGGCGAAGGAAGTCGGTCAGGGGAGCCACGAGGGGCACACGAGGGTGGGGGGCGCGCCTTGCACCCTCGTGGCTGCCTCGGCTGCTTGACGTCCACTCCAAGTCTCCTGGATTGCATTTGTTCCAAAAAGATCGCTCCTGAAGGTTTCATTCCGCTTGGACTCCGTTTGATATTCCTTTTCTTCGAAACACCGAAATAGGCAAAAAAACAGCAATTCGGGCCGGGACTCCGGTTAGTAGGTTAGTCCCAAAAATGATATAAAAGTGTAAAGTAAAGCCCATAAACATCCAAACGGGTAATATAATAGCATGGAACAATAAAAAATTATAGATACTTTGGAGACGTATCAACCTTCATTTAAAACAATGTGGAATAGTTTCACAACTCACGCCACTTGGAACACCACAGCGTAATGGTGTGTCCGAATGTTGTAATCGTACTTTATTGGATATGGTGTGATCTATGATGTCTCTTAACGATTTACCACTATCGTTTTGGGGTTATGCATTAGAGACATCTGCATTCACGTTAATTAGGGCACCATCTAAACGACACCGTGTGAACTGTGGTTTAGCAAGAAACCTAAGCTGGTGTTTCTTAAAGTTTGGGGTTGCGATGCTTATGTTAAAAAGCTTCAGCCTGATAAGCTCGAACCCAAATCGGAGAAATGTGTGTTCATAGGATACCCAAAAGAGACTATTGGGTACACATTCTATCACAGATCCGAAGGCAAGATTTTTTTTTGCTAAGAATGGATCCTTTCTAGAGAAGGAGTTTCTCTCGAAAGAAGTGAGTGGGAGGAAGGTAGAACTTGATGAGGTAATTGTACCTTCTCTCGAATTAGAAAGTTGCTCATCACAGAAATCAGTTTTAGTGATGCCTACACCAACTAGAGAGGAAGCTAATGATGATGATCATGAAACTTTAGATCAAGTTACTAATGAACCTCGTAGGTCAACCAGAGCACGTTCCGCTTTTGATGGTACGGTAATCCTGTTCGGAAGTCATGTTACTAGACCATGATCGATGAACCTACGAACTATGAGGAAGCGATGATGAGCCCAGATTCCATAAAATGGCTTGAGCACATGAAATCTGAGATGGGATCCATGTATGAGAACAAAGTATGGACTTTGGTTGACTTGCTCGATGATCAACAAGCCATTGAGAATAAATGGATCTTTCAAGAGGAAGGCAGCGGTGATAATAGTGTTACTATCTACAAAGCTCGGATTATCGCAAAAGGTTTTCGACAAGTTCAAGGTGTTGACTACGATGAGATTTTCTCTCTCGTATCGATGCTTAAGTCTGTCCGAATCATGTTAGCAATTGCCACGTTTTATGAAATCTGGCAAATGGAAGTCAAAAAATGCATTCCTTAATGGATTTCTTAAAGAAGAGTTGTATATGATACAACCAGAAGGTTTTTTCAAATCCTAAAGGTGCTAACAAAATGTGCAAGCTCCAGCGATCCATGTATGGACTGGTGCAAGCATCTGAGAGTTGGAATATATACTTTGATAAGATGATCAAAGCATATGGTTTTATACAGACATTTGGTGAAGCCTATGTTTACAAGAAAGTGAGTGGGAGCACTACAGCCTTTCTGATAAGTATATATGTGAATGACATATTGTTGATTGGAAATGATGTAGAATTTTCTGGAAAGCATAAAGGAGTGTTTGAAATGAGTTTTTCAAAGAAAGACCTCGGTGAAAGCTGCTTACATATTGAGCATCAAGATCTATAGAGATAGATCAAGATGCTTGATAAGTTTTTTCAATGAGTACATACCTTGACATGATTTTGAAGTAGTTCAAAACGGAACAGTCAAAGACGGAGTTATTGCCTGTGTTGAAAGGTGTAGTTCAGTAAGGACTGAAAACCCGACCACGGCAGAAAATAGAAAGAGGATGAAAAATCATTCCCTATGCCTCAGTCATAGGTTCTGTAAAGTATGTTATGCTATATACCAGACCTGTTGTGTACCTCACCATGAGTTTGGCAAAAGGGTACAATAGAGATCCAGAAGTGGATCACTAGACATCGATCAAAATTTTCCTTAGAGGACTAAGGAAATATTTCTTGGTTATATAGGTGATAAAGAGTTTGTCATAAAGAGTTAAGTCAATGCAAGTTTTTACACTGATCCGGATGACTCTGAGTCTCAATCTGGATACATATTGAAAGTGGAAGCAATTACCTAGAGTAGCTCCGTGCAGAGCATTGTAGACCTAGAAATTTGCAAAATACATACTGATATGTCTCCGTCGTATCTATAATTTTTTATTGTTCCATGCCAATATTCTTCAACTTTCATATACTTTTGGCAACTTTCTATATTATTTTTGGGACTAGCATATTGATCCAGTGCCTAGAGCCAGTTCCTGTTTGTTGCATGTTTTATGTTTCGCAGAAACCCAATATTAAACGGAGTCCAAATGTGATAAAAACGGACGGAGAATTATTTTGGAATATTTATGATTTTGGGGAAGTAGAATCAACGCGAGACGGTGCCCGAGGTCCCCACGAGGTGGCCCGCACCCACTTATCTTGGCGCGCCTGACCCTCGTGGGCCCCTCGTAAGGCGGTTGCTGCTCTTCTTTGGCCGCAAGAAAGCTAATTTTTGGAAAAATATCTGGGCGAAGGTTTCAATCCAATCGGAGTTACGGATCTCCGGATATAAAAGAAACGGTGCCAGGGCAGAATCTGAGAGCGCAGAAACAGAGAGAGACAGAGACACATACCCAATCTCGGAGGGGCTCTCGCCCCTCCCATGCCATGGGAGCCAAGGACCAGAGGGGAGACCCTTCTCCCATATAGGGAGGAGGTCAATTAAGAAGAAGAAGAAGAAGAAGGGGGGCTCTCTCCCCCTTGCTTCAGTGGCGGAGCAACGCCTCCGGGGGCCATCATCATCACCGCGATCTACACCAACACCGCCATCATCTTCACCAACATCTCCATCACCTTCCCCCATCTATATTCAGCGGTCCACTCTCCCGCAAACCCGATGTACCCTCTACTTCAACATATTGCTTTATGCTTCATATTATTATCCAATGATGTGTTGCCATCCTGTGATGTCTGAGTAGATTTTCGTTGTCCTACCGGTGATTGATGAATTGCTATGATTGGTTTAATTTGCTTGTGGTTATGTTGTTGTCCTATTGTACCCTCTGTGTCACGCAAGCGTGAGGGATTCCCGCTGTAGGGTGTTGAAATACGTTCATTATTCGCTTATAGTGGGTTGCTTGAGTGACAGAAGCATAAACCCGAGTAAGGGGGTTGTGGCGTATGGGATAAAGGGGACTTGATATGTTAATGCTATGGTTGGGTTTTACCTTAATGATCTTTATTAGTTGCAGATGCTTGCTAGAGTTCCAATCATAAGTGCATATGATCCAAGAAGAGAAATTATGTTAGGTTATGCCTCTCCCACATAAAACTTGCTATCGGTCTAGTAAAGTAGTCAATTGCTTAGGGACATTTTCACAACTCCTACCACCACTTTTTCACACTTGCTATATTTACTTTATTGCTTCTTTATCTAAACAGACCCTAGTTTATATTTGCGTTCTCTTTATTATCTTGCAAACCTATCCAACAACACCTACAAAGTACTTCTAGTTTCATACTTGTTCTAGGTAAAGCGAACACTAAGCATGCGTAGAGTCGTATCAGTGGCAGATATGACTTGAGAGAATATTTGTTCTACCTTTAGCTCCTCATTGGGTTTGACACTCTTACTTATCGAAAGAAGCTACAATTATCCCCTACACTTGTGGGTTATCAAGACCTTTTTCCGGGCGCCGCTGTCGGAGTCATAGCGTGGGGTGAATATTCTCGTGTGTGCTTGTTTGCTTTATCACTAAGTAATTTTTATTTGCTGTTCTAAATTGTTCTCTATCTTTAGTTACGGATATGGAACACGAAATACCAAAAAAATTAGGTGTACTTGCTACCCATGGAGACGAGGAACCTCCTAAAACCCTCGATGCTCATTATGAGAAAGATATTATGTACTACTTTGATAATCCTGAGAAAACCCCATTCAATTATGTTATGGGAGACACGTTGGATCAACGTGAATACTTTAGGGATTATCGCTTGACACCAAAAGGGAAACTATTATGGGATCAAATTTATATGTTGCGTTGGTATGCTCAGTATCTATGCTTGAGACATGATTATACTTGTTGCTCTAGGATGAAGGCTCCACACCTTCCCTTTTCATGCAAATTTAATGATAATGAAACCTTAGCTTCTTACGCTAATGGTATATATGATTACTATGATGTGGAACGAATAGAAGAATTCATTGCTTTTATGGGTGCTTATGAGATTGAATCTATGTTTAAAGAGTTTGACGATTTTGATGATTCAGTTTATAGACCTGAAAATTTTGCTATACTTAAATATTGCTATGAAAATTATGAATACAATTCCGATATTGATGCATTTATTGAGGAAGTCTGCACTGTCCAAGAAGAGACTAATATTTTGCAGAGTCTGTGGAAGAAGGAATTGAAGGAATTGTGAGCTCATTGGATGAAAAAGGTGATGAGGAGAGCGAAGAACAAAAGGAGGAAGAGCGGATTAGCTACCCGTGCCCACCTTCTAATGAGAGTAACTCTTCAACTCATACATTGTTTAATTCCCCTTCATGCTTACCGAAGGATGATTGCTATGATGATTGTTATGATCCCAGTGATTCTCTTGAAATATCCCTTTTTGATGATGCTTGTGGCCAAGATGCCAATATGAATTATATTTATGGAGATGAACTTGCAATAGTTCCTTATGTTAAACATGAAATTGTTGCTATTGCACCCACGCATGATAGTCCTATTATCTTTTTGAATTCTCCAAACTACACTATATCGGAGAAGTTTGTGCTTATTAAGGATTATATTGGTGGGTTGCCTGTTATCACTACACATGATGATTTGATAGATAGAATATGCATGTGCTTGCTGCTCCTACTTGAGAGGAACTATATCTCCACCTCTCTATGTTTCCAATATGATAAAATTGCAAGAAACTGCTTATACTATGCATTGGCCTTTACTTGGTGTGCATGAATTGTTCTTTTATGACATGTTGATGCATAGGAACAGAGTTAGACTTCGTTGTTTCTTGATATATGTTACTTTGTGCTCACTACTAAATTACAAATCATTGTTAATTAAAATTGGCTTTGATATACCTTGGGATCCGGGTGGACGATCCATCATTTGAGCACTATATGCCTAGCTTAATGGCTTTAAAGAAAGCGCTCCCAGGGAGACAACCCAGAAGTTTTAGAGAGTAATTTATTGATGGGGAACGTAGAAATTTCAAAAAAATTCCTACGCACACACAAGATCATGGTGATGGCATAGCAACGAGAGGGGAGAGTATTGTCCACGTACCCTCGTAGACCGTAAGCGGAAGCGTTATGACAACGCGGTTGATGTAGTCGTACGTCTTCACGATCCGACCGATCCAAGTACCGAACGTACGGCACCTCCGAGTCCAGCACACGTCCAGCTTGATGACGATCCCCGGGCTCCGATCCAGCAAAGCGTCGGGGATGAGTTAGTCAGCACGACGACGTGGTGACGATGATGATGCTCTACCGGCGCAGGGCTTCGCCTAAACTCCGCGACGATATGACCGAGGTGGAATATGGTGGAGGGGGGCACCGCACACGGATAAGGAACGATCCGTAGATCAACTTGTGTCTTCTGGGGTGTTCCCCTGCCCCCGTATATAAAGGAGGGAGGGGGAGGTGCGGCCGGCCCCCAAGGGGTGCGCCTGGAGGAGTCCTACTCCCACCGGGAGTAGGACTCCCCCCCTCTTGCCTTGTTGGAGAAGGAAAGGGGAAGGGAAGAGGAAGAGGCGCCCCCTTCTCCTTGTCCTATTCGGACTAAGGGGGGGAGGGGCGCGCGGCCTGCCCTGGCCGGCCCTCCTCTTCTCCCATATGGCCCACTAAGGCCCATTAACCCCCGAGAGGGTGCCGGTAACCCCCCGATGTTCCGGTAAAATCCCGATTTCACCCGGAACCATTCCGATATCCAAATATAGGCTTCCAATATATCAATCTTTATGTCTCGACCATTTCGAGACTCCTCGTCATGTCCGTGATCACATCTGGGACTCAACAAACTTCGGTACATCAAAACTTGTAAACTCATAATAAAACTGTCATCGTAACGTTAAGAGTGCGGACCCTACGGGTTCGAGAACTATGTAGACATGACCTAGAACTATTCTTGGTCAATAACCAATAGCGGAACCTGGATGCCCATATTGGTTCCTACATATTCTACGAAGATCTTTATCGGTCAAACCGCATAACGACATACGTTGTTCCCTTTGTCATCGGTATGTTACTTGCCCGAGATTTGATCGTCGGTATCCAATACCTAGTTCAATCTCGTTACCGGCAAGTCTCTTTACTTGTTCCGTAATACATCATCTTGCAACTAACTTATTAGTTGCAATGCTTGCAAGGCTTATGTGATGTGTATTACCGTGAAGGCCCAGAGATACCTCTCCGACAATCGGAGTGACAAAACCTAATCTCGAAATATGCCAACACAACATGTACCTTTGGAGACACCTGTAGTACTCCTTTATAATCACCCAGTTACGTTTTGATGTTTGGTAGCACCCAAAGTGTTCCTCCGGTAAACGGGAGTTGCATAATCTCATAGTTACCGGAACATGTGTAAGTCATGAAGAAAGCAATAGCAACATATTAAACGATCAAGTGCTAGGCTAACGGAATGGGTCAAGTCAATCACATCATTCTCCTAATGATGTGATCCCGTTAATCAAATGACAACTCTTTTGTCCATGGCTAGGAAACATAACCATCTTTGATAAACGAGCTAGTCAAGTAGAGGCATACTAGTGACACTATGTTTGTCTATGTATTCACACATGTATTATGTTTCCGGTTAATACAATTCTAGCATGAATAATAAACATTTATCATGATATAAGGAAATAAATAATAACTTTATTATTGCCTCTAGGGCATATTTCCTTCAGTCTCCCACTTGCACTAGAGTCAATAATCTAGTTCACATCGCCATGTGATTTAACACCAATATTCATATCTGTATATAATTAACACCCATAGTTCACATCGTCATGTGACCAACACACAAAGGGTTTACTAGAGTCAATAATCTAGTTCACATTGCAATGTGATTAACACCCAAAGAGTACTAAGGTGTGATCATGTTTTGCTCGTGAGAGAAGCTTAGTCAACGGGTCTGTCACATTCAGAGCCGTATGTATTTTGCAAATATTCTATGTCTACAATGTTGTGCACGGAGCTACTCTAGCTAATTGCTCCCACTTTCAATATGTATCCAGATTGAGACTTAGAGTCATCTGGATCAGTGTAAAAAGCTTGCATCGATGTAACTCTTTCTGACGTGCTCTTTTATCACCTCCATAATCGAGAAATATTTCCTTAGTCCTCACTAAGGATGTTCTTGACCAATGTCCATGATCTACTCCTAGATCACTATTGTACCCCTTGCCAAATTCAGAGCAAGGTATACAATAGGTTTGGTACATAGCATAGCATACTTTATAGAACCTATGATCGAGGCATAGGGAATGACTTTCATTCTCTTTTCTATTTTCTGCCGTGGTCGGGATTTGAGTCTTACTCAATTTCACACCTTTGCAACACATGCAAGAACTTTTCTTTGACTGTTCCATTTTGAACTATTTCAAAATCTTGACAAGGTATGTACTTATTGAAAAACTTATCAAGCGTCTTGATCTATCTTAATAGATCTTGATGCTCAATATGTAAGCAGCTTCACCGAGGTCCTTCTTTGAAAAACTCCTTCCAAATACTCCTTTATGCTTTGCAGAATAATTCTACATTATTTCCGATCAACAATGTGTCATTCACATATACTTATCAGAAATGCTGTGGTGCTCCCACTCACTTTCTTGTAAATACAGGCTTCTTCAAAAGACTGTATAAAAACATATGCTTTGATCACACTATCAAAGCGTTTATTCCAACTCCGAGAAGCTTGCACCAGTCCATAGATGGATCGCTGAAGCTTGCACATTTTGTTAGCTCCTTTAGGATTGACAAAACCTTTTGGTTGCATCATATTCAACTCTTCTTTAATAAATCCATTAAAGAATGTAGTTTTGACATCCATTTGCCAGATTTCATAAAATGTGGCAATTGCTAACATGATTCTCGACAGGACTTAAGCATCGCTACAGCTTGTGAAAATCTCATTGTAGTCAACACCTTGAACTTGTCGAAAACCTTTTTGCGACAAGTCGAGCTTTGTAGATAGTAACACTACTATCAGCATCTGTCTTCCTCTTGAAGATCCATTTATATAATATGGCTTGCCGATCATCGGGCAACTCCATCAAAGTCCACACTTTGTTCTCATACATGGATCCCATCTCAGATTTCATGGCCTCAAGCCATTTCGCGGAACCTGGGCTCATCATCGCTTCCTCATAGTTCATAGGTTTATCATGGTCTAGTAACATGACTTCCAGAACATGATTACCGTACCACTCTGGTGCGAATCTTACTCTGGAAGACCCACGAGGTTTGGTAGCAACTTGATCTGAAGTTTCATGATCATCATCATTAACTTCCTCACTAATTGGTGTAGGAATCACTGGAACTGATTTCTGTGATGAACTACTTTCCAATAAGGGATAAGGTACAATTACCTCATCAAGTTCTACCTTCCTCCCACTCACTTCTTTCGAGAGAAACTTCTTCTCTAGAAAGGATCCATCTTAGCAACGAATAACTTGCCTTCGAATCTGTGATAGAAGGTGTACCCAATAGTTACCTTTGGGTATTCTATGAAGTCGCACTTTTCCGATTTGGGTTCGAGCTTATCAGGTTGAAACCTTTTCATATAAGCATCGCAACTCCAAGCTTTAAGAAACGACAGCTTAGGTTTCATCGCTAAACCATAGTTCATACGGTGTCATCTCAACGGATTTAGATGGTGCCCTATTAAACGTGAATGCAGCCGTCTCTAATGCATAATCCCAAAACGATAGTGGTAAATCGGTAAGATACATCATAGATCACACCATATCCAATAAAGTGCGGTTACGACGTTCGGACACACCATAACGTTGTGGTGTTCCAGGTGGCGTGAGCTGTGAAACTATTCCACTTTGTTTTAGTTGAAGACCAAACTCAGAACTCAAATATTCATCTCCACGATCAGATCGCAGAAACTTTATTTTCTTGTTACGATGATTTTCTACTTCACTCTGAAATTCTTTGAACTTTTCAACTATTTCAGACTTATGTTTCATCAAGAAGATATACGCACATCTGCTCAAATCATCTGTGAAGGTCAGAAGATAATGATACTTGCCACGAGCATCAACACTCATTGGATCACATACATCGGTATGTATTATTTCCAACAAGTCAAGAGCTTCGTTCCATTGTTCCGAGAACGGAGTTTTAGTCATCTTGCCCAAAAGGCACGGTTCGCAAGCATCAAATGATTCATAATCAAGTGATTCCAAAAGCCCATCAGTATGGAGTTTCTTCATGCGCTTTACACCAATATGACCTAAACTGTAGTGCCACAAATAAGTTGCACTATCATTATTAACTTTACATCTTTTGGTTTCAATATTATGAATATGTGTATCACACGATCGAGATCCAACAAACCATTTTTATTGGGTGTATGACCATAGAAGGTTTTATTCATGTAAACGGAACAATAATTATTGTCTAACTTACATGAATAACCGTATTGCAATAAACATGATCAAATCATATTCATGCTCAATGCAAACGCCAAATAACATTTATTTAGGTTCAACACTAATCCCGAGAGTATAGGGAGTGTGCGATGATGATCATATCAATCTTGGAACTACTTCCAACACTCATCGTCACTTCCCCTTCAACTAGTCTCTGTTATTCTGTAACTCCTGTTTCGAGTTACTAATCTTAGCAACCGAACGAGTATTAAATACTCAGGGGCTACTATAAACACTAGTAAGGCACATATCAATAACTTGTATATCAAATATACTCTTGTTCACTTTGCCATCCTTCTTATCCACCAAATATTCAGGGCATTTCCGCTTCAAGTGACCATTTCCTGTGCAGTGTAAGCATTCAGTTTCAGGCTTTGGTCCAGCTTAGGTCTTCTTCACGGCAGAGACAACTTGTTTGCCATTCTACTAGAAGTTTCCCTTTCTTTCCCTTTGCCCTTTTCTTGAAACTAGTGGTCTTGTCAATCATCAACACCGATGCTCTTTCTTGATTTCTACCTTCACGATTTCAACATCATGAAGATCTCGGGAATCGTTTTCGTCATCCCTTGCATACTATAGTTCATCACGAAGTTCTAGTAACTTAGTGATGGTGACTAGAGAATCCTGTCAATCACTATCTTATCTGGAAGATTAACTCCCACTTGATTCAAGCGATTGAAGTACCCAGACAATCTGAGCACATGCTCACTAAAAGAGCGATTCTCCTCCATCTTTTAGCTATAGAACTTGTTGGAGACTTCATATCTCTTACCTCGGGTATTTGCTTGAAATATTAACTTCAACTCCTAGAACATCTCATATGGTCCATGACGTTCAAAACGTCTTTGAAGTCCCGATTCTAAGCCGTTAAGTATGGTGCACTAAACTATCAAGTAGTCATCATATTGAGCTAGCCAAACGTTCATAACGTCTGCATTTGCTCCTGCAATAGGTCTGTCACCTAGCGGTGCATTAAGGACATAATTATTCTGTGCAGCAATGAGGATAAACCTCAGATCACGGATCCAATCCGCATCATTGCTACTAACATTTTTCAATACAATTTTCTCTAGGAACACATATAAAAAACATAGGGAAGCAATAACGCGAGCTTATTGATCTACAACATAATTTGCAAAATACTACCAGGACTAAGTTCATGATAAATTAAATTTCAATTAATCATATTACTTAAGAACTCCCACTTAGACTGACATCTCTCTAGTCATCTAAGTGATTACGTGATCCAAATCAACTAAACCATGTCCGATCATCACGTGAGATGGAGTAGTTTCAATGGTGAACATCACTATGTTTATCATATCTACTATATGATTCACGTTCGACCTTTCGGTCTCCGTGTTCCGAGGCCATATCTGTATATGCTAGGCTCGCCAAGTTTAACCTGAGTATTCCGCGTGTGCAAAACTGGCTTGCACCCATTGTAGATGGACGTAGAGCTTATCACACCCGATCATCACGTGGTGTCTGGGCATGACGAACTTTGGCAACGGTTCATACTCAGGGAGAACACTTCTTGATAATTTTAAGTGAGGGATCATCTTAAAATGCTACTGTCAAACAAAGCAAGATAAGATGCATAAAGGATAAACATCACATGCAATCAATATAAGTGATATGATATGGCCATCATCATCTTGTGCTTGTGATCTCCATCTTCGAAGCACCGTCGTGATCACCATCGTCACCGGCGCGACACCTTGATCTCCATCGTAGCATCGTTGTCGTTACGCCATCTATTGCTTCTACGACTATCGCTACCGCTTAGTGATAAAGTAAAGCAATTACAGGGCGTTTGCATTTCATACAATAAGGCGACAACCATATGGCTCCTGCCAGTTGCCGATAACTTCGGTTACAAAATATGATCATCTCATACAATAAAATATAGCATCACGTCTTGACCATATCACATCACAACATGCCCTGCAAAAACAAGTTAGACGTCCTCTACTTTGTTGTTGCAAGTTTTGCGTGGCTGCTACGGGCTTAGCAAGAACCGATCTTACCTACGCATCAAAACCACAACGATAGTTTGTCAAGTTGGTGTTGTTTTAACCTTCGCAAGGACCGGGCGTAGCCACACTCGGTTCAACTAAAGTGAGAGAGACAGACACCCGCCAGTCACCTTTAAGCAACGAGTGCTCGCGACGGTGAAACCAGTCTCGCGTAAGCGTACGCGTAATGTCGGTCCGGGCCGCTTCATCTCACAATACCGCTGAACCAAAGTATGACATGCTGGTAAGCAGTATGACTTGTATCGCCCACAACTCACTTGTGTTCTACTCGTGCATATAACATCAACGCATAAAACCTGGCTCGAATGCCACGATGGGGAACGTAGTAATTTCAAAAAAAAAATCCTACGCACACGCAAGATCATGGTGATGGCATAGCAATGAGAGGGGAGAGTATTGTCCACGTACCCTCGTAGACTGTAAGCGGAAGCGTTATGACAACACGGTTGATGTAGTCGTACGTCTTCACGATCCGACCGATCCAAGTACAGAACGTACGGCACCTCCGAGTTCAGCACACGTTCAACTCGATGACGATCCCCGGGCTCCGATCCAGCAAAGCGTGGGGGATGAGTTCCTTCAACACGACGGCGTGGTGACGATGATGATGCTCTACCGGCGCAGGGCTTCGCCTAAACTCCGCGACGATATGACCGAGGTGGAATATGGTGGAGGGGGGCACCGCACACGACTAAGGAACGATCCGTGGATCAACTTGTGTCTTCTGGGGTGCTCCCCTGCCCCCGTATATAAAGGTGGGAGGGGGAGGTGCGGCCGGCCCCCAAGGGGTGCGCCTGGAGGAGTCCTACTCCCACCGGGAGTAGGAGTCCCCCCCTCTTGCCTTGTTGGAGAAGGAAAGGGGGGGACTCTTTTGTCCATGGCTAGGAAACATACTAAACGATCAAGTCCTAGGCTAACGGAATGGGTCAAGTCAATCACATCATTCTCCTAATGATGTGATCCCGTTAATCAAATGACAACTCTTTTGTCCATGGCTAGGAAACATAACCATCTCTGATAAACGAGCTAGTCAAGTAGAGGCATACTAGTGACACTATGTTTGTCTATGTATTCACACATGTATTATGTTTCCGGTTAATACAATTCTAGCATGAATAATAAACATTTATCATGATATAAGGAAATAAATAATAACTTTATTATTGCCTCTAGGGCATATTTCCTTCATTTATTTCTGTTGAGTGCTTTCATAAAGTTTAAAAACAAAAAAAATAAAGAGGGGAACCCAAAACTTTTCAAAAAGGAAAGTGAAAGTGAGAGAGACAAGCATTGTTGAAGTGGGAGAGCTCCTTGAACTTTGTTCATGCTCACGGAAACTTTGTGAATCTTAATCACAGAAACTTTTCAAGAAAAATAATTATCCCCTTGTACAATTCCATTGTATTATAAAAATAATGTGCCAAGGTTTGCCTTTAGGATGTTTACAATGCTTGTTGGTTTGTACGGTGCAGGACGGAAACTTTGGCTGTAGTGCGCGATTTTACATTATTTACTGGAAAGTCAAACGGTTCTGATTCTTTCTGCACTGTCTTTACATACAAATTTTTTATTTTTCCTAATTTTGGTAGAATTTTTGGGGTACCAGAAGTATGGTGAATGTTCATATTGCTACAGACTGTTCTGTTTTTGAAAGATTCTGTTTTTGATGCATAGTTTACTTGTTTTGATGAAACTATCAATTTATATCAGTGGATTAAGCCATGGAAAAGCTATATTATAGTAGACACAATGGAAAAGCAAAATATGAATTGGTTTGCAACAGTACTTAGAGTAGTGATTTGTTCTATTATACTAACGGATCTTACCGAGTTTTCTGTTGAAGTTTTGTGTGGATGAAGTGTTTGATCGAGGAGGTTTCGATATGAGGAAAAGGAAGAGATGAAAGAGCTCAAGCTTGGGGATGCCCATGGCACCCCAAGTAAATTTTCAAGGAGACTCAAGCGTCTAAGCTTGGGGATGCCCCGAAAGGCATCCCCTCTTTCTATAACAAGTATCGGTATGGTTTCGGATGCATTTCATTCATGCGATATGTGCAAGTCTTGGAGCGTCTTTTGCATTTAGTTTTCAATTTTCTTTTATGCACCATTCTGGTATGAGATAGTCCTTGATTGATTTATAGAATGCTCATTGCACTTCACTTAAATCTTTTGAGTATAGCTTTATAGAATGCTTCATGTGCTTCACTTATATCATTTGAAGTTTGGATTGACTGTTTCTCCTCACATAGAAAACCGCCATTTGTAGAATGCTCTTTTGCTTCACTTATATTTGTTAGATCGTGGGCATATATTTTGTAGAAAGAATTAAACTCTCTTGCTTCACTTATATCTATTTAGAGAGATGACAGGAATTGGTCATTCACATGGTTAGTCATAAAATCCCACATAAAACTTGTGGATCACTGAATATGATATGTTTGATTCTTTGCAATAGTTTTGCGGTATAGTGATGATAATACATGGGAGGTACTAGTAGATGGTTGTGTTTAGTAAGGATTTTGGTGTTAAGGTTCGTGATTCCCGAAGCATGCACGTATGGTCTACTAACTATGTAACCAAATTGGCGCGCTTTGTATTTTGATTGTTTATCTTTGCGTGAAGGTCGGGGGCGCATGATGGTTAACTCCTACCAACCTTCCCCCTAGGAGCATGAGTGTAGTACTTTGTTTCGATGGCTAATAAATTTTTGCAATAAGTATGTGAGTTCTTTATGACTAATGTTGAGTCCATGGATTATACGCACTCTCACCCTTCCATCATTGCTAGCCTCTTCGGTACCGTGCATTGCCCTTTCTCACCTCGAGAGTTGGTGAAACTTCGCCGGTGCATCCAAACCCCATGACACGATACGCTTTATCACACATAAGCCTCCTTATATCTTCCTCAAAACAGCCACCATACCTACCTATCATGGCATTTCCATAGCCATTCCGAGATATATTGCCATGCAACTTCCATCATCATCATATTCATGACTTGAGCATTTATTGTCATATTGCTTTGCATGATCGTAAGATAGCTAGCATGATGTTTTCATGGCTTGTCCGTTTTTTGATGTCATTTCTACACTAGATCATTGCACATCCTGGTACACCGCCGGAGGCATTCACATAGAGTCATATCTTTGTTCTAGTATCGAGTTGTAATATTGAGTTGTAAGTAAATAAAAGTGTGATGATCATCATTATAGAGCATTGCCCCATAAAAAAAGAGAGGCCAAAGAAGCCTAAATAAAAAAAGGGGAACAAAGAAGCCCGCCCAAAAAAAGAAAAAAAGAAAAAGAAAAGGGCCAATGTTACTATCCTTTTACCACACTTGTGCTTCAGAGTAGCACCATGTTCTTCATATAGAGAGTCTCCTATGTTATCACTTTCATATACTAGTGGGAATTTTCGTTATAGAACTTGGCTTGTATATTCCAACGATGGGCCTCCTCAAATGCCCTAGGTCTTCATGAGCAAGCAAGTTGGATGCACACCCACTTAGTTTTCAGTTTGAGCTTTCATACACTTATAGCTCTAGTGCATCCGTTGCATGGAAATCCCTACTCCTTGCATCGACATCAATTGATGGGCATCTCCATAGCCCGTTGATTAGGCACGTCGATGTGAGACTTTCTCCTTTTTTGTCTTCTCCACATAACCTCCACCATCATATTCTATTCCACCCATAGTGCTATATACATGGCTCACGCTCATGTATTGCGTGAAAGTTGAAAAAGGTTTGAGAATACTAAAGTATGAAACAATTGCTTGGGTGACACCGGGATAGGCATGAGGGGTACCTTGTGTTAAGAAAAGGGAGCATACAAGACTATATGATTTCGTAGGGATAACGTTCTGGAAGCATTCATATTTTGAAAGACATGATTTTTTGTTGGGATGCCCTAAGTATTATTGCTTTTATGTCAAATGATAGACTATTGCTTTGAATCACTCGTGTCTTAATATTCATGCCATGATTAGACATATGATCAAGATTATGCTAGGTAGCATTCCACATCAAAAATTATCTTTTTTATCATTTACCTACTCAAGGACGAGCAGGAATTAAGATTGGGGATGCTGATACGTCTCCGTCGTATCTATAACTTTTTATTGTTCCATGCCAATATTCTTCAAATTTCATATACTTCTGGCAACTTTTTATATTATTTTTGGGACTAACATATTGATCCAAAGGCTCAGTGCAGTTCATTTGTTGCATGTTTTATGTTTCTCAGAAACCCAATACCAAACGGAGTCCAAACAAGATAAAAAGGACGGAGAATTATTTTGGAATATTTATGATTTTTGGGAAGTAGAATCAACGCGAGACGGTGCCCGAGGTGCCCACGAGGGTGGCCCGCGCGCCCACTTATACTGGGCGCGCCCCTGACCCTCGTGGGCCCCTCGTAAGGCGGTTGATGCTCTTCTTTGGCCGTAAGAAAGCTAATTTTTGGAAAAATATCTGGGCAAAGGTTTCAATCCAATCGGAGTTACGGATCTCCGGATATAAAGAAACGGTGCCAGGGCAGAATCTGAGAGCGCAGAAACAGAGAGAGACAGAGAGACGTATCCAATCTCGGAGGGGCTCTCGCCCCTCCCACACCATGGGAGCCAAGGACCAGAGGGGAAACCCTTCTCCCATCTAGGGAGAAGGTCAAGGAAGAAGAAGAAGAAGAAGGGGGGCTCTCTCCCCCTTGCTTCCGGTGGCGCCGGAACGCCTCCGGGGGCCATCATCATCACCGCGATCTACACCAACACCGCCATCATCTTCACCAACATCTCCATCACCTTCCCCCAGCTATATTCAGCGGTCCACTCTCCCGCAACCTGTTGTACCCTCTACTTGAACATGATGCTTTATGCTTCATATTATTATCCAATGATGTGTTGCCATCCTATGATGTTTGAGTAGATTTTCGTTGTTCTACCGGTGATTGATGAATTGCTATGATTGGTTTAATTTTCTTGTGGTTATGTTGCTGTCCTATTGTGCCCTCGGTGTCGCGCAAGCGTGAGGGATTCCCGCTGTAGGGTGTTGCAATACGTTCATGATTCGCTTATAGTGGGTTGCTTGAGTGACATAAGCATAAACCCGAGTAAGGGGGTTGTGGCGTATGAGATAAAGGGGACTTGATATGTTAATGCTATGGTTGGGTTTTACCTTAATGATCTTTAGTAGTTGTGGATGCTTGCTAGAGTTCCAATCATAAGTGCATATGATCCAAGAAGAGAAAGTATGTTAGCTTATGCCTCTCCCACATATAACTTGCTATCGGTCTAGTAAAGTAGTCAATTGCTTAGGGACAATTTCACAACTCCTACCACCACTTTTTCACACTCGCTATATTTACTTTAATGTTTCTTTATCTAAACAGCCCCTAGTTTATATTTACATGCTCTTTAATATCTCGCAAACCTATCCAACAACACCTACAAAGTACTTCTAGTTTCATACTTGTTCTAGGTAAAGCGAACACTAAGCGTGCGTAGAGTCGTATCAGTGGCAGATAGGACTTGAGAGAATATTTGTTCTACCTTTAGCTCCTCGTTGGGTTCGACACCCTTACTTATCGAAAGAGGCTACAATTATCCCCTACACTTGTGGGTTATCAAGACCTTTTTCTGGCCAATATGAGCATCCAGGTTCCCTATTGATTATTGACCGGAGATGTGTCTGGGTCATGTCTACATAGTTTTCAAACCCGTAGGGTCCGCATGCTTAACGTTCGATGACGATTTGTGTTATGAGTTATGTGATTTGATGACCGAAGTTTGTTTGGAGTCCCATATGAGATCACGGACATGACGAGGAGTCTCGAAATGGTCGAAAGGTAAAGATCGATATATTGGAAGGTTATATTCGGACACCGGAATGGTTCCGAAGTGTTTCGGGTATTCTCCGGAGTAACGGGAGGTTATCGGAAGCCCCCGGGAGAGTAATGGGCCTTAATGGCATTAGGGGAAAGGAGAGAAGGGCCTCAAGGGGTGACCGCGCGCCCCCGATGGGCTGGTCCGAATTGGACTAGGAAGGGGCGGCGCCCCCCTCCTTCCTTCTCCCTCTTCCTTCTTCCCTCCTTCTCCTGGTTGGAATAGGAAACGGGGGGTGAATCCTACTTGGATCGGGAGTACAAGTAGGACTCCCCCCTTGGCGGGCCCCCTCTAGGGTCGGCCTCCTCTTCCCCCCTCTTTTATATACGTGGGAGGGGGCACCCCAAAGACACACAAGTTTTCTCTTAACCGTGTGCGGTGCCCCCCTCCACAGTTTACCACCTCGATCATATCGTCGTAGTGCTTAGGCGAAGCCCTGCGCTGGTAACTTCATCATCATCGTCGCCACGCCGTCGTGCTGACAGAACTCTCCTCGCCCTCAACTGGATCAAGAGCTCGAGGGACGTCATCGTGCTGAACGTGTGTAGAACACCTAGGTGCCATACGTTCGGTGCTTCGATCGGTTGGATCGTGAAGAGTTCGACTACATCAACCGCGGTACTAAACGCTTCTGCTTTCGGTTTACGAGGGTACGTGGACACACTCTCCCTGCTCGTTACTATGCTTCTCCTAGATAGATCTTGTGTGATCGTAGGATTTTTTTTGAATTACTACGTTTCCCAACACATAGCTGGCCTTTCTTCAATGGCGATCAAACGTGTATGGTTACATTGGTGCACATGGATAAGTCTATTCGAATAGTCGTGTCTGTGTTTAGGGACAACTTGAAGACTAACCCTAGTTCATAGAACAACTTTAAGTTAATAATTAAACTTGGTTAGAACTTGTCAACCGTGTGAGTGCCTTGTGGGTTCTTTCTCGTGGGGGTTTTGAGGGGGAAAACAATATAATGTATAATTGCGGCTACGTAGGTGAATAGAGTAACTGGATCTCACTTGTTAGTGGGGCAATGAGACGTAACTTGTTTGGGACCTGAATTGTTGCGTACTTTCGGGTACTCATGTGTGTTGTTCTTGTTGGTGGTGGTGGTCGGAGGGAAAAAGTCTAAAACAAACCTTGAAGTTGTAGACGAAAGTTAAATCAAACCCTAAACCTTGAATCCCGGAAATTGGCACTCTGAACTTGTAATCCCGGTCTATTTTGGACCCTAGGCCTGTTTGGCACACAGGGAATCAGAAAATCCCGGCCGGGATAACCTGCTATTCAGAATTTGGGCCGGCCCACTATAACACAACAAGAAATCGTGAACATTAAAATATATTCACGCATTTCTAAATTTTCCAGAAGTTAAAAAATATTCCTGTTTTCTATTTATAACACAAATTCAATTTCTTTTGTGTTTTTTATTTTTTCCAAGAATTTTAAAATTCTATTCACATTTTAAAAAATTGTTTGTGATTTCAAAAACAATTCTAAAAGATGTTCAGAATTTCAACATTTTTCACATGCTATGAAAATGTTTCAGATTTTCAAAAATTGTCACATTTTATAAATAATGTTTTTAGAATTTTGTAAATGATGTTTTTAGAAAATGTTTCCGATCGTTGGCTAAGGACTCGTCTGGGCCGGCCAACCAGACATGAAGCGAGCTTTTCTTTTCTGAAAGCTGAAAAAAAAGTGCAAACACTTTTTGACACATAAACATTTTCTGAAACCTGAACATAATTTTAAAGTGTGAATCCTTTTTGAAAATTCTAAAATTAGGAAAAAAAATCGAAATCTGAACAAATGCTAAGAATGTATTTTTTGAAATTTAAAAAATGTCACAAGTTTTAAAAAAAATGTACGGACCAATTCAAACAAATGTCTGTACAATGTAAAATGATATTTGTGTGATTCAAAAATATTTCATACATTCAAAACAATGTAGCATTTCAATAATGTTCATGAGTTTCAAAAAAATGTATTTGTGACATTTTCAAAAAAAATGTGTACAATGTAAAAAAGTGTTTGCGTGTTGTAAAAAATTATGTCTTACACTTAGAAGAGTATTCTTGGCATGTGTTCGAAAAAGTGTCTACAAATTTAAAAATGTTGAACCATGCATAAGAGTGTTCGTTTAGTTTTATAAAATGTTTATTGTCATTAAGAAAATGTAAACATGTATTTAAAAAAATATAACCATGTTCAAAAAAATGAAAACATTTACTTTAAAAATCTGCATAATGTTGAAAATATCAAAAGTTTATCAAAAAATATTTTATATGTGTGTTAAAAATGTACATTGGGTACAAAGAGAAAATAGACATGTGTAAAAGAGAAAAAAAGATAACAAAACAAAAAAAAGGAAAAAAAACAAAGAAAACCCAGAGCAGTGCGCGCGCGAGCGATGCCGCTAATGCCCGACCCAATTAAGCAAATACCGGCTAAGTTCTCTCAAGGTTTAAAATTTGCCGGCCCAATTCAACAAATACCGAAATTAGAGAATTTGATTTGCTGATTTCAGGGATTGAAAGTTTAGCATTTGATTTAGCTTTCTACTATAAATTCAAGGTTTGTTTTAGACTTTTTCCGTAGTGGGAGGGTGGGGTGGCGAGTGGTCGGTTTGTGCTGGGTCGGCATTTTTCGGGTACGGTGTGCCCCATGCGCCGTCGGTGTGCGGTCACTGGAGAGGTGGGTATTCACCGCGCTGGCATTTTCTGAGCACGTGCATTAATTGTTGGTCGAGCTCAGTTTTTTTTTGGCGAGGTAACACGTTTCTCATTCATAAAATAAAGATCCGGTTACAAAACACGTAATCACCGACATTCTGATCTTTGAAAGGATAGGATAATCCTACACAAAAACCAGAGCTGTTCCTCTCCTTGGCATCACCGAAGCGACCACCAAGAGAGAGAAGACAAATCACCTCTTCACCCGAGCTCGACGCGGCTCCATCGCTGATCTGCAGCTTTACGGACCTCCAAAGTAGTTTGCCAAAAGCAAAACCATTGCCGTTGAAAGAATCAGATCGGGGCAACCTGTCCCCGGACACGCCATCGAACTCCGGACACGACATCCCCGCACGACTACAAGCGTCGAGGAGAAAACCAGAGCTGTTAGCCTCCAACCACACACCCAAAGACAGGATGCTCCATCTTCGGTATCAAGCTGCGCGAGGCCGCCCGTTATGCTGCGTACTCTGGGCGACAAAACCTTTCTGCTCCACCATGACGTCGGAGACAGCGCCACAGCAACGGGGACAGAGCATAAGGAGAGACACACCTGAAGGAGTTGCCACCACCGCCTTGTCGACACCATCCATGAACCCTAACTTCGCCGATCTGAAGGATCGGCAAACACACGATGCCATCAACTCCGAGACGCCGCCATGAAGAACACCGCCGGTGTGGGAGTGGAGCTGAGGCAGATTTATTCGTCCGAACGCCGCACCCACCACCCCAACGACGCACCACGACATACAAAACCAAAATCTAACTACTGAGCGGAGGAACGGGGTCCCCCCTCCCTCCTGCCGCCGGAGCAGCAGACGGAGGGAGAGGGGACCAACAATCTCGCCGGTGAAGATCGGTGGTCAGGGAAAACCGTATCGTGATGCCTCCGTTCGCTTCGGTCGAGCTCGGTTTGTGCGCATCGGCCTTGTTAGGGAAGCGGTTCCTCCGTATATACGTGTAGAGTATTAGTTACTTTTGTACCTTGTACTTGTAAACATGTACTACTTCAGGAGTTTTCTACCAGATGCAAAATTGAAATAATTTACCACAAGCATCATAATTTTGAGAAAAAAAACTACAAGATGCAAAATTGAAATAATTTACCACAAACATCATAATTTTGAGAAAATTTTGCAGCGACGCAAGCTAGACGATCGATCATATATACGCCCACACGTCGATCGATCTCCACGTACAATTTTATTTTATTTTTGCGGGTGAATCTGCACGTACAAATTTATTTAGAGTGGTACGATGACGGTGGCATGCAGCAACAGGTCGCTCTTCCTCCTCGCCGTGATCCCGAACGCCTCCGCCATGTCCAGCTTCTCCGTGCCGCCGGGGAGCTCCCAGTCGAAATGGAAGAGGAGGCTGGCCAGCGCGAGCTCCATGACAGCGAGCGCGAACGCGATCCCGGGGCAAATCCTGCGCCCCGCGCCGAACGGCACGAGCTCGAAGTCCTCCCCTCCGAAGTCCACCGCCGCCACGGAGTCTTCCTCGAACCTCTCCGGCCGAAACTCCTCGGCGTCTGGGCCCCAGCTCGCCGCGTCACGGCCGATGGCCCACGCATTGACCAGCACCATGGCGCCCTGGGGCACGTCGTACCCCAGGACGCGGCGGGTCTCCCGGCACTCCCGCGGGACCAGCAGCGGCACCGTTGCGTGCAGCCGGAGCGTCTCCTTGATCACCAGCCGCAGGTACGACAGCTCCTGCAGGGCCTCCTCCAGGACGCGGCTCTGCCCGGCGAGCGCGCCCCGCACCTCTGCCTGCGCCCTCCGGAGCGCCGGCCGGTTCCGCATGAGCTCCGCCATGGCCCACTGCAGCGTCGACGCCGAGGACTCGCTCCCGGCCCCGAAGAGATCCCTCACCACGGCACGGATGGTCCCGATGTCGAGAGGCGCGCTGCCACCGCCGTCCAGAAGCACATCCAGGATGTCCGCCTTCTCCTCCTCCCTTCCAGCGCTGGCCGCCTTCCTCGTGCGTTTCTCGTCGATGACGCCGTCCATGAGCCGGGTCATCTCCCGGACCACCGCCTCCACCCTGCGCGCCGTCCCGCTGAGCGCACGCGCGAGGCGCGACGACGGGAACAGGTCGGCGAGGCTGAACCCGGCGGACACTCTGATGCCCTCGTCCAGGCACTCCAGGAAGGCGTCGCGGTCCGCGATCCGATCGCCGACCATGGCGCGCACCGCCACATCGGCGACGTACGTGGTGACGAGGGAGCTGATGTTCACGGCGGCTCCTGCCGCTGCCTCCGCGGCCACAGAGGCGACGAGGACGGCGGCCTCGGCCTCGCGCGTCCCCCGGAACGACCGGACCCGCGGCGCGCCGAGCAGCTCCGTGACGCAGAGCTTGCGAACGCGGCGCCAGTGCTCGCCATGCGGCGCGAGGGCGATTCCGAGGCCGTCGGCGGTGAGCGTGGCGATGGTGTTCGTTCTCGGCCGCGTGGCGAAGGCGACGTCGTGGGTCTTCATCACCTCCCTCGCCGCGTCCGCCGACGAGGCCACGACGACGGGGAGCTCGCCCATGCGGAGCAGCATGAGCGGGCCGTGCCGGAGGGCGAGGTCGCGCATGGCGCGGTGCGGGAGCGCGCCCACGAGGTGGTGCATGCTGCCGATCACCGGCAGCTGCCATGGCCCCGGAGGCGGGATCGGCCGCATGCCGACGTACTGCTTGCGACGCACCCTGAGTTTGACGACGAGGAGAATGGGGAGCAGTAGGATGGCGGCGGCCAAGAGGAGGCCATGGTTCTCGTGGTTGGCTGCCATGGCTTGGGACCAATCGAGCGTAGTTATGTTTCAGCTAGTAGTTGCACAGCGTTGCTCTCCGAGAATAGTTAGTTAGGTGATGAATGCCATTGGAGCACGATTTTGGAGCAGATGCTTGCTATAGTAGTAGTAGGTCCCTTCCAAAATGGACCATCTTTCAGAATTATACTGTATATAGTCGCGGCGTCCGAGACTAGAATAATTGCCACGCGCAGCGCCAGGTAATAAGATGTGAAGTCGCAAGTGGAGCTAGTTGGCAGCAAGTATACTCTACTCAGAATCGCCGTTCCATCATGACTATACGACCTAAATTGATAAGAATCCACTCTCTTATTTTTCTTTTGAAAAGTGGATTTTACAATTCTGGTCCTAGAATCCACGATTACCTGATATCACTACTCCCTTCGGATGGGAATATAAGTCCGGCATGGTAATTTTAGTCGTCGATTTAACTAGCAAAACATGTATAATATGTCACGGAAAATATATGTTTAGAAAATTCATTCAACATAAATCTAGAGATATATTAATTTTTATGGCATACGAAACGTGTTTCACTAGTCAAAGCAAAGACAGAAAAACTCATGTCTGACTCCTTTGGTGCTAAAGAGGCAAGCGCAAGTGCGGAGTCCCGAGAAACCAGCCAAAGGTTTCCATTCCCGTGCAATGAGACCAAGACCGCCAGGACAGCAGGACGAATGTCATCGCCGAGCCCACCACGGCGTCACGAGCAGAAACTTTGCAGGCGAATACTACCTTTCGTCAGGATAAGATGTACTACTTGTCCCTCTTCAAAATTGACCGTTATAGGATCCCTTCTCGCCTTCGTTTGGAGGAAGAGGACCAAGGCCACAATAAATATAGCTTAGCCACCACCATAGGAGGGGATCCGGGACGAAAACCCAAAACCCTCACTAGCTCACATCCACACAAGAACAACCCTCCTGAGGTTGTTCTTCCCCTGTACTAGTTTATCATCAACCACTCGCGAGGCTAATCCAACCCAAAGCAGGAGTAGGATCTTACACCGCAAGGTGGCCCGAACCTGGGTAAACTATCATGTCCTTTTCCTTTCTTGTTCATCGAGCTAGGCCGTGAGAACGACGAACTGGTTGGCTGAAGAGGTTGAGTTCTTCGCACACGCCCCAGAGTTCGAACCTTTCTTGGTTTTGCGGGGCCCTGATTCCGACATTCGGCGCGCCAGGTAAGGGCGTGTCGACGCCTCTCTTCCGTCGGTTGTTTCGCCTCCGTTCCGCCGTTCTCATGGCCGACGCTCGTCGAGTTCGTGCTGACCGCCGGGCAGCCTTCGCCGGTCGCGTTACTCAGACAGCGCCTGCGGGCGAGGGCGCCCCTCGCCGCTCCCCGTAACCCGCGGCTAACGCTGCCACCGACCCCGCGGTCCACGAGCAGAAGGACTCGTCGCTGTAGCCTTCTATGTGGCGTGATGGTCGCACCGCCACTCCCTCGCTGACTCCAGCCGCTGCTTCCTCTTCCCATGCTCGTCGCGGGCCGGTGAACGCGCAGGCTGCATTGCTCATGGCGCACGAGCTTCTACACTATTGTCCGGTCGATAACTTCTATGAGGACTGGCTGGACCGCATCGCCGAGCTCGTCAGCACCGCTGGAGAAGCTCCTACGCTGTCTCGCTCACTGCCTCCCCCACCGCCTCAGGCAGGCGACGTGGCCCACAGTGTGCCTCCTCCTTTCCGGCGCGATGTCGTCCCCGAGCCAAGGTGTGAGGCCCCCCAGCGTGACCCAGCGCGCAGAGCGCGGTCGCGCGACGAAGAAAGCCGCCAAGTGGTGCAGCGACCTCAAGGAGAGGCGCGTGCACTCCCAGCACCGCCACGTCATGACCGTGTGCCACCCGAGGCGGCAGCACGCGGGCGCCAAGACCAGGCTCCCCCTCCGCGGCAGGCTCCCTCGAGCGAGGCAGGCTGCCGATAATTCACTCCGGAGCCGCGCCGCGTCGTCTGGCCCGACAAGTTCAAGCCGGATCTGCCTCCGCGTTACGACGGCACCCCAAACCTTGCTGAGTTCCTCCAGGTCTACGAGCTGAGCATCGAGGCAGCGAACGACGACGAGAAGGTCATGGCGAACTGGTTTCCCATGGCTCAAAAGGATGGCGCGCACTCGTGGCTCCCGAACCTCCAAGTGGGATCGATCTCCTCCTGGGATGAGCCGTGTGAGCGCTTCATCGCCAACTTCCAGGGCACTCGCAACCGCGGCCCTACTGCAGGCGACCTGCGGCGCATCAAGCACCAGCCAAGGGAGACCTTGCAAAAATACATCCAGCGCTTCACCAACGTTCTCCTTAAGATCCCTAAGGTGTCGGACGAGGCCATCATTTCAGCATTCATTGATGGCGTCTGGATGTCAAGATGAAGGTAGAACTCGCCATACACGAGGACCTGTGCTCGGCTCTGGAGATGTTCAACATGGCAACCAGGTGCGCGAGGGCAGATGAAGGTCGCCTCTCCCTCCTTGAGCTCCCGGAGGCCGACCCTGAAGACAAGAAGGTCAAGGCCAAGGACGTGAAGCACAAGAGCCCGGTTGTGCTCATGGCCGAGCCCGAGATGAAGCGCGGTGCTACGTCTTGAGCTTGCGTCGGTTTTCCTTGAAGAGGAAAGGGTGATGCAGCAATAGTAGCGTAAGTATTTCCCTCAGTTTTTGAGAACCAATGTATCAATTCAGTAGGAGGCTCCTCAGTAATCCCACACACCTACACAAACAAACAAAGAACTCGCAACCAACGCAATAAAGGGGTTGTCAATCCCTTCACGCCCACTTGCGAAAGTGAGATCTGATAGAGATAGTATGATAAGATAAATATATTTTTGGTATTTTATAATATAGTTTGGAAAAGTAAAGATGCGAATAAAAGTAGATTGAAAGCTTATATGATAAAAGATAGACCCGGGGGCCATATGTTTCACTAGTGGCTTCTCTCAAGATAGCATAAGTATTACGGTGGGTGAACAAATTACTGTCGAGCAATTGATAGAAAAGCGAATAATTATGAGATTATCTAGGCATGATCATGTATATAGGCATCACGTCCGTGACAAGTAGACCGACTCCTGCCGCATCTACTACTATTACTCCACACATCGACCGCTATCCAGCATGCATCTAGAGTATTAAGTTCATAAGAACAGAGTAACGCATTAAGAAAGATGACATGATGTAGAGGGATAAACTCATGCAATATGATATAAACCCCATCTTTTTGTTCTCGATGGCAACAATACAATACGTGCCTTGCAACCCCTATTGTCACTAGGTAAGGACACCGCAAGATTGAACCCAAAGCTAAGAACTTCTCCCATTGCAAGAAAGATCAATCTAGTAGGCCAAACCAAACTGATAATTCGAACAGATTTGCAAAGATAACTCAATCATACATAAAAGAATTCAGAGGAGATTCAAATATTTCTCATAGATAAAATTGATCATAAACCCACAATTCATCGGATCTCGACAAACACACCGCAAAAAGAGTTACATCGAATAGATCTCCAAAAGATCGAGGAGAACATGGTATTGAGATCCAAAAAGAGAGAAGAAGCCATCTAGCTAATAACTATGGACCCGAAGGTCTATGGTAAACTACTCACAACTCATCAGAGGGACTATGGTGTTGATGTAGAAGCCCTCCGTGGTCGATTCCCCCTCCGGCGGAGCGCCGGCGAAGGCTCCAAGATGAGATCTCGCGCATACAGAAGGTTACGGCGGTGGAAATTGTTTTTCGTTGGCTCCCTGGATGTTTTCGGGGTACGTGGGTATATATAGGAGGATGAAGTAGGTCGGTGGCCGCCCAAGGGGCCCACAAGATAGGGGGCACGCCCTGTAGGGGTGGGCGCGCCCTCCACCCTCGTGGCCGCCTCGGCTGCTTCTTGGCTTGCACTACAAGTCCTCTGGATCACGTTTGTTCCAAAAATCACGCTCCCGAAGGTTTCATTCCGTTTGGACTCCGTCTGATATTCTTTTCTTCGAAATACTAAAACAGGCAAAAAACAGCAATACGGGCCGGGCCTCCAGTTAGTAGGTTAGTCCCAAAAATGATTTAAAAGTGTAAAATAAAGCCCATAATCATCCAAAAAGGGTAATATAATAGCATGGAACAATCAAAAATTATAGATACGTTGGAGACGTATCAAGCATACCCAAGCTTAATTCCTGCTCGTCCTCGAGTTGGTAAATGATAAAAACAGAATTTTTGATGTGGAATGCTACCTAGCATAATTCTCAATGTAATTTTCTTTATTGTGGCATGAATGTTCAGATCCAAATGATTCAAAATAAAAGTTCATATTGACATAATAAATAGTAATCCTTCAAGCATACTAATCAAAGTAATCATGTCTTCTCAAAATAACATGGCTAAAGAAAGTTCATCCTACAAAATCATATAGTTAGGTTATGCTTCATTTTCGGCACACAAAAATGCTCCCAAATTCTACACCCCCGATGACAAGCCAAACAATTGTTTTGTACTTAAATAATCTCAAACTTTTTCAACTTTCACGCAATACATGAGCGCGAGCCATGGATATAGCACTATGGGTGGAATAGAATATGATGATGGGGATTGTGTGGAGAAGACAAAAAAGGAGAAAGTCTCACATTGACGAGGATAATCAACGGGCTATGGAGATGCCCATCAATTGATGTCAACATGAGGAGTAGGGATTGCCATGCAACGGATGCATCAGATATAAATGTATGAAAGCTCAACAAAAGAAAACAAAGTGGGTGTGCATCCAACTTGCTTGCTCACGAAGACCTAGGGCATTTTGAGGAAGCCCATCGTAGGAATATACAAGCCAAGTTCTATAATGAAAAATTCCCACTAGTATATGAAAGTGACAACATATGAGACTCTCTATGTGAGGAACATGGTGCTACTTTGAAGCACAAGTGTGGAAAAAGAGATAGTAACATTGCCCCTTTTTATTTATTTTCTTTTTTTCTTTTTCCTTTTTTTGGGCCTTTTTTGGCCTTTCTCTTTTTTTCTTTTTTTTCTTTGGCCTTTCTTTTTTCTTCTTTTTGGCCTTTCTTTTTTTCTTTCTTTTTGGGGACAATGCTCTAATAATGATGATCATCACACTTTTATTGATTTACAACTCATGAATTAGAACTCGAAACTAGAACAAGATATGACTCTATATGAATGCCTCCGACGGTGTACCGGGATAGTGCAATGAATGAAGAGTGACATGTATGAAAAATTATGCATGGTGGCTTTGCCACAAATACGATGTTAACTACATGATCATGCAAAGGCAATATGAAAAAAGTAATGCGTGTCATGATGATAAACGGAACGGTGGAAAGTTGCATGGCAATATATCTCGGAATGGCTATGGAAATGCCATAATAGGTAGGTATGGTGGCTGTTTTGAGGAAGATATAAGGAGGTTTATTTGTGATAGAGCGTATCATATCACGGGCTTTGGATGCACCGACGAATTTGCACCAACTCTCAGCGTGAGAAAGGGCAATGCACGGTACCGAAGAGGCTAGCAATGATGGAAAGGTATAAGCGCGTATAATCCATGGACTCAACACTAGTCAAAAGAACTCATATACTTATTGCAAAAATTTAGAAGTCATCGAAAACCAAGCTCTACGCACATGCTCCTAGAGGGATAGATTGGTAGGAAAAGACCATCGCTCGTCCCCGACCGCCACCTCATAAGGATGCACAATCTAAGAACACCTCATGTTTCAAATTTGGTACACAACTTTAACCATACGTGCATGCTACGGGACTTGCTAACTTCAACACAAGCATTCTTTAAATTCATAATCACCCAACTAGCATGACTTTAATACCACTACCTCCATATCTCAAAACAATTATCAAGTATCAAATTGATCATAGCATCCAATTCACTTCATATGATAGTTTTTATTATACCCAACTTGGATGCCTACCATTCTAGGACCAATTTTATAACCATACCAAATACCATGTTGTTCTAAGAGACTCTCAAAATAATATAAGTGAAGCATGAGAGACTAGCAATTTCTACAAAATTAAGCCATCGCCGTGCTCTAAACGATATAAGTGAAGCACTAGAGCAAAAACTATCTAGCTCAAAAGATATAAGTGAAGCACATAGAGTATTCTAATAAATTTCAATCAATTGGGCTTCTCCCAAAGTGTGTACAGCAAGGATGATTGTGATAAACTAAAAAGCAAATACTAATATCATACAAGACGCTCCAAGCAAAACACATATCATGTGGTGAATAAAAATATAGCTCCAAGTAAAGTTACCAATGAACAAAGACGAAAGAGGGGATGCCTTCCGGGAGCATCCCCAAGCTTAGGCTTTTGGCTATTCTTGAATATCTTGGGGTGCCATGGGCATTCCCAAGCTTAGGCTTTTGCCACTCCTTATTCCATAGTCCATCAAATCTTTACCCAAAACTTGAAAACTTCACAACACAAAACTCAACAGGAAATCTCATAAGCTCCGTTAGTGAAAGAAAGCAATACCACCACATAATATAAGCTACTGTAATGAACTCATTCTTTATTTAAATTGGTGTTAAACCTACTGTATTTCAAGTTCTCTATGGTTCATACCACTTAATACTAGCCATAGATGCATTAAAATAAGCAAACAACACACGAAAAACAGAATCTGTTAAAAACAGAACAGGCTGTAGCAATCTGAAACTAACGCAAACTTATGGAACTCTAAAACTCCTACCAAAATAGGAAGTCCTGGAAAATTTGTCTATTGATCTACAGCAAAAAGAATCAAGGCAAAATCACGTTTATGTGATTTAACAAAACTAATTTCGTGCGCGCAAAGTTTCTGTTTTTCAACAGAATCAAATTAACTATCACCATAGGTTATCCTATAGGTTCTACTTGGCACAAACACTAACTAAAACATAAAAACACATCTAAACAGAAGGTAGATGCAAAATTTATTACTAAACAGAAACAAAAACAAAAAACACAATTAAAATTGGGTTGCCTCCCAACTAGCGCTATCGTTTAACGCCCCTAGCTAGGCATAAAAGCAAAGATAGATCTAAGTAGTGCTATATTTAATTTTCAGTTTTTTTAGCGGAGTCATGCTCGAATCCGGGAGGTTCTTTATTTTTCCCTTCATACTTGGAAACTTTTAGATTAAAGAATCCAACCACTTATTGCAAAGAGTAATCAACATATTCATGCGGTGAAGATTGCCGCTAACACTTTTAAGAGGCTCAAGAGACTTTTGTAATATTTTTGTTACTTCGCAAATCTTTCCAAACACTTGTGTTTCTTTTTGGGTAGGATGTGGTCCCCCTTTTTGAGGTAGTGTTCCCACTATTTCCTCTATAATTTCATGCGCAATACTAGGATCAATTTCAATAAAATTTTCCTTGGCAATGCAATCCAAGAGTTGTCTATGCGACATATTTAGCGCAACATAAAAATTGCGAAGTAGAATTCTAAAATTCACCTATAGGGTGCAATTGTGATAAGATTCCATCATCCTATACCAAGCATCTTTTAAGTTTTCTCCTTGCCTTTGCTTGAAGTGAAGAACTTCAAACTCGGGAGACATAGGAGTGGATAAGCAACTAGCCATAACGACAAGGTCAATGATCTAACACACGAGCAAACGGAAAAAGGCAAGCGTAAGCGAGAGAGGAGGTTGGGAAAGAGAGGGCAAATAAAACGGCAAGGGTGAAGTGGGGGAGAGGAAAATGAGAGGCAAATGGTAAATAATGTAAATGCGAGGGAGATGAGTTTGTGATGGGTACTTGGTATGTCTTGACTTGGCGAAGACCTCCGAACAGCGGCGAGAAATCCTTCTTGCTACGTCTTGAGCTTGCGTTGGTTTTCCTTGAAGTGGAAAGGGTGATGCAGCAATAGTAGCGTAAGTATTTCCCTCAGTTTTTGAGAACTAAGGTATCAATCCAGTAGGAGGCTCCACTACAAGAAATATGCTATCTTGTGACCTCCACTATTGGTCACTAAAAGGTCATAGTTTTTCATTTGCGACCTTTTTGTGACCAAAAACAGAAGGTCAAAAGCTGAGGGTCGTTAACTGACTATAGCGACCTTCTGTGTGATATGTAAAAGGTCGTTGATTCTTTGACCAAATGTTTGGTCACTAGCAACCTCCCCAGGCCACGTAGGCATCCAGCGTGGCAAGCTGATGTGGCACAAGATAGCATTAATTCAGCCTTTTATATATGTTTTTTCCTGTCAATTTACGCTAGCTACATGGGCCAAGCCCAGCAATTCGGCCTTTTTAGTTTCTAAGATAGAACTTTACGGTCCATTTCTTTTTGGGCCTCGGCCTTTTAAAAGTTGACTTCTTTTTTGGGCCTCAGCCTTTTTGCATGCTATTCACGTTTTGGGCCTTGGCCTCTACCAATAAGTAAGTCCAACTCATCAACTTTTATTTCTCACATTTTCACAGTACAAAGAAACAGAACTATTTCATGACAAATATTTCAAATGAAACAGAACTATATACTTGAAATGACCAGACCAGTACAACCAGACCAGTACAAAATACAACCAGACCAATAAGTGTAGCCTATTACAATCTTTACATACTGTTCATACAACCAGACCAGTACAAAATACAATGAAACTAGCTATGAAGTACAACCAGAACACAAGGCATATTGATAGATAACCACCACGCTTCATCGTCTTCCTCTTCCAAATTCCAAGAAACAAATCACCTAGCATTAGAAGGATCACGCATCAGAAGCATATAAAATCTAATGTTCACTCAATAGAAACAAGGTGAAAAACTAATGTTCCAGGGAGGTAGTTTTATATAATAAAAACAAACTAGGCACCTGCATAATCACATGGCGGTAGTTTGAGATAATAAAAACTAATGTTCCACGCATAGTCTTAGCGCTCCAACAAAGAATCAACTAAAATTACTTTCAAGCAAACAGGTTGTACATCGATCAGGTTGTAAAGGACAAAAAATGGATACATGCAAGCAGGTTTTTAATTGACAAAAAATATAGAACAGTCTACATATACAAGTAGATACAAGCTGGATTTGATCAAGACTTATAGACGGGTAAAAAAGTTGCATGTTCCAGAGCCAGGACAACAATCCAATCTTTATTAGGAAAGAAAACATGTCTATTAGCAGCAGGCTCTCTTCGATTGTTCAACTCAATTGGGTCGTTTTGATCAAATATTATCGATGCAACACTTGGCATCACTAAACTACAAGTCCAAAGCATCATAAGCACTAGACATAAATCACCATGGCTGGAGCGAGAAAAGAGAGGAGCGGTTGCTTACCAGCTATGCTATGCTGGAGCAGAAAAAGAGTTACTGGAGTGGGAGGCCTGCGAGTGGAAGAAGAATCATCGCATGGTGGCGTGTCTCTGTCTTGCAGCTGCGCGTGTTAGAAAGTGCACCCATCAGGAACCAAGCATATACATGACATGCCGAAAGAATAAATACCATGGCAGCAATGAAATTAAACACCAACTGCCAACAGTACTACTGCTGTCAGACTTGTTTGGATCATCACAAACCAACTAGTATAGCAGTTGGCACACGAAAGTAGCAGCAGTACATGCACCTTCCAGGTTCACATTGCACTTTCTTTTCAGGCTTGCAACAAAAGGAAGGAAGAAAGAAACAACATTCTCAGAAGCACTAAGACACGAACTTGACAGCATAATATTCCCTTACACTTCTCAAACATAACCACTACCTGGAGCATCAATAAACACAAGCTAGCCTTTGAGAATATCAACATTTGCAGCAACAACTGAAATGCTAGCCCTTTCACAATGCCACAGAACCTCACCATTTACAATCACTAACAAGCTAGTGGCAAATAATCAGAGGGTCATGCAGTAGAAATGTACAGTGAGTTACCTGAGCAGAGAGCCGGTGGCAGCGGCCAAGCATGAACGAAGTGGGAAGTGATGTATTCGCGCGGTGGCTCAACCAGCTCATAGACCTCGCAACCCACGACCTTGCGGGCACACACGTCAACGCCGATCCGGTGCTCATCCTGGAAGAAGCAGACCCTGTTAGGTTGGTGAGATGGATGAGCTGTTGGTAGCTCACACAGGACGATGACAAGAACCTACTGACCGCGAAGGCAAGAAGGTCAGAGAAGGAGCCCAGCAGAGCAACAATCGAATGAAGTAGGACATCTGGTAGGTCTGCCCAACCTTGATGTCCAGACATGGCGAGGACGCAACACACAACAGCCCTTTCTTGCATTCTGCAGGTTGCAGCTTCCCTTGAGGAGTGAATATATATGGTATATCTTCCCTCATGACCCTACAGAGACATCAACAGAAGACATGAACAAATAACTCTGAGCAAAATGTGATGATACAAGAATCATGACAGTGCTGAAAAGATCAATACTTCTACATAGAACATAAAATCAATGAAATTGTCACGAAGTATCATTCTTAAAACAACTAAAACTAATATTAAAAAATTAAGAGTGCTCAATCATGTGTACAACACTTTTAACGGTGCTTTCGATCACGCATTAGTTGTACAAATTAAGAGTGCTCAACCACGCATTCAAAGCAGTGCAAATGTCAATGATATCTGTACAACACATATTAAACAGAGCAGCAAAAAACAAAGCCCGGTCTTATTTCACCATCACAGAATTTTCAGTAGAGCCAGCGGCTGCTTCCAGCCATGCTTTTCACCGGTGTCCAAATCAACCAAGGTTTAGACTAATTGCCAGGCGATAATGGCACTACGCACGGCTGTCTTGTCAACAGTATACCAAAACAGAGGAGAAGACGCATTGACCAGACTACTTGTACTGTCAGTTGGTAATTAACTAACCAAACCATGCTACCTGCTGCCCGTAGCAGCCCCATCTAGCCATCGTGATCAATCTGTTGGTAGTGGGCTAGCTCTCTCACGCCAAGCAGCATGCATCAACGATTTAATGGGCACATCGGCCCAGCAAAATCAAACCAGACCAATCAGCGGTACAGGATCGGGAGGGGGAGGGAGGCAGGGCTGGCAGCGCACCTATGAGGTCTTGACGAAGAACTGCATCTTCCTGCTGCTCGTGCGTGCGGGAGGGAGTCAAGATGGTCTCGTGACAACGACGGAGCAGGAGCGGAAGCACGAAAACGACGGGTGGGTGCCTGCGGCTCGGATCCGAAGCCGGACCTCCATTGAGGTTGCGGCTCACCAGGGCGACGACGTCGGCAAGGCCGCCGGGTTGTGGGTCGGAGCGGAGGACCTCAGGCGTCCATGGCGGCCTCCTTGCATAGAGAAGTACAAAGGGGATTGAGACTTGAGAGAAAAAAGGGAGACACAAACAGAGAGAGGAAGAAGAGCGGGGGAACACGTCGACTGCGGACTTCGGTCGACGGCGGAGCTGCTCCGGCGAGGCGCGAGGCCGAGGCAGCGGAGACCGAGGCTGGATCGCGTTGGATCTCCCTCCCTCGGGTTCTTCTCTCCCTTCTGGTGAGGGAAGGGGAGGGGCGAGAGGAGGAGGGCGTGGGGGAGGCCATGGGCGGCAGCGAGCTCCGCATCGAGGGACGGGGAGTTACGCATCGAGGTGGAGGGGAGATGTGGTGGAGGTGGGTGGCGGCGAGGGATCTGGATCGGGGAGGGCGACAGGAGGGGCTGCTACCAGCCTGGGCAGCGGGAGGGGCTGCTGCTGCCTGCCCCCGAGCCGCGGCGGGGAGGGCGGCTGCTGCGCCCCCGGGATCTCGCCGGACGTTGGTGTGCTGGTCACGGGGATCGGGGGCTGGAGGTGGCGGCGGCAAGGGAGGAAGCTAGGGTTCGCGCAAGAGAGAGGGGAGAGGGGTGGGGTTTGCGCAGGAGAGAGGGGTGGGGTTCGCGGTGGTGGGATGGATGGACGGAAGGATGGACAGATGGATGGATGTATGGATGGACGTATGTTCGCCATGTCAGCGATCCATGCCACAACTGACTCCACCAATCAGGATTAAGACTACGTAATTTGGTTTTTTTTTGTTTCTCTTATATTTTTTACCCTCTTATTTCGAGTAACATTCAACATATTACCTTCTTATAGTTTGTTAAAATTAACCCATAATGTGCACATGTGTGTATCTTGGGATGACAAACAATGTTGATTTGGAGGTTTTCTTCTTCATTGCGCAAAAAAAATCATTTCCATTTTTTGAGTGCCCAAAATGAGTTTTTTTGTGAAGTACCTACCAAATAATTGTTGCAAAAATAGACCAAATCATTTTTCTAAAATACTAGGCCATATTTAATGCACAATTGACCAAATGGTTGGATGTCAAAAGTTTTGATCCACCTCTGGTGAAAAAGACAAATTTCATTGATTCAAATTTGGAAGCAGGTCAAATTTGAACTGTAGCTACCTCGTAGTTTGCTCTCTATTTTTTCCAAAAATCATTTCTAAGTAGATAAGTATCTATTTAATCAGAGAAACACCAAAAAAATTCCAAGATTCAACCACCAGCTAGGAACGGTAATTCCCGCCGTTTTGACCGCATTTTGAAACGGGCATAAAAAATTCAAAAATATCAAAAATTTGAAAAACCTTCGGATTGTGTCATTATATGTGACCAAATTTCCAGGAAAAATAATAAACTTGTAATACAGTAATTATTTTAAAAAAGTGTTCTCGAAAATGAGCTATCATGCGTGAAGATTCATGGCTTTCAAGCCGAATGATCAATCTTATGGCCACATGCATGGCATAGTTTGTTCAAATGATCTCATATTGTGCACAAGGGTGCATCTTGCAATTCCAAACAATGTTGCCTAAGGAAGTTTTCATTTTCTTTGCACGAAAAATTCATTTACCCTTTTCCGAGTGCCCGAAATGAGGTTTTTTGTGAAGGAACTACCAAATAATTGTTGCAAAAATGGAAAAAATCAATTTTAGAAAATACTAGGCCATGTTTAGTGCACAATTGACCAAATGGTTGGGTGTAAAAAGTTTTGATTCACCTCTGGTGAAAAAGACAAATTGTCGCCGATTCAGCTGGAAACGGGTCAAATTTGAACTGCAGCTGCCTCATAGTTTGCTATTTATTTTTTCCAAAAATCATTTATAGGTACATAAGTATCTATTTTATAATAGAAACACCAAATTTTTTCCAAGATTCAACAACTAGCTAGGAACGGTCAAGCCCGCCATTTTGACCGCATTTTGAAACGGGCATAAAAAATAAAAAAAATCAAAAAATTGGAAAACCTTTGCATTGTGTCATTATAGGTGACCAAGTTTCCAGGAAAAATAATAAACTTGTAATAGGGTATTTATTTTTAAAAAGTGTTCTCAGAAATGAGCTATCAAGTGTGAAGATTCATGGCTTTCAAGCCAAATGATCAATCTTATGGTCACATTCATGGCATAGTTTGTTCAAATGATCTCATATTGTGCACAAGGGTGCATATTGGAATGGCAAACAATATTTCCTAAGGAAGTTTTCATTTTCTTTGGACGAAAAAACCATTTTCCATTTTTTGAGTGCCCAAAAGGAGGTTTTTTTGTGAAGGACCTACCATATATTTGTTTCAAAATTGGACCAAATCATTTTTCTAAAATACTAGGCCATATATAAGGCACAATTGACAAAATGGTTGGGTGAAAAAAGTTTTGATCTACCTCTGGTGAAAAATACAACTTGTCGTCGATTCAAATTTGGAAGCAGGTCAAATTTGAACTGTAGCTGCCTCATAGTTTGTTCTTTATTTTTCCAAAAATCATTTCTAGGTACATAAGTATCTATTTAATCATAGAAACACCAAAAAAATTCCAAGATTCAACCACTAGCTAGGAACGGTCAAGCCCGCCGTTTTGACCGCATTTTGAAACGGGCATAAAAAATAAAAAAAAATCAAAAAATTCTAAAACCTTCGCATTGTGTCATTATATGTGACAAAGTTTCCAGGAAAAATAATAAACTTGTAATACGGTAATTATTTTAAAAAAGTGTTCTCAGAAATGAGCTATCATGCATGAAGATTCATGGCTTCCAAGCCAAAATGATCAATCTTATGGCCACATTCATGACATAGTTTGAACTGCAGGTGATTCAGCTGGAAGCGGGTCAAATTTGAACTGCAGGTGCCTCATAGTTTGCTATTTATTTTTTCCAAAAATCATTTCTAGGTAAATAAGTATCTATTTAATCACAAATACATGGTTTGATGGCGAGACATCGAGGTTTGGAGTTGGCTGAGGGCCCCAACTCTAGAGCGCATAAGCTCGCATGCCCGCCGCGTGGTCACCGCGTGACCGTGGTGTTGCCATGCGTTCTGGGAGGCCTAGGCATGTCTAGTGGGTTGTTCACTCCCGGGTAGATGCTAGGAAGAAAATTATAACATAAGATTCTCACGAGGAGACCGATCGATGCTCAAACATGAATAAGCAGCCAAGTGTTTGATTTGCGGTACGGGAAATGCACATGGCTAATGGGCATGAGTTTTGGCTGAGGATGATTAGTTACTAAGAAGACCGTCTTCACAAATTTTTAGGGAAATCAATAATATATAAATAACACTTCCTTCACAAAGTGCTGCTCTGAACAGAATAGGAAAATGAATATTGTTGAGTTATTTCTGAACTAGGCAAGGAAGGTTTTTGACATATTTGATGAAGATATGATCCAAACAATTTATGAGATTTTTTTGGGAATTTTTGGAATGACAGAAATATAGGTTGCTTCACAACCTAGGGCAAAAGCGCCACATGGACATGACACATAGGCAAAAGCCCGATGAGGTGGCGCCTAGTCATAGCAATAAGTACTAATGCATCCACGTTCACAACCTCATGACCATTTGTATTGGTCGTAATCAAGTAGAAATAAGGTCATGGACCACTGTTGTCTGCTTTTATGACCATTTGGTCTAAGGCAATTCAGGGTTTGAGCCCTTCTAAGTGAAATGGCCATGGATTTACGACCAATTCAGCTAGGGTCACTAATAGAAGGTCACTAGTTGACATATTTCTTGTAGTGCTCCTCAGAAGTCCCACGCACCTACACAAACAAACTAAGAACTCGCAACCAACGCCATAAAGGGGTTGTCAATCCCTTCACGGCCACTTGCGAAAGTGAGATATGATAGAGTTGTATGATAAGATAAATATATTTTTGGTATTTTATAATATAGATTGGAAAAGTAAAGATGCAAATAAAAGTAGATTGAAAGCTTATATGATAAAAGATAGACCCGGGGGCCATAGGTTTCACTAGTGGCTTCTCTCAAGATAGCATAAGTATTACGGTGGGTGGACAAATTACTGTCGAGCAATTGATAGAAAAGCGAATAATTATGAGATTATCTTGGCATGATCGTGTATATAGGCATCACGTTCGTGACAAGTAGACCGACTCCTTCCTGCATCTACTACTATTACTCCACACATCGACCGCTATCCAGCATGCATCTAGAGTATTAAGTTCATAAGAACAGAGTAACGCATTAAGAAAGATGACATGATGTAGAGGGATAAACTCATGCAATATGATATAAACCCCATCTTTTTGTCCTCGATGACAACAATACAATACGTGCTTTGCAACCCCTATTGTCACTGGGTAAGGACACCACAAGATTGAACCCAAAGCTAAGCACTTCTCCCATTGCAAGAAAGATCATCTAGTAGGCCAAACCAAACTGATAATTCGAAGAGACTTGCAAAGATAACTCAATCATACATAAAAGAATTCAGAGGAGATTCAAATATTTCTCATAGAGAAACTTGATCATAAACCCACAATTCATCGGATCTCGACAAACACACCGCAAAAAGAGTTACATCGAATAGATCTCCAAGAAGATCGAGGAGAACATGGTATTGAGATCCAAAAAGAGAGAACACGCCATCTAGCTAATAACTATGGACCCGAAGGTCTGTGGTAAACTACTCACAACTCATCGGAGGGCTATGGTGTTGATGTAGAAGCCCTCCGTGGTCGATTCCCCCTCCGGCAGAGCACCGATGAATGCTCCAAGATGGGATCTCACGGATACAGAAGGTTACGGCGGTGGAAATTGTTTTTCGTTGGCTCCCTGGATGTTTTCGGGGTACGTGGGTATATATAGGAGGAAGAAGTAGGTCGGTGGCCACCCGAGGGGCCCACGAGATAGGGGGGCGCGCCCTGTAGGGGTGGGCGCGCCCTCCACCCTCGTGGCCGCCTCGGCTGCTTCTTGGTTTGCGCTCCAAGTCCTCTAGATCACGTTTGTTCCAAAAATCACGCTCCCGAAGGTTTCATTCCGTTTGGACTCCGTTTTGTATTCCTTTTCTTCGAAATACTGAAATAGGCAAAAAAAACAGCAATACGGGCTAGGCCTCTGGTTAGTAGGTTAGTCCCAAAAATGATATAAATGTGTAAAATAAAGCCTATAAACATCCAAAAAGGGTAATATAATAGCATGGAACAATCAAAAATTATAGATACGTTGTAGACGTATCACGCGGCTGCGATTCCTCCAAGGGCAAGCGCCCGTTCTGCGTCTTCCACAACGTCCACATCCACAACACCAACAACTACCAAGAGCTCAGGGCCATCCGAGGAAGGCGCCTTGGCCACCGCCCTGAGCGCAACGACCGCGGCTATGACCATGGAGGAGGCCGTGGTGGAGGCCGCTGGGAGAACCACGACCCCCGCCAAGACTGGCGTGATCAGCCTTGTGAGGACCGCTGGCAGGGCCAGCCTCGCGATGCCTCCTGGAGGGACCAACCCTGTGAAGACCGTCCCTAGGGAAACACCGGCCTTCCTCCGCTGCCGCTGCCACCAAGGAGGAACGACGACCACCGCCAAGATGATGGGGCCGGGGGCTTCCAAGATCCTCGTGCTATTGCCTGCATCCTGGGTGGCGCTCAGGCCCCGCCTCCCATCGCGTCTTCTAGCAGTTCGCCCGTGAGGTGAACACGGCACTCCTCAAGCTCGAGGCGTCGCGTCCCCTCAGGTGGTCCAAGTACACCATCACCATTGACTCTACGGATCAGCTCAAGTGTGCGGCCACCGCCGGCACGCTCCCAATGATCTGCTCACCGACCATCAGCAACGTTCTCGTTACCAAGACATTCATCGATGGAGGTGCGGGACTGAATGTGCTCTATGCCGTCCCAATGTGCTCATTCAAGACGCTCCAGGTGCCCTACGACCAGCTCCACCCCACCAAGCCCTTCTCAGGGGTGACCGACGGCTCCACCATCCCCCTAGGGAAGATTCGGCTCCCTGTCACCTACGGCAAGCGTGACAACTACCGCATCGAGCTCATCGACTTCGACAACGCCCACATTCGCCTCCCGTACAATGCCATCCTCAGGTATCCGACCCTCGCCAGGTTCATGGTAGTGACTCACCACGGCTACAATGTCCTCAAGATGCCAGGAAGCAGCGACATCATCACGGTCGCCTGCAACGAAAAGGATCCGGTGTGATCCCTCGAGTGCGCCTACCAGGCTACGACAGTCGAGAACTGATGTTGCTTGAAGCTACATCGGTATTTCCCCAAAGAGGAAGGGATGATGCAGCACATCGGCGGTAGGTATTACCCTCAGATATGAAACCAAGGTTATCGGACCAGTAGGAGAACCAAGAAACACAACGTAAACAGCCCCTGCACACAGATAACAAATCCTCACAACCCGACGTGTTAAGGGGGTTGTCAATCCCTTCCTGATACGGCACCTCAAGATAGGCAAACGAACGTGAGATAAAATTGTAGTAGATTGATAGATCGAGTGCCAAATAAAATAAATAGGAATAAAGCACAACAAGGTATTTTTGTATTTTTGGTTTAATAGATCTGAAAACACTACACCACAACACTGATGTAAGGGCACAAAACTGCCGGTAGAAGTCTCTTTAAAGGGTAGACAAACTGTCGGGACTGTGGTTCTCCCGGCAGATAGAACCGCCACGAGAACGACTGTCGGGGATTACTTCTCCTGGCAGATAAACTTCTCCCAGTAGTTTTTCTGCCCTGACCCATGTATTTGCCAGCAGTTCATTTTCTCCCGGCAGATTGGTCGAAGCATGTGAAACTACAATTGCCGGCAGATAATCCGCCAGCACAAGCATGTTTACTTGGCAGATATTATTCCAGCATGTTGATTTCACTAGTGAAATGAGGCATCCCTAATTATGTAATATCCATCCATTATATATGTCCATGCAATCATGACATATCACACAATTTATACATGCACTTCAATCTATGTAACATATACACCTCATCGAAAACCTTAAAATTCATTTGATAAACATAACGATAATATATAAGGAGGTTGTGCTACAAAAGGAGTACATATATATGTTTGCCCCACAACCAAACTAAAGTAGTGCCACAAAAGATGTACATATTCTTCTAGATGTGTGCCACACAACCCAACCACGACCAAAATCAGCAGAGCAAATGTCTAGGTTCAACAAACAAGACACATGACATTGTAGGTCTTCCAAAT
This sequence comes from Aegilops bicornis, assembly GCA_021605145.1. Taxonomy (NCBI): domain Eukaryota; kingdom Viridiplantae; phylum Streptophyta; class Magnoliopsida; order Poales; family Poaceae; genus Aegilops; species Aegilops bicornis. Next base: position 248,728,929 of record CM038673.1, on the reverse strand, counting down.
CTTCAGCAGCTTGAAGATCTTCCAAACCTTAGTGAACCTGTGCAACTTTGGGAAACCTGCAATAGATCATAAAATGTTACATACAACAGCTGCATTCAGAACTTAAGGAAGATGTTACAACAATCACAAACAACAGCCGCATATTTTCTGAAATATATAGCAACTAGTAACATCTCTAGAGTAATCCCTACTTTAGTAGAGAACATGTCCATTTTTTATCATCTTGACAGTAGCAAGCTTATCTTACTTCTCATCCAAATATAGTGTGCAAAATCTGTACAGATATTAACAAATATTAACAGTAATTAGTAGGTGTACCTATCTTGCACATCAGAAGTGAGGCTATTCATGTACCGAAGTAAAGCGAACATAATTGATGACCATTTTGGTATAAGCAAGTTGCATGCGCTAAGTTACTGTACTAGCGAGTGAATTAAGTTAGCTTGTATTTGGGCTTGCTTTTCCTTTTAAGCTCCTACTACACAAAATAAGAGGGGAACTAGCTGGAGCATATATTTCAGGATCTTTATTTGGGGAGCTGTTTAGTTTCCTGGTTCCATGCTTTTGTTGGACAAGTTAGAAATTAGGTCCCCTAAATGGTATCTGATTAGTGGACAAACCCACAGATTTAACCGAGTGAAACACTACGAGCATTTGGTTCAATAAACATTTTTTATTGGTTCACTTTCCTACATCTCGCACAAAAAGTTGAATTAGCCTAGAAAATAAAAGCAAGGCTTTCCACAAAAAAATAAGCAGAAATAATTCATGTACACGAAAGAAAGAGGATCCAATTATGATAAATGAATCAAGTTAAAGCATGAACCCAATGGAACTAATTTCTCTACATGGCAGGGTCTATCATGTACATGAAAGGAAGATGATCCAATTGCAGTTTATATTTGTAATGGATGAAAATAAGTACTCTAGGAGTATGTTTTTTATACCTGTTGTAGGAGTATCTATATATACAAAATTTAATCATTATCCTTGCGAGATCAGAGAACCAGATTTATTCAACTGAGCTCTCTACAAAATCATGGCTGATGGACACAAAAGCCCACTAAGAACTATAATGATCTGTTTGAATTACTAATTAGTAATATAAAATGGAATTAGGGGCTTAAATTTCTTGGACACAAGTTAACCATGCAACACCTAAATGAGCAAAGCATTACTATTTGTGACAAAACCTAGAAGCTTGATACAAAGAATTTCGAACTGCAGAGAAAACCGAATCAATTTTAAACATTTCTAAGTGCAAACCAGCAACATCTACGAACTAACAAAATTGCATCATCAAAATAAGAAATGATAAAAACACTAACTACAGGACAAAACAAAGGATATGGCAGTTGACATGTACATTGACTAGAATTTTTTCACACTTCCAAAGGTGTCCATATTTATAGAAATATTACTATGCCTGACTATAAATGACAAATTTTGACACTTCCAAGTACAGTTCTGGATGTATAGTAAATAGTAAGCAGTAAAATGCAAGGTGAAACGATTTTTACACATGAGATGCCTCCTTTTTTTCTCCAAAACGGCATGCCAAGCATATCATGTTTATACTCATGAAACATAGCACGATGCAGTGTACAATAAAATAAACTAAATAACCATCATAAATTAACACCAAGAAGTAGAGCTGATTTTTTTGGCTGCTACACACTGGCATTAAAGACAACAAACAAGAGCTTAAAATGCCACTGCAGACCACTAGCATGTGAGGGCATATCTAGTTCACTATAATTAGAATCTGCAATTATATGTTAGTACAGTTATATCAAAACATTGACATCTTTGTACTGAAGCTTGTTACTCCCTCCATCCCAAAATTCTTGTTTTAGATTTTTCTAGATACATATGTTTCTAATACTAAAACGTTACTTGATACATCGTATTTAGACAAATCTAAGACAAGAATTTTGGGACGGATGGAGTACTTGCAAAGCTATTCTCGAGGTTCAACAAACAAACATAATACAATGTCATTCCACCACTTTAAACGACCAAATCATGGTAACTGAAAAGAAAATTAATGGCATGGTATATCACCTTCTTCCTTTTAGCTTGTCTCTGACTAGCTGGGCCTCCAATTTCTTCATTTGTATTTGAAAATTTAAGGTGGCCAAATCCTTCAAAATCCTTGTTGTTTCTTGTTCTAATTCTCGCTAGCTCTCTTCCTCTCGTTCTTGAACATTGTCTTCGTCTTTTTCTTGTTCCATTCTTTTTCCTGAAAAGAAAAATAATGGCACATTAGATGTCCAGTAGGTAAGCATGTAGCCGAAAAGACAATTAATGGCACATTAGATGTCAAGTAGGTAAGCATGTAGCTGTTGGTAAGGCCTCTTTTAGCAACTCTACCATCATGTCAAAACTTTTATCGCAACAACCTCCAAGAGATTTGATATGGAGTAAGCTAATGACAAAACATATCTTTGAGAAGGTTGTGCACCCTGGATAAAGCTCCTCCTATCATTTGCTATGAATTGTCGAAAAGCATATGCATCACACTTCTTTTTCTTTTCTAGAAGAGGGTCAATGCTGCCTGGCTCTATATCCTCGTGAATTGGATCCTCCCACACTAGTGCGTAACCGGCTATAGCCCGGTTCAGAGGGTTTTTTAGTGCCGGTTCTGTAACCGGCACTAAAGGGTGGGGACTAAAGGTCCCCCCTGATACGTCTCCAATGTATCTATAATTTTTGATTGTTCCATGCTATTATATTACCCATTTTGGATGTTTATGGGCTTTATTTTACACATTTATATCATTTTTGGGACTAACCTACTAACCGGAGGCCCAACCCGTATTGCTGTTTTTTTACCTATTTCAGTATTTCGAAGAAAAGGAATATCAAACGGAGTCCAACCGAAATGAAACCTTTGGGAGCATGATTTTTGGAAAGAACGTGATTCGGAGGACTTGGAGTGCAAGTCAAGAAGCAATCGAGGCGTCCAGGAGATAGGAGGGCGCGCCCACCCCTCCTGGGCGCGCCCCTGTCTCCTGGGCCCCTCAGGTGGCCACCGACGTACTTCTTCCTCCTATATATACCTACTACCGTAAAAACAACCAGGGAGCCAATGAAAAACAATTTCCACCGGCCAGAACCTTCTCAGATCCATGAGATCCCATCTTGGAGCCTTCGGCGCTCCGGAGGGGGGAATCGACCATAGAGGGCTTCTACATCAACACCATAGCCCCTACGATGAGTTGTGAGTAGTTTACCACAGACCTTCGGGTCCATAGTTATTAGCTAGATGGATTCTTCTCTCTTTTTGGATCTCAATACAATGTTCTCCCCTCTCTTGTGGAGATATACTCGATGTAAACTCTTTTTATGTGTGTTTGTCGAGATCCGATGAATTGTGGGTTTATGATCAAGTTTATCTATGAGAAATATTTGAATCTTCTCTGAATTCTTTTATGTATGATTGAGTTATCTTTGCAAGTCTCTTGAATTATTAGTTTGGTTTGGCCTACTAGATTGATCTTTCTTGCCATGGGAGAAGTGCTTTGAGCTTTGGGTTCAATCTATGTGTCCTTACCCAAAGGATGTAAAGGGTTGCAAGGCACGTATTGTATTGTTGCCATCGAGGATAAAAAGATGGGGTTTATATCATATTGCTTGAGTTTATCCCTCTACATCATGTCATCTTTCTTAATGCGTTACTCTTTTCTTATTAACTTAATACTCTAGATACATGCTGGATATCGGTCGATGTGTGGAGTAGTACTAGTAGATGCAGGCAGGAGTCAGTCTACTTGTTGCGGACGTGATGCCTATATACATGATCATGCCTAGATAATCTCATAATTATTCTCTTTTCTATTAGTTGCTCGACAGTAATTTGTTCACCCACCGTAATACTTATGCTATCTTGGGAGAAGCCACTAGTGAAACCTATCGCCCCCGGGTCTATCTTTTATCATATAAGCTTTCAATCTTCTTTTATTTGCATCTTTACATTTCCAATCTATATTATAAAATACCAAAATTATATTTATCTTATCATACTATCTCTATCAGATCTCACTTTCGCAAGTGGGCGTGAAGGGATTGACAACCCCTTTATTGCGTTGGTTATGTAGTGCTTTGTTTGTTTGTTTAGGTGCGTGGGACTTTTGAGGAGCCTCCTACTGGATTGATACCTTGGTTCTCAAAAACCGAGGGAAATACTTATGCTACTATTGCTGCATCACCCTTTCCTATTCAAGGAAAACCAACGCAAGCTCAAGACGTAGCAAGAAGGATTTCTGGCGCCGTTGCCGGGGAGGTCTTCGCTCAAGTCAAGACATACCAAGTACCCATCACACACTCATCTCCCTCGCATTTACATTATTTGCCATTTGCCTCTCATTTTCCTCTCCCCCACTTGACCCTTTCCATTTTATTCGCCCTTCTTCTGCTCGTCTTTTCGTTTGTTTTGAAGTCCTACTTGGCTCGTTTGCTCGTTTGGTTGGAGTAGTTTTTTATTTATTACTAAACAGAGAAGGTAAGATCTATGGATCCTCATCCGCTTGCTAATGTTTTTAAGATATCCAATTATGATGAACCAATTGTTAGTGAGTTTTGTGCACTAGATTATCTTTATGAAGTTTTGCTTGAAATCCGTGAATCTGAAAATTGTGATGAAGAAATTTATGAAGAGATTCACGATGGCTCCTTGAATAAAAAGCATGATTGCAATGATTTTACTATAAACTCTCTTTTTGTCAATTGTGCTAATAATATGCAAAATCCTAAGCTTGGGGATGCTAGTTTTGCTATGTCTACTACTTGTTGCAATGATCATGATTGGGATGATTCTTCTTATGATCTTGAAAATTTATTTAAGACCCATGATGAATATGAGATTGATAATAGTGTTTGCAATAATATTGAAAGTGGGTTTGGAAGAGTGTCAACTTTAGATCCCACATATTTTGAGTATGTTCAATCTTACGATATTTTTGATAAAAGTGGGTTTGGAGAGGTCATGACTTTAGTTAATGTTAATCCCACTATCTTGGAAGAGTGTCAACTTTGCATGCATGTGGATAGTGTTGAGAATATGTTATGTGATAGCTATTTTGTTGATTTTTCCTATGATCCTATATGTAATTATTATGAGAGAGGAGAATATGGTCGTAGAAATTTTTATCATACTAAATTACCTCTCGTCATGTTGAGATTGCTATCGTCTCTTTCTTCTTCCTTTCATATGCTAGTTTTTGCTTGCCTTGAAAATTTGTTTTCTTATAATATGCCTATGCATAGGGAGTATGTTAGACTTAGATGTGTTTGTCACATGTTTTATGATGCTGTCTTTGTGCTTCAATTCTTGTCTTTCATGTGAGAATCATTGAAATCTCAATGCCTAGCTAAAAGGCTTTTAAAGAAAAGCGCTTGTTGGGAGACAACCCGATATTTTTCCTTGCTGTTATTTAAGAAATGTTGCATATACCTTCTGTTTAGATGTGTTTTTATGTTTTAATTAGTGTTTGTGCCAAGTAGAACCTATAGGATAACCTATGATGATAGTTGATTTGATTCTGCTGAAAAACAGAAACTTTGCACGCACGAAATTAGTTTTGTTAAATCACAGAAACGTTATTTTATGTTGATTATTTTTGCTGATGATCAATAGACAAATTTTCCAGGACTTCCTATTTTTGTAGGATTGTTAGAGTTCCAGAAGTTTGTGTTAGTTACAGATTGCTACAGATTGTTCTATTTTGACAGATTCTGTTTTTCATGTGTTGTTTGCTTATTTTGATGCATCTATGGCTAGTAAAATAGTTTATAAACCATAGAGAACTTAGAATACAGTAGGTTTAACACCATAATAAATAAATAATGAGTTCATTACAGTACCTTATGTGGTGGTTTTGTTTTCTTTCACTAACGGAGCTTATAAGATTTCCTGTTGAGTTTTGTGTTGTGAAGTTTTCAAGTTTTGGGTAAAGCTTTGATGGACTATGGAATAAGGAGTGGCAAGAGCCTAAGCTTGGGGATGACCATGGCACCCCAAGATATTCAAGGATAGCCAAAATCCTAAGCTTGGGGATGCCCCGGGAAGGCATCCCCTCTTGCGTCTTCGTTCATTGGTAACTTTACTTGGAGCTATATTTTTATTCGCCACATGATATGTGTTTTGCTTGGAGCGTCGTGTATTATATTAGTCTTTGCTTTTTAGTTTACCACAATAATCCTTGCTGTACACACCTTCTGGGAGAAGCCTACTTGATTGAATTTGTTAGAATATGCTATGTGCTTCACTTATATCTTTTGAGCTTGATAGTTTTTGCTCTAGTGCTTCACTTATATCTTTTAGAGCACGTCGGTGGCTTAATTTTGTAGAAATTGCTAGTCTCTCTTGCTTCACTTATATTATTTTGAGAGTCTTTTATAACAGCATGGTATTTACTATGGTTATAAAATTGGTCCTCGAATGGTAGGCATCCAAGTTGGGTATAATAAAAACTATCATAGGAAGTGAATTGGATGCTATGATCAATTTGATACTTGATAATTGTTTTGAGATATGGAGGTAGTGATATTAAAGTCATGCTAGTTGGGTGATTAGTGTACCTGGCTTGTGCATCCTTATGAGTGGCGGTCGGGGACGAGCGATGGTCATTTCCTACCACTACTAGGAAAATGCTTATAGATAGAAGTTTACCAGTAGCGCATTTTTGTGACCCCATGCTACTAGTACTTACCAGTAGTGCTATGTAGAAAACACGCTACTACTAGCATATAACAACATCGTTTGTTTGCTTTGGCTGCACTACTGTTACCTGGGCCGCAGGGCAGAAACAGTAGCCCACTTAGCTGTAGCATTTGTTCTGAAAGGGCGCTACAGCTGGTGGGCTTAGCAGTAGCGTGGTGCTCCAACCAGCGCTACTACTATAGCTAAAGAAAACCGGCCCGATCGAGCGCCCGCGCACCCCCTCACTCTCACAATCTTTCCCCTCCGCCCGATGACGCCGCTGCGGTTAGGGTTCGTTCCCGGCCGCCTCACCCCCGTCGACGGTGCCGTGCGCCGCCACAACGCGCGGTCGCCTCTCGCCTCCGACGCCTCCAGCCCGTAAGTCCCCTCTCGATCTCCTCCTCCTGCGCGTGCCACACTAGCTAGGCTCCAATCGATTTGCCAGCGGGCGGCTTGCCATGTTTTGTGATTTAGGATTGCACGGTGGCTCCACACATCGATGCATGGCTCCAATCGATTTGCCACGGCAGCTCGCCACTCCCCTTGCTGCCCTCACAGGCGCTCCGCCCTCTCTGCTAATTAGTATCACATATGGATTAATAGGATTAGTATCACATATGGATTAATAGGATTAGTATCACATATGCATCTCTAGATCCTACTGTTAATTAGTATCACATAGGGGAGAGAGTAGAGGATTTTGTTGCTCACCGAAACTTAGGAGAGAGTAGAGAGAAGTAGCTAGAGAATTATAGAGGCTTTTAGCACATATAATTGAAACTTGGGTTTCAATTCTTGGCTTCTGCCCCTGGAGGAGTGGTGGCGGCGGCGGTGCCTAGTGTTCTAGGGTTTAGAGAGGGGGCGTCCATGTCGTGCCTTTTCTGGAGAGGAGCCACGGGCGGCGTCGGTTGCCATGTGCCGTTTCGTGAATGCCTCCACACGCTCAAGTTTGTCGATGGTGGTCGTAGGATCGGCTCCCCTTCTGAAATGGTGCCATGGGAGCTTTTGAGATACGCTCCTAGAGCCATGGTGTCATCTAGCTCGATCTTATATGACGACAACAGTTGAGGGTTCACCATAGTGCTCGACCGTAGAATCGTGAGATTTTTTTAGCTCTGATATGATAGCAACGGTTGAGGGTTTCAATTCTTGGCTACTGCCACTAGCTTCTTTGTTGGGCTGAACTTTATGTTTACTTTTTAGTTGTTATTTTGCTTGCCATGTGAACTCTAGCTATGAAAACTTTATGTTTACTTTTTGGATCGTTAATCCTTTAATCATATTGCTTTAGGGAAATGGCGCCACCACCACCACCACCACCATGTCGATGGTGCAAGTCAAGGTGCGCCAAAGAAATTTTATGGCGATCGCACGCTGTTTGGCATCTACTTCGAGTCTAGTTTTCTTCTTTCGGCGGTAATAAATTATATGAAACTAGTAACTACTATTTTGTTTTTAGCGTTATTGGCATTAATGCATCGTGTATATATCATTTTGCTTTTTGTACACAGATCGTCCCATGCAATGTGAGGTCAGAATTCAACAATCTGACTGGAGACTCTGTGACCTTTGAGGCTCATGGGGGGCCCTACACTATGGAGATCGAGAAAGGACGAAAGATGACGCGGGTGGGAGGAGATGGATGGGTCCGTTTCATCGACAACATGCGTATCACCGGTGGTGAGTTGATCAGCTTCTCCTTCAGAGCTGAAAGACCCAAGCTGGCCGTGATTTATATCAACAAAGGCATTTATTATGAGGATGATGAGGATGATGAGGATGATGACGACCCACTCGGTGAAGCCATCGTAGCTCAAAGAATGAAGTTGAGCGAGGAGGAGGTGTGCAACCTATGGGACATCATTCAGCCATGTGCTGACTTTGCCGGGGTGCCATTAGTGACCCGCCTGACAAGTACCATGGTTGATCGGCATATGATGGTATGTTGCATTTACTGTAGTTTTTAGAGTAATTTGATGATATGCTTTATTGTTATACTTAGTGTAGAGTCCGATGATATATATGCTTAGTGAATCTTATATGCTTTATTGTTATACTTTAGTGTAGAGTCCGATCATATATATGCTTAGTGAATCTTATATGCTTACTGAATCTTATATGCTTAGTGAATCTTATATGCTTTATTGTTATACTTAGTGTAGAGTCCAATGATATATATGCTTAGTGAATCTTATATGCTTAGTGAATCTTATATGCTTAGTGAATCTTATATGCTTAGTGAATCTTATATGCTTTATTGTTATACTTAGTGTAGAGTTCGATGATATATATACTTAGTGTAGAGTCCGATGATATATATGCTTAGTGTAGAGTCCGATGATATATATGCTTCGTGTAGAATGTGTGAGGCTACTTATTAATTGATATGTTTTTTGTTATTCAGAAATTGCCAAAGAGCCTATCTGAGAGCTGTGGTATCAAGCCTGATGAAGAAGGCTCTGCTGGAATACGCCTTACCGCAAGGGGCTCCATCACCACTTGTGCGTACGGCGAGGACACGGACGGTCGCACACACTTCAACTCGGTTGGGTGGAAGAGCTTCCTCGTCGGCAATAATCTTCATGTTGGACATGCAATCCTAATTACTATCAGGAACACCCACCGCCCAGGCTTGAGGATGATGGTCGTCATCGACATCATCTAGAACTTCATATGCATGTGTGTGGCTGTTGAACCATATATATGCTAGTATGACTACCTAGTAGACTTATCAACTATGATCTATCCATGCATTGTTGACTACTATATGAGTTTGTGAGATTGTGTGGTTATATTAAATGTGGTACTATCGTTAATGTTTGCGAGATGGTTCTGTGAACTTAGTTTATTTGCACTAGACTTGTCTTGATTTCCATGAATATTGCACCTGACTGCTTTTTTTATTTTTTATTTCTATTTGCCTAGTTGTAGCGTGGGGAGAAAATAGGGCGCTACTACTACGTGATGATAGTAGTAGCGTTGGTGGAGGAAGCAACGCTACTAATAAGTATTTTAGCTGCAGCGCTTGTTCAGAAACACGCTACTGTTAAATAATAGTCAGTAGTTCTCAGCAGTAGCGCTGGTGCTCGCCATCGGTATGTAAAAAACCAGCGCCACTAGTAAGCTTTTCTCTAATAGTGTACCAATCTATCCCTCTAGGAGCATGCGCGTAGTGCTTGATTTTTGATGACTTCTAAATTTTTGCTATAAGTATATGAGTTCTTTTGACTAATGTTGAGTCCATGGATCATACGCACTTTTACGTTTCCATCATTGCTAGCCTCTTCGGTACCGTGCATTGCCCTTTCTCACCTTGAGGGTTGGTGCAAACTTCGCCGGTGCATCCAAACCCCGTGATACGATACGCTCTATCACACATAAACCTCCTTATATCTTCCTCAAAACAGCCACCATACCTACCTATTATGGCATTTCCATAGCTATTCCGAGATATATTGCCATGCAACTTTCCACCGTTCCGTTCATCATCATCATGACATACATTACTTTTGTCATATTGCCATTACATGATCATGTAGTTGACATCGTATTTGTGGCAAAGCCACCATGCATAATTTTTCATACATGTCACTCTTGATTCATTGCACCATCCCGCATACATCACGGAGGCATTCATATAGAGTCATATCTTGTTCTAGTTTCGAGTTGTAATTCATATGTTATAATCAATAAAAGTGTGATGATCATCATTATTAGAGCATTGCCCAAAAAAAAGAAAGGCCAAAAGAAAAGAAAGGCCAAAGAAAAAAAAGAAAAAAGAAAAAGAAAAAAAGGAAAAAAGGCAATGTTACTATCTCTTTTTCCACACTTGTGCTTCAAAGTAGCACCTTGTTCTTCATGTAGTGAGTCTCATATATTGTGCTTCAAAGTAGCACCATGTTTTTCATATAGTGAGTCTCATATGTTGTCACTTTCATATACTAGTGGGAATTTTTCATTATAGAACTTGGCTTGTATATTCCTACGATGGGCTTCCTCAAATGCCCTAGGTCTTCGTGGAGCAAGCAAGTTGGATGCACACCCACTAGTTTTCTTTTGTTGAGCATTCATTTATAGCTCTAGTGCATCCGTTGCATGGCAATCCCTACTCCTCATGTTGACATCAATTGATGGGCATATCCATAGCCCGTTGATTATCCTCGTCAATGTGATACTTTCTCCTTTTTGTCTTCTCCACACAATCCCCATCATCATATTCTATTGCACCCATAGTGCTATATCCACACAATCCTCGTCAATGCGTGAAGGTTGAAAAAGTTTGAGATTATTTAAGTACGAAACAATTGCTTGGCTTGTCATCGGGGGTGTAGAATTTGGGAACATCTTTGTGTGACGAAAATGAAGCATAGCCTAACTATATGATTTTGTTGGGATGAACTTTCTTTAGCCATGTTATTTTGAGAAGACATGATTACTTTGATTAGTATGCTTGAAGTGTCACTATTTTTTTATCAATATGAACTTTTATTTTGAATCATTTGGATCTGAACATTCATGCCACAATAAAGAAAATTACATTAAGAATTATGCTAGGTAGCATTCCACATCAAAAATTCTGTTTTTATCATTTACCTAGTGGAGGATGAGCAAGAATTAAGCTTGGGTATGATTGATATGTCTCCAACGTATCTATAATTTTTCATTGTTCCATGCTATTATATTACCCCTTTTGGATGTTTATGTGATTTATTTTACACATTTATATCATTTTTGGGACTAACCTACTAACTGGAGGCCCAGCCCGTATTGCTGTTTTTTTCCTATTTCAGTATTTCAAAGAAAAGGAATATTAAACGGAGTCCAAACGGAATGAAACCTTCGGGAGCGTGATTTTGGAACGAACGTGATCCAGAGGACTTGGAGTGCAAGTCAAGAAGCAATCGATGCAGCCAAGAGATAGGAGGGCGTGCCCCCCATCTCCTGGGCCCCTCAGGTGGCCACCGACGTACTTCTTCCTCCTATATATACCTACGTACCCCGAAAACATCTAGGGAGCCAACGAAAAACAATTTCCACCACCGCAACCTTTTGTATCCGCGAGATCCCATCATGGAGCCTTCGCCGGCGCTCCGCTGGAGGGGGAATCGACCACGGAGGGCTTCTACATCAACACCATAGCCCCTCTGATGAGTTGTGAGTATTTTACCACAGACCTTCGGGTCCATAGCTATTAGCTAGATGGCTTCTTCTTCTTTTGGATCTCAATACAATGTTCTACCCTCTCTTGTGGAGATCTATTCGATGTAAACTCTTTTTGCGGTGTATTTGTCGAGATCCGATGAATTGTGGGTTTATGATCAAGTTTATCTATGAGAAATATTTGAATCTTCTCTGAATTCTTTTATGTATGATTGAGTTATCTTCGCAAGTCTCTTCGAATTATCAGTTTGGTTTGGCCTACTAGATTGATCTTTCTTGCCATGGGAGAAGTGCTTAGCTTTGGGTTCAATCTTATGTGTCCTTACCCAGTGACAATAGGGGTTGCAAGGAACGTATTGTATTGTTGCCATCGTGGATAAAAAGATGGGGTTTATATCATATTGCTTGAGTTTATCCCTCTACATCATGTCATCTTTATTAATGCGTTACTCTGTTCTTATGAACTTAATACTCTAGATGCATGCTGGATAGCTGTCGATGTGTGGAGTAATAGTAGTAGATGCAGGCAGGAGTCGGTCTACTTGTTGCGGACGTGATGCCTATATACATGATCATGCCTAGATAATCTCATAATTATTCTCTTTTCTATCATTTGCTCGACAGTAATTTGTTCACCCACCGTAATACTTATGCTATCTTGAGAGAAGCCACTAGTGAAACCTATGGCCCCCGGGTCTATCTTTTATCATATAAGATTTCAATCTACTTTTATTTGCATCTTTACTTTTTGCATCTATATTATAAAATACCAAACATATATTTATCTTATCATACTATCTCTATCAGATCTCACTTTCGCAAGTGTTCGTGAAGGGATTGACAACCCGTTAATTGTGTTGGTTGCGAGTTCTTTGTTTGTTTGTGTAGGTGCGTGGGACTTTTGAGGAGCCTCCTCCTGGATTGATACCTTGATTCTCAAAAATTGAGGGAAATACTTACGCTACTATTGCTGCATCACCCTTTCCTCTTCAAGGAAAACCAATGCAAGCTCAAGACGTAGCACCCCCCCTAGTACCGGTTCAGCACGAACCGCCGCTAAAGGGCCACCACGTGGCACGAGCCAGGGCCGGATGTGGGGAGACCTTTAGTACCGGTTGGTGTTACCAACCGGTACTAAAAAGTTTGGGGGGTTTTGGTTTTATTATTTATTTTTCCTTTAATTTTGTGTTTTCCATTTAATTCTTTTTCGTTTGCTGGTATTTTACGTTACGACATATTGTACATGTTATGCATATATATAAATAGAATTTCTCATAGAACCGATTATATATATATATATATATATATATATAGTTTTTCCTAAATGTAGCCTTCAAAGCCAGTGGCATTTGCCTTGGTGCCTCCGGAGCACGACGACAATTGGGAGTAGTTCATTGGGGTGGTAGCTCGTAGTAGAATTCTCCTTTGGGATCTATGACCTTGTTGAGCAAAAACCCTCTATTTCCTCTTGAAGTGCTCGTATGCGCTCCACTGGTAGGAGCTGCTCCCGCACCGATTCGAACTGTTAAGAATGAGTGATCAATATGCATGTGTATTAGTTATGTGACTAGATATCGATAATGACGTAAAAATTGTGAATATTGTTCATCAAACGCTGCACCGTAGCTGTCTATCAGTTTTGGTCCTTTCGGACGTCATCATGCGAATGTTCTCGAAAACGTAGTATGCACACACATCTGTCCCCTACGCCTGCTTCAGGGCCTTTACGAGAATAGAATTTAATCAGATAATAATTAATCAAACATGATAATTAATGGTCATGAAACTAGAATTAAAGAGATGCATGGTAGGTAGCTAGATAGTACTACTTAATTAATTAACCTTGGGTCGAAACCACTGCAGCTTTTTTCTCCATTCGCCTGGAACCTCTTTCGAATTCCTGAACTTTGCCCAAGCCCTGCCCGCCGGCAAAGAAAATGAATAAATGAGTTATTAAATAGTTGATATCAGGAAATGACGAACTAAAGAGGCTGACATATAGTTAATAATGATTGAAATTACCGGTCGACTATCCCCTTCACGATTGTGTAGTCTTTCTTATCTTTAAGTAGAGTCCAGTATTTCAACTGTTCCTTCGTCAACTTTAATGATTAACAAGATCCAATGGTAACTGCATGCACACACGCTTGCATATCTTAGTTGTTTAGCATGTGCATAACACTCATCAACTACCCTAAACCCTATACACTTAATTATTAACATCTAGCTAGCTAGTAAGTAAAAAACAGAATTTGTAGTACAAGACAGTGTGACTCATGTGTAGTTGTCAGGAAGTAGTATATGTTCATTGGTATTGATATGTCCATGTTTCTTCATTAACGGTATTTGGGTCAATGAACCCAATACCATACCGTCCAGATTTTTTTATTTCATACATCTTCATCCTGCATAATACCACAGAAAAGAATATAGTGAGGCTAACTACAGCTAGCTTGAGACTTGAATTACAGAAAGAAATCACTTATAGACAATAGCAACCCATTTATGGATTTGTCGAAAAGGCCTTGATTGAATAACTGAAATAGTTCTGAATACTCAATGGACAGAGCTAGCTTATTGATGTAATACTCTTCCTGGACTTTCACCATGAGGCCCTCTCGATTGGTACTCTTGGTAATTTTCATGTACCAATCATGCAATTCATACATTCTCGTTGGGAGGTTTTTGACCTCCTCAGGCTTGACCAAAGGTTGGCCGCGGACATATTTCCGTTTTATGTCATGCTCTTTAAGCTTAGGCATGGGCTCAATCTCGAGGAGTTGTCCAACAGTGATACCGAGCATTTCAGCATTCCGTCTATGCTCGTCGGTTATTACCAGCTGACCGGCGCCGGTACTCTCATGTGTTGGTACAACAAGCGGGGGGGTCGATTGCGCCACCTGTTCTCCTAGCTGGGGAACGGTTTTCCCGCATTTTTGGCCAGCTGCTTGGCTCGAGCTCGAGCTCAACCCCTTTTGTCGTGCTCGATGTGCCTTCCTTATTTGGCGCTCATAGTCTAAATAAACAGGCTTGGGAGCTGGTGCTCGTGCCATACGAATAAAGTAGTCAATCTTATCCTCGGGCACTTTCTCCCTTGGCGGCGTGGCAGTTTTGGTCCCAAATGGGCGCCCACTTGGGCCTTCACTATGGCTTCGCTTTTGCTCCTTGGTCATGTCGTAAGGCCTTCGTGAAAGAGGCGCGAGGCTTTTTGGACCATATTGAAATCGCTTGCCTCTGCCTGTACCTCCTGTACTATCTCGACTTGTAGCACTACACACCATAGCTGCGGCAGCTCTCTTCCGCGATTGCTGAGGCAGCGGAGACTGCTGGCGCGGTGTCGGACTTGGAGGAAGAGTGGCACGCGTTGGTGGACTTGGAGGAGGAGTGGCCTCACGCTTTGGCTGAGTTGAAGCAGGAGGAGTGGCCTCACGCGTTAGCTGAGTTGAAGCAGGAGGAGTGGCCTCAGGTGTTGGAGGAGCGTGAGTCGTCTGCTCCTCGTTACCTCCTGGAATTTCAAGCTCTAGCTGACGCGGTGTCGGTGGCCTTCAAAAGATGATGCAATCCTTTCTCCATAGGATGATACGATGTATGGCCTCTCCTAGTGTGTGCTCCTCGTCACCTCCAGGAATGTCAAGCTGTACCCCCGAATATTGGTCCACCACCTCATCAACCACTTACACGCAGCATAGCCGGGCTGGAATCGCTCGCAATGGTAGGTTGCTCCGGGGATTTGTATAAGCAATGGCGTCCGCCGCCTCACGGATATGTTCTTTATTTTGAAGTGTAGCTCACAATTAGTGTTCTCCGTGATGTCATCCACAGGGTATCTATCCAGTAGTGCGTCACCCGGGGCAGAACCCACGCTGCTTCTCGGCATGGATGGGACGGTGCTATCCAATGCTGGATCATCCGCTAGCTGCGGTCGCTGCTGAGACCCCCTTTCATGGCTAAGCGAGTCGATCTGCTGCTGCTGCCTCTGCAATTTGAGTGCCAAGTCCGCGTGCGCTGATTCTAGGCCTTGAAGGCGTTCTGCTTCCTGCTTCCTCTCTGCGTCCTCCAGCTTCTTCTTCTTCTCCTCCTCCATCTTCCTTCTCGCACGGCTTCTTTAGTCGGCGTTCCAGTCAGAAAAGCCCTCATACCACGGAATAACGCTTTGCCTCATGTTCTTCCCCGGTGTTCAGATTTCAGGCACGCCAGAAGCTCGTCGTTCTCTCTGTTGGGCGTGAACACCCCCTTTTGAGCTTCTTCTATTGCTTCAACTAACTTATCATCCACTACTAGGGAAAAGCCTATACACAGAATCTTACCAGCAGCGCTCCTCAAAATACGACGCTACTACTATTTAGCAGCAAAGGTGATAGCAAACGCCGCCGAAAGGAAAATAGCAGTAGCGCGTCCACCACAAACCGCGCTACTGCTCTAATTGCCATGACCTCGCCCCCCCCCCCTCGCTAGTTATAGCAGTAGCGCCCTATAATGGACCGGCTACTGCTATGAAAGTTAGGAGCAGCGCGCTTCAAAGAAAACCGCTACTACTAAGATCAGCCCACAAGTTTAGTCCCACCTCGCTCCGTGAACAGGGTGTTTACCACCTTAAATATGTTATTTGTGAAACTATCAGAACCAGTTGGTCTTCACCGAACTCTATGTGTAAAATTTAGGTCATAATATGAGTCCTCTCCGGTTCCTACCGGAGAGGACTCATATTGACAATTCAGATTATACACAAAAAGATCATTGATGGCCAATATATTTTTGCTTTGACGTATTTTTTGTATAGTTACACTTAGTAGTAGCGGTTTATATGCGAAGCGCCATCGCTATTCAGATATTGTAGCGCTGCTTTGGCAAACGCGCCACAACTATCCCTAGCTTATCCCCACGCCAAGACGATCGACCTCTCTCTCACTCACACTCTCACTCTCGCCCATCGCCGATAACTGGCTGTCAGGCCGCCGCCGAGGTACTCCTCCTTCCGTCCCTCCTCCCTCCTCCTTGCACATCCTCCTCCGCCATGGCCGCCTCCATCCTCCGCCGCCTCCTCCCTTTCGCTGGGCCGCCTCCTCCTCCTCCGCCGGCAACCTCCTCCTCCGCCTCGACCTCACCGCCGCCACCCGAGCCCACACAACACCACCGCCTCCCGATCCCGATCCCGCCCTCGCCGCCCCGACCTCTGCGTCGCCCCCACCCCCAGCTACTAGTTAGTATTAGATTTAGTAGTTGTAGATGTTAATTTAGGGTTGATAGCTAGTACTAGATGTTTCTTAGTCAAGACTAGATTTTTAGTAGTAGTAGATGTTAATTACTAGTAGTGATGTTACTAGTTAACTAGGGCAAGTATGATTACTAGTAGTTGTAGTTGAACTACTTTAGTTGTAGTTGAACTAGTTTAGAAAGTAAATTAATAAACTAGTTGAACTAGTTGAATTAATATAACTAATGTATTTTTAGTAAGATAATTAATATAACTAGTTGAACTACTTTATTTTTAGAAAGAACTAGTTTTTTTCTATTTATAGTAAGTTTATATTTAGTAAGAACTAGTTGAATTAATAAAACTAGTTGAACATGTCATATTTGTTGTTATTTTCTAGTTTAAGCAATTATTCGGGATGTGTTAGTGATAACTTATACGGTTTCAGGTGACCACCGTCGTCCCCGGCACACCGACCCTCCGACATCCCCGCCGTTGTCCCAGTCACCGACCCCCTCCGACATCGAGGTGAGACCAGCCAAATATCCTTGTCTTGTGTTGCTCAAATAGGATATGTGGTTGCCCAAGTGGCCGTTCATGTTTAGTTTACACCTCCGAGTGGCCTATGTTTTGCCAGAGTGTTGATTAATTTCCGTTCTAGCAAAGGTCATGCCGGATTTTTTCGTGAATTCTGGCATGACTTGTTCTAGAATATGTACAAGTTTAATCTTTGAATTATGAATGAAGGAAATGTCGTACTCGGACGACGACAGTCTCCCGGGGGAGTGCAGCTGGTGCCACGACGATCGAGGTTCGTTGAGCTGGACGAAGATCGGCGCTTCAGAATTAAGCTCGAGGAGACCTTCGATGTTTAAGCGGTACGCAACAACGACAAGTGTTTTTTCGTAATTAAGCATGACTTCAACTATTTCAACGTCTAATTTTCATATTTTACAATTCGACTAGCTTATCCCATGCCATGCAAGACGCTATGTCTGGGAGAGGATGGGTTTTGAAGACCATGAAAATTTTGAAACAAAGAAAATACACCTAAGGACCCATCATGATATGGATTTTGAAGTAATCTGTGCAATGCTCAGAGCGTAACCCATTTTGGTTGCCAAAATTGGGAAGCACTTTGCAAAATGTATGGTTTTTATGAGGGTATGATTGTCACCATGGATCTTGGTGATCTTGACATCGAGCAAGACAATATGGACATTTGGGTCCTTGTTGATATGCTTTCGATTGTACCGCTATGTGAGTTTCTCAAACATAGTTATTAACTAATTTATATTGTTTATTTCAAAATAGTTGACAGCTTATTTCCATTGACAGCTTATTTTGATTCTTCAAAGACTGTGCGGAAGATGGTAGATAAAACCCACTACACCGATGGCAATCAATTAATGTATAAGGAGAAAAATCATCTGATCGCATTTTGTACTCTTCTTGAGAATTACAATAACTATTATCGAACTCCTCCAAATTATGGTGAATACGTGCCACTAGTGCATGTGTTGAACCAGGTAACTTCTCTGGAGATACCCTGGTAAGATTTTTTACTATTACGACATCCGTGCATCTTTTGCATACTTCTAAAACTAGTACATCATTGCTAATCACGGTTATTATTATGTTTTTCAACAGAAACTCCCCGATGGATTGTGTGCCTCATCCGATGTCTCTGAATGGTCGCCTCAGTTCTGAACATACCGCTGTGTAAATCTAGGAGCTCACCTGCATATCGGATTTCTAAAACCGTGAACACATGTTCATCAAAGAATGGAAGAAATGTATGGACATTCGCTAGGAGGTTCTTGGAAGTAACATTCAGCTTAAAGGCAAGAATTGGAGACAAAGTTAATCTCCATTCTCCATAATGGAGAGTCAGGGGCTATCTTGTTTTTGCTATTTTACCTTAGAAAATGTAGTACGCCTTAATTGAATGTAGTAGGTCCTATGAGGTACAATATGTTTATTATGTGGTAATGTGTTAGAGTTGATAATGAGGAGTACTTGTGATTACGACTAGTGACTAATTTTCTATGTGATGTCATTGATGAAAACGATGATCTTGAGGAGGTGTTATATGACAATGATGTATTATGATGATAAGTTGTTGATGATATGATGATGATGATGATATTATTATATCATTGGGTGAAAGAATCATGATTAGTTTCAAGTGGATGGACATCCACTTGAAACTAGTCCACGCTTCTGCACCTCGTGATGTAATAACTCATTATGATGTAAAAACAAGCTCCAAATTCCTGTTGTATGAAACCTTGTGTAAAGGTGTATGAATACAACATGAAATAAAAAAGAAATAAAATACTAAATAATAGTAGTAGAGCGGGAAAGGAGAAGCACTACTAGTAACTACCAGTAGCGCTCTTCTGAAGAAGCGCTACTACTAAGTCAACTTAGCAGTAGCGTGGATCTAGGCGCACTATTGCTAAGCTTTAGCTGTAGCGCCTTATCAGTAGTGCTCCTTCCCGCGCTACTGATAGGCCTAAAACCCGCGCTGCTGCTAGGCTTTTCCCTAGTAGTGATCGGCTCCTTTAAGACATGCCTTCTTCGAAACCTCGCCTGTCTTCGGGTCCAACGCCCCCCATGCGCATAGGACCAACTTCGCACTGGGGCCAGCTCAATGTAATCGGAGTGACCTGTGCAGCCAACATCTCTTGTTCAAACTTATCCCACTTAGGCATTGCCACCAAGATAGCCACCGGCCCCAGCCTATGGAATTGCTACTTTTGGCGGCATTGGCCTTTGTTTTTTCTCGGACTGCCTTAGATAATTCCGATTCCTTGAATTTCATGAAATCATCCTGTTGTTCTCTTTGGTTCTCCAAAGGGTCCCTTGAATTCTTGAGTCTTCTTTCCTGCTTTGACGAAGTTATTACAAACAGTTTTCTTGTGGTTGTTGAATGCAATTGCCATCTTCCTAAGAGCAGCGCCCTTGACTTTCTCCACATCCGCAGCTGTGAAATGATCCGGTAGGGTGAAATGTTCCATGAGATCTCCCCAAAGTGCTTTTTTGCTCACATCGACAAAAGTAAGATCCGGACGGGGCTTTGATGACTCTTTCCATTCTTGAAGGGAGATCGGAGTTTTTCCTTCACAAGAACTCCGCACTAACGAAGGAACTTGTTCACAATGTTCTTAGGAGCTATTGGTTCGCCATTAGTTTTGATGGCATCGATGTTGTAGTTTATGCCCTCCTTCAACTTTTTCCCGGCCTCAGACTCTGCCTGTAGAAGATTTGCTCGATCCGGAGGGCTGAAAGAAGAAAGATCGATTCGTTAATATATCTTCAAATCATTTAAAACATGTGATGATCACCAGATGCCTGCTTATATAAATATTACCGCCGGTCTCTGTTTTATCAAGATCAACATTTTCTTCGCCATCATAATCATTAATTTCTTCACCATCATAATCATTAATTTCTTTGCAATCATAATCCATGACTTCATCAATTCGGTCGTCGCGATCGAATATCATATCATCACCCTCCCCGGTATTGTTCAGATATTGGGAGCTGTCATCTTCTTCATTTCGATTATCTGGCGCGCGAGGGGAGCGTATGATCTCTAACAGGGCCTCTTCTCCTCTCTCGCCGGTGTTGTCCGCCATAGCTTTTATTTAACAAATTCAGAAGAAATATAAAACAATTTAGTATTCAAATTATAATATGCAGGCATGCATGCAATCAATAAGAGAATCATAGTACATAATATGCACCGCCTCTAATAATATATAATCTTGAATACATCATCTTGAATATTATATATCGAATACATCACTAGCTAGCTAGCTAATAAAGATTGAAAACTATAGAATAATCTAGTTCACTCATGGTTCCTGAGGCATGGGCAGTGGACACCCAAAGAGAAGGAACCATTACAGGATCATAGCTCGGTCATCTCCCAAAGACCCCGCTGTATTGGAGAACCTGAAGTCCATAGAAGCCATGTAGCGAAGGACGTGCTCGTCCTCCTCCCTGACACGGCACCGCACCACCTCCGGAGGGGCCGGCTCCCTCCCCATCGAAAGTGGCCCACGGGAACGCCACCAAAGGAGCTCAGGGTCGACGACGGGACCCGGGTTCCTCACCAAGCGGCGAGCCCCTGAAGGTAGCACCTCCCAGTGCCAGCCCAAGCGGAGCCCAGTCCCGACATGGGTCCTTCAAGCAGGACGCCGTCGCGAACGGGTCGACGGCGAGGATGCGGGTCAAGGCGTCACGAGAACAAATACTATACGCCTAAAAGTAACATTTTTAAATGATTGGATTGTGATTTCTTATATGAAAATTCTAAATTTGTATAACAAAATTATAAGAAACTAAAACTAACATTTCTATAACAATTTGAAATTAATCTAATTCATCTAGCTAAAACTAACATTTCTAAAATTTCTGACATTTCTATAACACTTCTAACATTTCTATATACTATTTGACATTAATCTAATCTAATTATTTAATTCATCTAAAATGTTGTATGAAAACAAAAAACTAAAAAACTAAAAACTGAAAACAGAAAATTGTGTGTGCGCCAAGACGTAGTGTGAGTGTGAGGTAGGCACGCCAAGAAATGCTGCGGGCAAGGCGCGGTGGATTGGAGGGAGGAGTGGCCGGGGAGGGGTTCACAGCGCGCACGGGAGAGGTCGAGTCGACGAAGACGGCGAGGTCGAGGCGACAACGACGGCGAGGCGAGGGGCCGGACGGCGATGGCGCGGGACGGGGCGACGACGCGGGACGGAGGCGGCGACGGCGCGGGATGGGGCGGTGGCAGAGAGAAGTGGGAGATGAGAAACTGAATTTCTTTGAAGTGTTTCTTATAGGTGGCACCTTTAGTACCGGTTGTAGCCACTAACCGGTACTAAAGGACTGTTTTGGCTAGGCGAAGCGGCGGGTATCGCACCCCTTTAGTACCGGGTTGTGGCTACAACCGGTACTAAAGGCCCCGCATTTAGTACCGGTTGTAGCCACGACCCGGTACTAAACGGGGTGCGCTGGCGCGGGTGTGGTCCGGGCAAGTTTAGTCCCACCTTGCTAGCCGAGGGGCGCTCAGACTTGTTTTAAAGTTCTGGCGCGGCTGCTCTATCGAACTCCTCCCTATAGCAAAGCCTGGGCCTAACTCGCCAGGTTTCATCATTCTCAAGGGCTCGTGATCCCGGCCCAACTACAAAGTTGGTTTACTAGTCAGATGCAGCCGCTGTGGCCCAAAGAGGGTGGGCTTTTTTATTTAGTTTTTGTCTCAACAAAAATTTAGTTTTTTTCTTTTCTACTTTATTTATTTTCATTTATTTATTTCTGAATATTTTTTCTTCAGGTACAAAAAATTACAAACTTTCTGTTAGTGCGAGTAGTTTTCAAATTTGAATAGTTTAATTTTTTTATTTAGTTTTTGTCTCAACAAAAATTTAGTTTTTTTCTTTTCTACTTTATTTATTTTCATTTATTTATTTCTGAATATTTTTTCTATAGTTACAAAAAATTA
The DNA here is from genome assembly GCA_021605145.1 of Aegilops bicornis. Lineage (NCBI taxonomy): Eukaryota > Viridiplantae > Streptophyta > Magnoliopsida > Poales > Poaceae > Aegilops > Aegilops bicornis. Next base: position 248,706,360 of record CM038673.1, on the reverse strand, counting down.
CAAACTTTCTGTTAGTGCCAGTAGTTTTCAAATCTGAATAGTTTAAATTTGAATTATTTGATGAACTAATTTGTAGACAAAGTGCATCCAGTTTTTGCACATCAAATTTCTTCACGTTTCAAATACCAATACACATAAGTGCCCTAACTATTACAAAGATTCCCCCCGGTTTGTTCGAAGCGGCACTTTCCAGATATATAAGTCCGGAAAGTCACTACAGAAGAAAGTGATGACGATGAAGCCTATCACATGCCAGAGTGGGATCTTTGGGTGTGAAAATTTTCCTTCGCGTGTGTCCCTTTGTGCCGTAACCATGGACAATCTTCATCATTTCACTGGATGCTCGGATCAATATTCACTCTGAATGGAGCAATTTCATCAAACTTCTCATAATCTTCTGACATGTCTGTCTTGTCATCCACTCCCACGATGTTTCTTTTCCCTGAAAGAACTATGTGGCGCTTTGGCTCATCGTATGATGCATTCGCTTCCTTATCTTTTGTTTTTCTCGGCCTGGTAGACATGTCTTTCACATAGAAAACCTGCGCCACTTCATTGGCTAGGACGAATGGTTCGTCTGCATACGCAAGATTGTTGAGATCCACTGTTGTCATGCCGCATCGCTGTGGTCTTTCGTTACTCGCCTCGCGGTCATATTGACCCATTTCCACCGAAACAAAGGGACCTTCAAACCACCTCCATAGTTAAGTTTCCATATGTCCTCTATGTAACCATAATATGTTTCCTTTCCCGTCTTGGTTGTTGCATCAAAGCGGACACCATTGTTTCGGTTGGTGCTCTTCTTATCTTGGGCGATCGTAAAATGTATTCCCATTTATCTCGCACTTTTGAAAGTCATTATATTCAAGATGGTAACTAGGACAGCAAGTACATGTCATCTTCAATATCGCCATCATGCATGGCACGTGTCCGCAACCAACCGCAAAAGTCCTCGCTTGTTCACGTGTAATCTAGTCGCCGACTACTCATGGTGTTTGGAGTGTAGAAAATTCTTGTGTTCCTCCATATACGGAGCCACCAAGGCGGAATTCTCAGAACTGTGTAATATGCTTCAAAGGAGAGAATGCCCGCCCATACATATTATTTGATCTCCTCCTAGCGTGCCTTTTCCATCTAGTCCGCCTTATGCCTTGATTCAGAACACCAATCGGCTTAAGGTCAGGAATAAAGTCAATACAAAACTCAATGACCTCCTCATTTTCATGGCCCTTCGAGATGCTTCCTTCTGGCCTAGCACGGTTATGAACATATTTCTTCAAGACTCCCATGAACCTCTCAAAGGGGAACATGTTGTGTAGAAATACAAGAACCAAAACGTTAATCTCTTCACAAAGGTGAACTAGGACGTGCGTCATGATGTTGAAGAAGGATGGTGGGAACACCAACTCGAAACTGACAAGACATTGCACCAAATCATTCTCAGAACCTTGGTATGATTTCTGGATCGATTACCTTTAGAGAGATTGCATTGAGGAATGCACATAGATTCACAATGGCTAATCAACGCTTTTCCTAGAAGTTTCTCAATGCAACCGGAAGCGGTTGCATCATAATCACGCGGCAGTCATGAGACTTTATGTTCTAGAACATTTTCTCTGCCATATTTATTATTCCCTTTATACTCGACGAGAAGCCAGACGATACCTTCATACTAAGAAGGCATTCAAAGAAGATTTCCTTCTCTTCTTTGGTAAGAGCGTAGCTGGCATGACACTCATGTATGCCGTCTTTTCCGTGCATACGTTGCTGGTCCTCCTGCCTCCGTGTATCTTTTGTCTTCCCATACACGCCCAAGAATCCAAGCAGGGTCACGCAAAGATTCTTCATCACGGCATCACGTTGATTGCGGAGCGGACCTCTAGCTCTTTCCAATAGGGCAGGTCCCAAAATATAGATTTCATCTTCCACATGGGTGCGCTGGCCCATAAGCCGCCCTTCGTAACAGGTTGTCCGCCAGACCTTTCCAAAGATTACCTTCAAATCCTTGAACATATCATGTACATCAGCACCAGTACGGTGGTGAGGCTTCGTCCGGTGATCCGCTTCACCTTTGAAATGCTTGCCTTTCTTTCTTACGGGATGCCTGCTTGGAAGAAATCGACGATGTCCCAGGTACACATTCTTCCTACAACTATCCAAATATATACTGTCGGTATCATCCAAACAGTGCGTGCATCCGCGTATCCCTTGTTTGTCTCGTCTCCGAAAGGTTACTGAGAGCAGGCCAATCATTGATGGTCACGAACAACAATGCCTTTAGGTCAAATTCTTCCTGTTTGTGCTCATCCCACACACATACACCTTTTCCATTCCACAACTATAATAGTTCTTCAACTAATGGCCTTAGGTTCACATCAATGTCGCTTGTCGGGTCGCTTAGGGCCTTGGATGAGCACCGGCATCATAATGAACTTCGCTTCATGCACAACCAAGGAGTGAAGGTTTACAAACATAGAGTCACATGCCACGCGGCTATGGTTGCTGCTCGCTCCCCAAAAGGATTAATGCCATCCGCGCTTAGACCAAACCATACGCCTTGGGTCACCCGCAAACTCCTCCCCAGACTTTCTCTTGATTTTTCTCCACCGCTGGCCAAGGTACTCTCAACTTTTTTTCTTCTTACTGTCTTCTCCGTGCCATCGCATCACCTTGGCATGCTCTTTGTTTGGGAACAAAGTTTCAACCGTGGTATCATAGGAGCATACCACATCACCTTCAGAGGGAATCTTCTTCCTGGGCGCCGCCCTTGACATCACCAGTGGTCATCGCGACAGATCTTATAGCGAATGCACCGCATACCGGCACGCTGCTCAAATCCTCAGACTCACCGTGGTAGAGGATGCAGTCATTAGGGCATGCATGTATCTTCTGCACCTCTAAACCTAGAGGGCAGAGTCTTCTTTGCTTCAGACGCATTCTCGGGCAATTCGTTGTCCTTGGAAGCAAATTCTTTATCATTACCAAAGAACTTTCCAAATCCCTTGTCAGATACACGATTCTCTGCCTTCCATTGCAGCAATTCCAGTGTGGTGCCCAACTTTTTCTTGTCACCTTCTCAATACGGGTACAACAATTTCTTGTGATCCTCTAACATGCGCTGCAACTTCTTCTTCTCTTTTCACTTGGCGCAGTTTCTCTTGCATCGGCAATGGCCCGACCTAAATCATCGGGCCGGGCTCATATGATGCCTCTTCTTCAGCTTCTTCCCGCATGACCGGCTTAGCTTCTTCCCCATTGTTGTATCATCGATTCAGGGAACACATGGCTAGGATAGCCATCGTCGCCCTCTCTTCTTCTTCATTGTCTTCCATCATAACCCCTCTTTTCTCCGTGTTTGGTCCAAACATTATAGTGGGGCATGAAACTGGACTCAAACAGTGGACATGAATGGTTCTTGAGTTAGAGTAATTGTGATCATTCTTATAGCCAGCACATGGACAAGGCATAAAACCATCCGCCCACTTGTTTTCCTGAGCCGCAATCAGAAAAAGTATGCACACCATCAACGATCCGGGAGAGCATCGGTCATCAGACATCCATTGGCCGCAGTCAAGATCTTCATTACACACCACCGATTAGACCAAACTAATACAAGTTCATACATAAAGTTCATCATAAAGTTCATACAACACTTAAATGCAACATACAAATAACTCTCTAGCTAAAGCATTTAAATGCAACAACAAATACGATCAAGTCACAACTAAGGTAAAAATTGATCCAACAAAGATAATGATACCAAGCCACACTATCAATGGCAAATTTTCTAATCTTTCTAATCTTCAACCGCATTTCCTCCATCTTGATCTTCTCCGATCATCGCATTTACATCGACAACATGCAACTCCAACTCCATCTTCTCCTCTCAATTCTTTTCAATTTTTCGTTCAGATACTCGTTTTCTCTTTCAACTAAATTTAACCTCTCGACAATAGGGTCGGTTGGAATTTCCGGTTCACATACCTCCTAGATAAAAATATCTATGTCAACTTGATGGGCACAATTTTTCATGAACACAAAATGCAACAAATAGTTTTAAAAGAGAATGTACCACATCCGAATCATAACACGGACGAGGGCCGATAGGGACGGATATCAAAACCATGGCATTATGTATAACAAACAACGTAAGGGTAAGATAATTATATAAGTAACTATATATCTAAATCATACAAACATGATTTTTTTATATAAAAAAGATAAGAACAAGAGGCTCACCACAAGGTGGTGCCGGCGACGGGTCGGTGCGGACGATCAACGGTGGTTACGATGGAGATGGGAAGGCACTAAGTAAACCACACCTACATATGCAAACTAAGAGTTATTTTAAGCTCAGATTGCATATAAATCAAATAAACTACCACATATAATTCCTCCCAAATTACTAAAACCCACAAATTAATCACTATATAAATCGTTGCAAGAGCTAATCTAGCAATGAGAGATGAAAGGACAAAGTTGCTAACCTTTGTGATCACTTGAATGGATGGGGGCCTTCAAATCTTGACAAAATTTTGGCAAAATGTGTGATGAGCCTGAGGGGAGAAGAGAGGAAGAACATAGAGGAGGAGAGGGAAAGGGGAAGAACAGAGCGAGCTGGACTTAAGGGTTTATATGTAGGATGACCTATAGTACCGGTTCGTGGCAAGAACCAAGATTAAAGGTGCTGGACATGCCTCAGCCCCGACAACATCTCGCCACCACACCTTTTAGTACCGGTTCGTGGCACGAACCGGTGCTAAAGGTTCCGCATGAACCGGTATTAAAGAGAGCGGCCCGCTTAGCCGCTGGTACCGCACTAATGGTCACATTAGTGCCGCTCAATTACAAACCGACTAATGAGCCGCACATTAGACCCTTTTTCTACTAGTGCCACCGCCACTATCACTCAAATCTCAATTAGGTGTGCCATATCTTGAATCATTTCAAACATATCATCATAATTATCTAGTGACAAAATGCATGCCATTCGGATCTAGTAAAAGCAAGGAGAAATAAAATATGGGCCAGGAATGCAATCTAGCACAATAGAATAGTCAATCGAAACATGCCATTTCGGGAACAACAAAAACTAAAATAGTAGTAAGAATATCGTTATCTATAACATAAAAACAAAACACTTGTTCTGTCCACAAATCCAATTTCGCGAAACACAAACAGAGAAGCTACGACTTTGAGTCATACAAAAAACAATTGCTATAAAAACTAGAACTAATTCATTTGCCAAGTACACAGATTAAACTAACCAATCTAACATTTTTTTTAAGTTAGGATTGAATCATTTGCCAAGTTCACACATTGAAACGAACCATCTATCAATTGTAGAAGTCAGAACTGAATCCAAGGACAAAATTTGAACTGAACCCTGGCTGCAAAGAACCTCACCAAATGGTCTTGATGGGGCAGAGGAGGCAAACAGAGGATGTTGATGTCGTAGAGAGCTCACACGGGAGAAGAGGGGACGCCTGCTGCTTGGGGGATTGGAGAGGACGTCGAAGAGGCAGTCCCGCCGGTGCCCGCCTTCTCGGGTGGAGGGAGGAGGCATGCTTGGGGAGGCGTTCAGCGGTGGAGTCGCCGGCGATAGTGGTCGCCTCAGGGTGATCAGTGCTCTGGCAAAGACCATGTGGGGTGGTTGGGGAAAAGGCGGCAGTGGCCAGAACGTCGGGGTGGAGGGCTGCCGATGGCAGCGGTGGGGGGAGGGGGAGGGGGCGATGGTGGGGCTTTGTTGGTGTGGGCCGCCAGCTGCAGAACTCGGGATCTAGGGCGGGCGGTGGTGGTGGCGTGGCTAGGGGCGACGACAGGGCTGCAGCGGCAGCGGGGCTGCGGTGGTGGGGGGGACGCCGATGGTAGTGCTCGAAATCGATCTAGGGTGGCCGACGCGGTGAGTGGAGGGCACGGGTGGGATTTTGGTGAAGTCATTTGGGGTGGCTGCGATCTAGAGAGGGCCGGCCTAGTTCTTTCAGGCCATTTTTTTCTTTTGTCTATCACGCTTTTCCTCGACTGCCAAGGCTTAGGCCCAAAGATATTTGGGTTTCAAGGCCAAAGGCAGACCCCGGCAGATAATGGGTCAGAGGAGACGTCTCCCGGCAAATATGACGCCCTAAAGTGTACCGGCAGTTTCAATGCCCTTGCTGTTGATGTTCTCCCGGCAGTTTGTTTGCCTTGAGCTACTTATACCGGCAATTATAAATGTCCCGACAGTAGACGCCCTTGTTTTGATACTTTTCCAGTGCAATTAACTGCCTCAATCAAGTGTTGTTGTGTAGTGAAATAAATGCAAAGGAAAAGTAGATCGCAAAGGCAAATATATGAGAAAGAGACCCGGGGCCGAGGGTTTCACTAGTGGCTTCTCTCGAGAAAACAACAAATGGTGGGTGAACAAATTACTGTTGGGCAATTGATAGAACTTCAAATAATCATGATGACGGATCCAGGCAATGATCATTAATGTCCAAGATTAGTAGACCGACTCCTGCCTGGATCTACTACTATTACTCCACACATCGATCGCTATCCAGCATGCATCTAGTGTATTAAGTTCATGGAAAACGGAGTAATGCAATAAGAATGATGACATGCTATAGACAAGATCTATCTATGTAGAGATAGACCCGATCGTTTTATCCTTAGTAGCAACGATACATCTGTGTCGGTTCCCCTTCTGTCACTGGGATCAAGCACCATAAGATCGAACCCACTACAAAGCACCTCTTCCCGCTGCAAGATAAATAGATCAAGTTGGCCAATCAAAACCCAAATATCGGAGAAGAAATACGAGGCTATAAGAGATCATGCATAAAAGAGATCAAAGAAACTCAAATACTTTCATGGATATAAAGAATATATAACTGATCATAAACTAAAAGTTCATTAGATCCCAACAAACACACCACAAAAAGAATTGCATCATATGGATCTCCAAGAGACCATTGTATTGAGAATTCAGCGAGAGAGAGAGGAAGCCATCTAGCTACTAACTACGGACCCTAAGGTCTACAAAGAACTACTCACGCATCATCGAAGAGGCACCAATGGAGGTGGTGAACCCCATCCGAGATAGTGTCTAGATTGGATCTGGTGGTTCTGGACTCTATGGCGGCTGGATCAATATTTCGTAGACGCCCCTACGGTTTTGGGAATATTGGGGGTATTTATAGAGCAAAGAGGCGGTCCGGGGGGCACCCGAGGTGGGCACAACCAACCAGGGCGCACCTGGGCCTCCTAGCGCGCCCTGGTGGGTTGTGCTCTCCTCGGAGCACCCCACGTGTGCAGCCAGGCCCATTATGTGTCTTCTGGTCCATAAAAATTCTCCGTGAAGTTTCGTTGCATTTGGACTCAGTTTGGTATTGATTTCTTGCGATATGTAAAAACATGCAGAAAACAACAACTGGCACTTGGCACTATGTCAATAGGTTAGTACCAAAAAATGGTATAAATGACTATAAACTGATTATAAAACAACCAATATTGATAATATAACATCATGGAACAATCAAAAATTATAGATACATTGGAGACGTATCAACATCCCTAAGCTTAACTCCTACTCGCCCTGAGTAGGTAATTGATAAAAACAGAATTTTTGATGTGGAATGCTGCCTAACATGTCATATCATATTCATTTCTTTATAGCATGGACGCTTGACTTTTATGTGATTCAAAGCAATAGTCTAGTTTTGACATGATAATTTAAATTCTCAAGCATATCAACAAGCAACCATGTCTTTCAAAATATCAATGCTAAAATAAGTTATCCCTAGCTGATCATGCTCAATCATTGATCCATTCATGAAAGACACTCAGATATTAACTACACCCAATACTCAAGTACGCATCATATTTCCTCCTAGTTTCTACATTTATAAGAGAAGATGGAGACTCAAATTCAAAATAAAAATTGCATAAAGTAAAAGAAAGGCCCTTCGTAGAGGGAAGTAGGGATTTGTAGAGGTGCCGGAGCTCAAAGCAAGAAATTGAGAGATACAAACATTTTGGGAGGTGTATCCTTCCCACCAATGAAAATGACTTAGAGTTCCCAACACTTCCCATGCTAGATATATCATAGGCGTGTTCCCAAACAGAAAATAAAGTTTATTCCTTTGCAACCATACTTTCACTTTCCATGGCTAGTCAGATCCACGGTTGCCCTCCATACCAACACTTTCCAAGTAATTTATTATTTGACAACATAAAGTAAATTCATTTTAATTTCAGGACTGGGCATCCCTAATACCTTTGCCTTTACTCTCGCAATGACAAGTGAATAAACACTCATCGTGAGAATAACACATCTGGCATGGAAAATATTAATTACCTCATTCGCTTTCGCCATGAAAGGAACTAACACACAAAAGAGAAGTTTATTTTGAAAATTAGAGATGGCACATACAAATTTGCTTAGAACGACAAAAAGAATACCGTATATAGGTAGATATAGTGGACTCATGTGGCAAACTGGTTTAAAGGTTTTTGGATGCACAAGTAGAGATCAGATTTAGTGCAAAATGAAGGCTAGCAAAAGATTGAGAAGCGACCAACCAAGAAACGTGAATCTCATAAGCTAGCATTAAGCATAATTAACACCTAATAATGCACCACAAGTAGGATATAATTTCATTGCATATTATTGACTTCGTGCTTGCATAGGGAATCACAAACCTTAACACTAATATTCTTACTAAAGCATAATTACTCATCAACATAACTCACATATCACATCATCATATCTCAAAACTATTACTAAGAATGAAGTTTATTTTGTCCGATGATCTTCGTGAAAGTTTTTATTATATCCTTCTTGGATATCTATCACTTTGGAACTAATTTTCATGTGTTGCTTTTGATAAGCTCAAACAAATATAAGTGAAGATCATGAGCATAAATTTTCTTTCTTTCAAAATAATTTAAGTGAAGCAAGAGAGAATTTCTTGAAAATTTTACTAACTCTCAAATAAATCTAAGTGGAGCAAGAGAGCATTTCTTCGAAAATACTAAAGCACACCGTGATCAAAAATATATAAGTGAAGCTACTTAGAGCAACTCCATAGCTCATAAAAAGATTTATGAAGCATAGAGAGAAATTATAACAAGTAATGCCATAATTTGGCTCTCTCAAACAGGTGTGTCCAGCAAGGGATCAATACTTGAAACACAAAATAAAACAAGGAAACAATCATATCATACAAGACGCTTCCAAGAAAAACACATAGTATGTGATGAATAAAAATATAGCTTCGAGTAAAATATCGATGGTCGTTAGAAGAAAGAGGGGATGCCACTCGGGGGCATCCCCAAGCTTAGTTGTTTGCTCATTTTTGGATAAGGCATCGCCAAGCTTAGGCTCTTCTACTCCTTATTCCTTCATCCATCATAAGATAACCCAAAACTTGAAAACTTCAATCACACAAAACTCAACAAACCTTCGTGAGATCCGTTAGTATAAGAAAATAAATCACTACTATAAGTACTGTATCAAACCAATTAATATTTTATCTTGCATTATATCTACTGTATTCCAACTTTTGTATGGCAAAACTCATCAAAGAAAACCATAGAGCCATCAAAATAAGCAGACAACACAAAGAAAACAGAATCTGTCAAAACAGAACAGTCTGTGGTAATCTCATTTGTTCGAATACTTCTGAAACTCCAAAAATTCTGAAAAATTACGACATCCTGGTTAATTTGTATATTAATCTACTGCAAAACAATTGGTATTTTATCACGCACTGGTTAAAAATAAGAATTATTTTCGTGAGCACAAAAGTTTCTGTTTTCAGCAAGATCAAACAACTATCACCCAAGAAGTTCCTAATGGCTTTACTTGGCACAAACACTAATTAAAACAGAAAAAACACAATCATAAAAGTAGCATAATTGTGCAAACACTCAAGAACAGAAACAAAAAGCAAAATTTTTATTCATTGGGTTGCCTACCAACAAGCGCTTATAGTTTTACGCCTTAGCTAGGCATAATGATTTTAATGATGCTCACATGAAAGATAAGAATTGAAATGCAAAGAGAGCATCGTGGAATACATGACAAACAAATTTAAGTCTAACATACTTCCTATGCATAGGAATTTTATAAGCAAACAAAGTATCATGACAAGAAATATCTAACATATGCAAAGGAAATGAATAAAACATTGACAATTGAAATATAACGAGAGGAAATTTAATATCATGAAAATTCCTACAACCATATTTCCTCTCTCGATAATAATTACATGTGTGATCATATTCAAATTCAACAATATAACTGTCACATAAAATATTCTCTTCATGATCCACATGCATGCAAAGTTGATGATACGTCCCACTTTGCATCATGTTTTCATCATTATTTACAATGTTTTTATCCATAATAATGATTTTTGGAGTAATTCTAATGCCTTTTCTCTCATAATTTGCAAGGTACACACCAAGAGGGAGAATTCTGGCAGTTGAAGATCTGGACCTGAAAAAGCTACGTCAGGCCACCTATTCTGCACAACCCCAAATGAGCTGAAACTCCACGAGGATTTTTATGGATTATTTAAGAAATATTGGAGCCAATAAACACCAGAGGGGGGCCACCAGGTGGGCACAACCCACCTGGGTGCGCCAGGCCCCCTGGCACACCCTGGTGGGTTGTGGCCTCCTCGGCCTACCTCCGGTGCTCATTTTCTGGTATATAGGTCATTTTGACCTAGAAAAATTAAAGAGAAGACTTTCGGGACGGAGCGCCGCCCTCGAGGCGTAATCTTAGGCAGGAGCACTTTTGCCCTCCGGCAGAGCAATTCTGCCGGGCAAACTTCCCTCCTAGAGGGGGAAATCATCGTCATCATCATCACCAACAACTCTCCCATCTTGCGGAGGGCAATCTCCATCAACATCTTCACCAAAGACTGCCTCATCTCAAACCCTAGTTCATCTTTTGTATTCAATCTTGTTATCGGAACTATAGATTGTTGCTAGGGGAGATTAGTAGTGTTGATTACATCTTGTTCGCACACAAACACATCACTGTGTACCTCCAACGCCGAGGGTGATGCACCGTAGCTCATGTCGAAGGAGACCCATTCGGAAGCGCGGTACGCAAGCAATCCGGCGGGTGCTTTTGTAGACCCGAGACCCCACACGCCCGGGAGGGACTCCTGTCAGGCGTATGCTGATGGCTATGGGTTGCCTTAGGTTGACCTGATCGCCTCTAGGGCCTCGAGGTTCACAACCCTGCAACAAGAAGAACAGACGAAGAACGAGGAAGAAGAAGAACTAGGGTTAAGGAGAAAAGATAAAAGATAAAAAGTGGTAGATGGATTGATCGATTGTGTGTTGTTCAATCGGCCGTCGCCCCTTAGGTATATAAGAGGTGGCTGGACTTCCTGCAAGGAAAAATGCTTGGATTCACGCCCAGAACCCTAGTCAAATTCGGATTGGTTTTGTCCGAACTTTCCAAAACTGTTCAGTTTAAACTGGCTGCACTTTGCGGGTCTTTTTTGTGGTGGTAAACAACCTCGGATGGAAACGAAGTCCAAAAGTAATCTTTGACTGCTTCGACGAGACGAACAACTTTCATGTTTAACGCTCTTTTGATCATAGGTCATCTTGAGGTTTAAATAGCTCACGAAAACATTTGTTTGCTCAAGGCTACCCATGAAACATGGCGCCCGTGGGTGCGCCCATATTTCGCCTCCGACAGGGGGCTGCATTCCGATAGCTCTAACTTTGCATATGAACTCGGATTGGGATGATTTTTATATCAAAATCGATCGTTTCAACGAGGACGAAGACAATTTGTGTAGATTATTTTTACATACGAGGCAGTACCTGGGACGTAATTAGCCAAATTGTGTTCTGAATACAAAATCTCAGTACTTCAAACACAACTTCGGCCTTAGATATGAGTTCGATGACTATGGCCCAAATATCAAAGTTTCTCCTTTTGACGGTACAGAACTTTCTCGTTTTGAGCACTTTTTCATTTGAGGCCATCTTAATTGTGTTTTTGACCATGCCAAAATCTGGTGTCAACATGAGCATCTCGAACTTGTCTTTACTTTTGCATCCGAGTTCCGCTTTTAGACCACCTTCATATCCATCTTGATCTTCTCAAGAAAGTCATCCCATGGTGACTACCAACCATACTTTTCAATTAATCTTGACATAGCTTAAAGCAACTTTACGACTGTGCCACTTTTGAGCGCCAACACATGCCCCCTGGTTTTTCGGCAAAGCTAGCGTGTCGAAAAATAACTTGTACCATGTTTGTTTTAAGGACGATGTCAACACTTCATCAGCCATTTTACATGTTCTTAGGACGATAAGTATATATCGACCATTGCTTGTTTGAACATCTTGATGCAAACTTGGGTGAAAAACTTCACAACTTCTATAATAATCCGTGATAAGGTTCCATAGATCAAAACCATCCTCTGAACCATATTGTTCACCCTTTTGCTAGGATTTTGCAGATAATCAAGAATGAACTTCCTCCAATCCTTACCATCTGCATAAAGTTTCATTAGTGGCCGAGGTGGTGAGTCCAACTCGGCCTTACTCTATGTTGGCAAGAACAAGCATTGGCTATTGATAGTCAGGCAATACACCATGACCAACATGGTAGCCGTATGTTTGCTATGCCAACCCTCTCCAATTTTCATGCAAAGATATATGATGAATATTAAAACAACCCAAGGAAATTTTTACATCTAGACATACCTCAAGATAAACTAAAAGTGATTCGTCAAAACATTGATAACCATTGGATATTTGTTGCACTACTCATAATCTAATCACCAAAAGCCTCTGCATGTATAGCACCTTGTCTTGCTTTCCAAATAACCTGTGGATTTATGTTAGCATAGGTAGTACACCGCCATGCATTGACATACTCTTAGGATGATAGATAAATATCGGCCATTATCGCAAAGGTCCATGTAGAATTCACCCATTAAAGTATGTATAGCCGAAATAAACAAATGAAATAGCAATAAAATATTTCGGCCCCTTTGTATTAGCAACAAAAATGTAACTAACCAAATGTATTGTGATTTCGTAATACCATCTCATGATATAGAAAATTATGTTGCATCCATGGATCAAAATAAGCCCATTGAGGGTTACCAATCATACCTAATGACTAATTCCATGGCATAGGCGTTAATGGCATATTTGATGAATATGGATGATGTGCTAGCCAAGATTTTCATGGGATGATGTACACCTTCGCTTAATTGTTTTCCGCCCATCCTTCCCTTTCTTTCACTTTTTGTAACACTTGGTGCAATAGAAGGACATGCATCATTTTTATTTTGACTGTTCCTCTTGGAAACCCATGCCATGTTCTTGTTTCTCACTCTTGTTCACTAAGCTTTTGTAGCTCCTTCTTTTTGCCACGATAATGTCGTAAAGTGAGCATCTCGACCGTGATTTTGTTTCAACCAATGGCAACTCTTTTTTGGGCCTTGTGCACGCTTCAACTTCTTTTTCTTCAGATATGGCACTCTGATTTTTAACAATTGATTGCCTCACTTCTTTGCCTTTTGTAGCCAATGTCAACACTTTAATTGGCTCTTTGTTAGTTGAGGTCAAATCTGAAGTAGCACACTTATTTACGACCATCTCTTTTCACGTGGGTAAACTTGCTTGACCACCTCCTTGTTCTTCCTTGAGCTCTGGACCGATTCCTTATGATTGAAATAGTTTTTGACGCTGCGGATTGTTCAAATGTTGATCTTCTTAGAGCTGCATAATATTGGTGAGATGGTCTAAAATAAGATGGAGAATGTGCCCTTGTATCATACCTATCCCATGATGAGTATGGATCTATATGAGCATAGGGAGGCATCCAAGGCATTGGCATTGGCCCAAAATAAGGATATGGAATATGTTGCATTAAAATTCCCACTTTGCCAATACCGATCCTCATATTTGCGCCTTTGGGGTGATCTTGGTTTCTTTGCATGATTGGGCCGATAAGCATTCTTCTATTCACTCTTATTTTGATATTTATCCAATAGTTCAGCTTAAGGTGATTTTTTGGATCTCTTACACTTGCGCCGCTTTATTTCGCATTTGTTTTCTTTGGTTTGCTTTCATCGATCTCTGAATTTTCTTGTTGCCTCCCAATACTTGGCGCCTTCAGGAACCTTGTGGGAATTCCCTTCAAGAATATATTCATTGTGCTCTTGAACAACTTCTTTACTTGAACACTTGATCCCAATATCCACCGTTTTTACCTTCTCATCATTTAATGAATCAGCTTGGAATGTCGATGCAAAACTTTTGCCACCAGGACCAATCGGAATAGACTAGTCATCCTTTGGTGTTTCAATAGAATATCAATCGTCCTTTTATCAATGGACGCATTTAATTATTTGATCTAAACATGTTGCAATCCTCAAAATTATGCTTGGATGAATGATGCAACCATAATACATTCGTGCCTGGACAGATGGCTCAACATTGTGATCAAGAATTATAATATAATTATTTCTCACTAACAAATCCAATATTCGATCACACATGCTTGAATTGAAGGTAAACTTTTTATTCTCTAGCCGATCTTGTTGTGAGAACGACTTTGGAGTTAAGCAAACGAATGGTTCAGATTTTGCATCACCCAATTCGGCTATGCCTTGTGTTTTGCACTCTATCTCTGATGTCTTTGGATAAGAAACTACATCGCATCGGGTTTGCTTAGAAGATTTAAACCTTGGCTTTAAATTTCTAAAACAAAAATAGTTAGAACATACATGTCTCAATTGAGACCAAGTGTAAGCCAAGTAAGAACTAAGCAAAGCTACCCAATTAGAAAAGAGCTTCAGATAAAGCAATGGGGAAAGCCTTGATCGCAATAATTTTTCACTATCGGCCTTTCTAATGGTGCAATATGTTGACCGGTATGCTTTGTGACAATATGATTGCTAATAAATAAATTACCATTCTTCACTGTTCTCTCAATATTTCTTATGAAGATTTTTTTAATATATGCATCAACAACTAAGTCATGACCAAATCTGAAAACAGTTAAATTAATTGCTAGATATACCTCTTCAAATATTTTGGGAGAGCATGATGGTGGTCTGAATTGAAGAATATCTTGCTCCACCTTCGGATAGCACCCCAACGCCTTTTGTCATTATATTTTTTTTTTTTCATTTCATGAATCATTAGTTTGAAGATCTTTGTCCACCAAACTTTCTTCTGCTACTTGATCTTGGTCTTGAAGCTCACAATTTCTATGGCACGTAAACTCATAGGGCAGGAAGTAGGTTCCATTAACTTCAGAAAAATCAAGTATGGTGGTTTTGCTATACTTCCCATGCCCTTTCTCAACAATGTTTGCCTCTTTGGATTTGATGGATTCGAATATATACTACTTGATTCGCTTTTCAAATCAAGCACTTTTAGTTTCCTAATCATCATTCTTTTCACCGGTTATATCAATTGGCAAGGCTTCTTTTCTTTGAGATAATTCCTATCAATTCTCTCTTGGCTAAGTTTCTGCACCTATTGGCGCAAAGCTTTAACTCCCTCTCAATTTCAGCATGCTTTAGATTAGTTTGCCCCCAATGCTTTTTTTGGATCTTTTCGCAATGAAGTGTTAGTGTTGCCGAAATTTTGCAAATTTTTAGGGGTGTATAATATGTCATGCGGTACTAGGTGGAGGTATGTAATCGTCAAGCATAACCATATGCTCTCTCACCAATACTATCAATTGATGAAGTTTCATCTTCCCGCAAAACTCTAGCCTTTATTGCAGCATAATCGTGAAACAACCCCTTTTCATATTGTTCAAGGCAAAGAGCACTAATCCTCTTGTTTTGTGCCAAGCTTTTTAATGCAGCCACAACCGCTTCGGAAGGGATTGCCAAGCGGCACTTTTTAGATTCTTTCAGCAATGATTCATGAGTGTTTTCAAATTCTTGAATTGTGTAGGAGCATGCATTATATGCTACATTATTTGATGATGGCACATGTCTTCCTGTAAAATTTTCACTTATTCGCTATGACCATTAAGATGCGGGCCGAATTATGAACATTTACAGATTGCATATGGTGCTGAAAAATTACTAACATGAGGTGTAGCATATGATGGTTGAGAGTAACCGGCGAATAGCTAGTAGTAGCATGGCTAATTCTCCCATCCATCGTCAAGGTTGGATTCACATATTGCAAATTAGTTGCCGATGAATAAAAAGGTGAAACACTTTCTTTTTATGCTATTGGAAATTTTAACATGAGGTGTTTCAATTGATTAACCAAACCTATCATGTTGTTCATCGGCATATGGATTTGTGGGGTTGCCGATGCATGAGAGTTTGTATACATATGTTATAATGCTGCTAAAATAATAAGAATTTGAACCATGAAGATTGTTTTGCATTAGCCCTTGCGCATAATTAGATGCATGATTTATAAAAACTAAGGCTAGTCGATACATAATGCTCATTAGGTGATCCAAAGAACAACAACACATGGATTATTTGCATATAGAAAGGGGAATTGGGTATTCATATTACCTTTGTAGATTGCAACAACTTGATGACGATCTCTTCATAGCAAGAACGTGGCTGGAGACGTTTCAAAGCTTCTTTCCTAGCAGAGTCACTCAAAAGTGTGTTCAAGACACAAACACGCGCCACTGCAGTACCTCCAACCCGAGGGTGATGCAATCGCAGCTCACGTCAAGGAGACCCATCCGTAAGCTGCACGCAAGCAACTGCGGGTGCTTTTGTAGACCAGAAACCCCACACGCCGAGAGGGACCCCGCTGTATGCCAAGCGGCTATGGGCTGCCCTAGGTTCACCTGATCACCCTAGGGCCTCGAGGTTCGCCGCCTGCAACAAGAAGAATTGCATTTAAAAACGAGGAAGAAGAAGAACTAGGGTTATGAGAAAAGATAAAAGATAAAAGTGGTAGATGATTTGATCGATTGTGTGTTGTTCAATCGGCCGTCACCCTTAGGTATATAAGAGGCGGCTAGACATCAAGTGCAAGGAAAAGGCTTGGATTCACGCCCAAAACCCAAGTCAAATTCGGATTGGTTTTGTCCGAATCTTTCCAAAATTGTTCGCTTTAAACTGGCTGCACCTTGCGGCCTTTTTTGGTGGTAAACGACCTCGATGGAAACGAGTCCAAAAGTAATCTTGACCGCTTCTGGACGAGATGAACAACTTTCATGTTGAATATTTTTTATGAGAGGTCATATTGAGGTTCAAATAGCTCAAGCGAAAACATCTGTTGCTCGCTACCCATCAAACATGACGTCCCGGTGGGGCACGCCATACTTCGCCTCCTGACAGGGCTGCATTACGATAGATCTAACTTTTGCATAAGTACTTTTATTGGGATGATTTTTTATACCAAAAATTCGATCATTTCGAGCAAGAGACAAGAACAATTTGTGTAGATCATTTTTTTCCATACAAAGGTCACATGTGGGGAAGCGTAATTAGCGAATAGTGTCCTGAATACAAAATCTCAAAGTGCTTCAAACACAACTTCGGCCTTTGAGATGAGTTCGGATGACTATGGCACAAAATATCAAAGCTTCTCCTTTTGACGCACATGCAGAACTTTCTCGCTTTGGAGCACTTTTTCATTTGAGGCCATCTTAATTGTGTTTTCGACTCATGCCAAAATCTGGTGTCAACATGAGCATCTCCGAACTTGTCATCGGCAACTTTTGCATCCGAAATTCGCTTTAGGACCACCTCTTTCATATCCATCTTGATCTTCTTGAAGAAATTCATCCCATGGTGACTACCAAACCACAATTTCTGATTTAATCTTGACATAGCTTAAAGCAACTTTATGACTATGCCACTTTTGAAGCGCCGAAGACATCTGTGGTAAGTTGATTACTATATGGTTTATTTGGTGGAAGATTATATGTTCAGATCCATTATGCATTATTAATACCTCTGTTGATCATGACTACATATGTTTATTGTTTGTGAGTAGTTACTTTTGTTCTTGAGGTCACGCAGGAGAAATCATGTTGCAAGTAATCATGTGAATTTGATATGTGTTAGATATTTCGATAGTATGTATGTTTGTGATTCCCTTAGTGGTGTCATGTGAACGTCGACTACACTGACACTTCACCATATTTGGGCCTAAGGAATGCACTGACTAATAAATAGATGGTGGGTTGCAAGAGTGACAGAGAATTTAAACCCTGTTTATGCACTATTCCGTAAGAGACCGATTGGATCCTAGAGTTTAATGCCATGGTTAGAATTTATTCTTAATACTTTTCTCAAGTAGTTGCTTGGGATGCTTATGGAGGGTTAATCATAAGTAGGAGTTTTGTTCCAAGTAAGAACAACACCCTACATGCACTGGTCCACCCACATATCAGAGATTATCAAAGTAGCGTAATGAACACAAATCAAAGTGACTAGGATGAAAATCTCCGTGTACCAATTTCTCAAGAACGCTTTTTTGCTTATCATAAAGAGATTGTTACAAATATCACGTTACTTGCTCGTCATACAAATTATCTTTGCTATCAAACTATTCCCTACTTTACAATTTCCCAGCACTTGCAGACATTACCCACTTCTTCGAAAAACTCACTTGTCATTTCCTTCTGCTCCTCAATTGGGTTCGACACTCTTACTTATCGAAAAAGAGCTACAATTTATCCCCCTATACTTGTATTGGGTCATCAAGGCTATTTTCGAACCATGGCTGCCTTCGTTTGGGAGTGGAAGCGCCACTTTGGTATAAGTGGGAATTTAGTATGGAAAGATTTATATAGTGTGCTGGAAATTTATTGTCACTTGTTACTATGGAAAACTATCATTTGAGGTGTTGTGTTGGAGTATCTTCACCTCATCCCGAATCCACACCATTAATTTCCCCTCAACCTCATCGCACCTAACTGAAAAATAGTTGAATATGAAACTCCCTTCGGTATGGTAGGAACAAACCATGCTAGCTAATCCTTATGTAGGAGATTGAACTGAACATCCTGATATGCACTTGATACACGCCTAACAAATTTGTGGGATTGTTTAAGCTTGCAGGTGTTTACCCGAGTGGACGAAGTGATCAAAAAGGTTTTCCCTTTATCTTTGAAGGGAAAAAGCATTGACTATACGGTATAAGCTATGCGATGATATTTGGATCATGAATTGAAATCATTTGAAATTGGAGTTTCGTCAAAAAAATTATCCTATGCATCTAGTCTATCGTGACTGGAATTATACATCTAATTTTTGGCTCTTGTGAAGGAGGAAAGTACCCGCTCTAGCTTGGGGAGGCTTTAATCAATGTTATATTCATGCCCCAACTCACTTGAGCTCTCAAGAGAAATTATTGATTCAGAATTTTTGTGCTCGACTTTCTTCTCGTAATGATCAAACCATGTTGAGATACTTCTTGAAGCCGGTTCTTTTATGAAGAGAAGACTATTGAATTCGGTGGGATCTTTTGGAAAGAGAATTAAAGCTTAACTCTGAAGATTGGGAACTTGTGACGGTTAAAGAGTCCAATTATTAAGCTTAAGTATGATTGTGTTAAATCTTTTTTATGGATACCGATGCTTTTCAAAAGTTCTAGCACATAAATATGGATTTGAATCTGAGATAGTAGCCTCCTTTTTGTGAATCATTTGTTACTACTCATGTTGAACTCCCTAAAGAGAAGTGGCTTAAATATCACCCACCTACTAAAGAAGAAATTAAAGAACCGGTACTGCCAGCTTAAAGAAGAAACTATACTCTATAATGTTGGGATCCAGCTTGTTCCTATTGCTTATATTGAGAAACCCCCTTTCCTCGTTAGGATAAAGGAACATGCTAAAGTTTCTTGAATCTGTGATTTAACAATAGCTATATTAGAACTACTAAACCTGATGAACAAAATTAAAGTAGAACCTAAGTATTGCTATGGTTAAAGATCTCTTGAAAAGAAGATATGGATGGGCATGTTATTTACCGTGAAGAAGAAGCTGCTAGAATTGCTAAAACCTCGATGGAAAAGATAAACATAGACCTACCTTTGTTGGTACAGTGCCTGTTATTTCAGCTTAAAATAGGAGATCACTGTTAAGACAAGTGGTTTATGTGATATGGAATTGCTAGAGTGAGTGCTATTCCTTATACTCTATATCAAAAAGAAATTATAAAAAGACAGTAGCATTCCTACAAAGTTAGAAGACATAGATGTTACTATTAAACTTGCAAATAGGCATACCTATATCCAAGTGTGGAATTATTAGAGATATTGAAGTCTTGTTATTGGGAAAATAAAATTTATCCTCTTGATTTTCCTGCTCTTGGTACCCATAAGATGACTTCATCCAATTATCTCCGGTAGACAACTTTCTTCTTGAACATAGTAAATGCTAAGATAGATTGCAAGAAACAAAACAAGAGATGGGGAATGAAAGGTTGAAGATCCGCCCGATCGTGCCAAAGAATGTGTCTGTAATCTCGGGGCCAAAATTCAGCCAAATGGGAAAAAAGAAGAATTTTATCCGGTCACAAGAATGCGTAAGAGAAGAAAGAAGAAAAGGGCGCTATGAGATGCCTCAACGCTGCATTCGCCGAGCCCGACCGTCATTTCCTTCGAGCACCCGGAGGCTCGAAGGCTACACCCAGCGGGTGTGCTGGCGCGCTCATCAAACGTTGAGGCACGCTGGCTGTCTTCGGCAACCTTCGCCTCGCCTACACGAAAATCAATGTGAGCTCCTCACCCACATATTTTTGCATCACGAAAACACGGATAACCTCGAGCGATGCTCGGGGGCTATCTCCGCATTTCATTAAGGCCAGAATCATCGTTTCCGCCGCCAGCCGTAGTTGGTCTGGGCCGCCGCTGGTTCGAGATGTTTGTTCTCGCAGACGGCTTAGTAGCGGCGCGGTACCAAAGGCTCACTCTAGTCACGCACTCACGAGCGCTGTCCGCCAGAAAGAGTGAACGCTGAGGCCACCGCCGAAAAAACGTCCCGGGAAGAAAAAACGTTCGGGCGCACCGCCGCTTCCTTTATGAGTATCCGCCGGTTGAACCGCCTCCCAGAGTCCGACCATCAGACACTCCACTTCATGCTCCACTCTCAGCCACAGACCGCAGATCGGCTGTCCGGCAAGCAAGAGCACAAGCCAAAGAGCGGAGGGAACATGAAAACGATTGAAGGGGGCTCGGACGAAACCGAGTTGGCACCCTTCGCATAAAACTTGCAATGCTAAAAGTAATCATTTGATATATCTGCGCGGACTAACTTTGTCTTTTGCATGATCATTTCCATGGGGACCCCTGTCGGTGTCAAAACCGGCGGATCTCGGGTAGGGGGTCCCGAACTGTGTCTAGGGCGGATGGTACAGGAGACAAGGGACACGAGCAGTTTTACCTGTGTTCTGCCCTCTCGGCTGGAGGTAAAACCCTACCCCGCTTGATTAATATTGATGATATGGGTAGTACAAGAGTAGATCTACCACGAGATCGAGAGGCTAAACCCTAGAAGCTAGCCTATGGTATGATTGTTGTATATGAGATTGTTCATCGACTCAGCTTGGCCTCGCTATATAATGCAAATTGCAGGCCTAGGATAACAAGAGTCCCAGCCGAATACGCCGGTGGGGAGGAGTCTCTTGTCTTGATCGCCAAGTCTTGTGGAATCTTCCTTGTATGCGGTAATCGTCCGGATCGCCCATGAGTATACGGCCATGGGGATCCTCGCCCAATCCAACTGATCGGGAGACGACGCAGGAGTAATTTCTAGTCCAGACACCGCCAAGAGCCCCCCGAACCGGTCTTCAAGTTAGGGACGCCTCGATCTCTTCCGAACTGCTTCTTCATCTTCGCCGGTTGCCGGGTCATGAAAACTGGTTCAACAAATCTTCATCTTCGATCCGGAGGAGCGCCAAATGCATTCGACGAAGTTTACACGCCGGGTATCCGAGAAGCCTTTAAATTTCCGCCTTTATCAATGCCTTGTTATTTTTATGCCACACCTCGGTTTGAAGTTGTTCCTGGGCGGCAGCGGCCCACTTCGCGCCCGAAGCCCAACGCCGGACTGCATTCGAGGTATCTTTTGCAGCCAGAGCACCAATGGATCGACTGCTTCCCAGCCTCTAACGCCGGAATGTATCCGAGCTCCAACGCCGGACTATGTATCCGGAGCTCCAACGCCGGATTGTATCCGAAGCTCCAACGCCGGGACTATGTATCTCGAGCTCCAACGCCGGATTGTATCCGAGCTCCAACGCCGGACTATGTATCCGAGCTCCAACGCCGGGATCAGATCCGAGGTGTCAGAATCACCTTGGTTCAAAGAAGTTTGAAGGAGTTTAGCCGAGCTTAATGCCGAAAATGCCCTCTATGGAGCCAGCCACTAGCGCCGAAGCTTTATGTCGGATCGCCTCGAGGTGGTGCACCACCCCTAATGTGGGTCGATTTTTGTCAATATTTTTGATTGGTGCAATTTATTCGCCGAGATACATAGCCGCAGAGCCCTCAAGGTGGGTATCGCTCTAAAACCCGAGATGCACATGAAGGATGACATAAGACCACTGATCCTCAGAGTCTGCTTGAGACTCAAAGTTGATTTGCAAAATCGGGTCCGAGGATCAAGTCCTAGCTCGCGTAATACTTCGGACACAAAAGCGGGCGTGCTCACCCTCGAGACTCGGGTTGGGTGCGGCCGACCAACCCGAGGATCAAAAATCTCCTTGAAATCAGACAGCACTTAAAATTTTCAGATAGAACAGTAAATGTGCACAAAAGAGTTCTCGAGACACCGGTCGGGTGGCTCAGGGATCATGTGCCCCTTTAATATTTGTAAATAATAAGCCCAAGCCCAAGAGTTCCCTGAGCCTTAATGCGGCACCGTGGTCAATTAAGGATTGATACCATAGTAAAATCACAAATTATGTGTAATGACTCAATGTATCCAAGTACTTTATGTCATTAATGCTCGGATCCGTGATTGTACAAAACTTTGTCGATCGACGATCGAGCTTTCAACCTCCCTCGCCAAGAGTCGAGGAGTGTTTGTCCTACTTTTATAAAGCCTTTAATGAGGGCAAAGATTTACGACAAACAAGGCAATCCGCCATACGGTTTTATAAACAAAGGTACGAGAGAGATATGTTATATTACTGCTTAATGTAAGAAATGTCTTCCAAAGAAAATAGTCCCACCATCGGTTCCTTTCTTTGGGTTGTCATGCTAAGCATGATCATGAAACCTCAGCTTCAATGTAAGAGAAAAATATCGAGGATTTAGTTTGGGAGGCCAGTTAATAGCCCCCGGTAGTGTTCAGCGACAGTCGAGGTCAAGCCGTAAACACTTCGGCCATTGTTATGCACATGGCCTGGTCGCTTAACACCGCCATCGGATCACTCACCAGCTTTACGCTTATTGTGACAGCCTGGCCGGCTTTCTCCACTAAGGTGCTTTAACCATGGAGCCGGAAGCTCAATCGCAGTGGTTCTCCCTTTGCACACCTAGCCGAACAAAGCTGAACGTAGGGAGGCAAGCGCAGGAGCTGGCAACCCAACTATCACCAAAGACACAATTCCAAACTGCATATATAGCAATATCCTAGAATATTTTTGCCAAATTCTAAAGGTGTCCGCCGTTGCAAATCGCGAGACTTGTGCTGAAAAACACATAAATAGTTTAAAAGTGCCAAAAGCTTGGGAAACCAAAAATGTCAGTAAAAAACATGACGCCCAAACAAGATCAAGTGTTCGTGCCAATCCAAAATTGGACTTTAGAGAAAAAAGGTGCTTCTGCTGTGCTTTTAACATGACACATCCTATCTCAAGATTTCTGCTGGTCACCCCACGGCTTCAGCCTCCCATCCCAAGGCGTAGTACTTCTCATTAGGCCGCTTAGAAAATCAAACTCTAGCGCGGTTTTGAGAGAGAAATTAGGCTCCCTGCCAGTGACCGCATTAATTCGTCGGTTTCTAAAAAGGAGTGATAAATAATAATAAAACTTTGCAACGACTAAGAAGAAAAACACTTATTATAAAACGTCAAATAAACATAAGAGCCCCCAAGTGACTTGGGTAAAAGAATGGATTGTATGTACCAAGTACTTATATCATATCTATGTTCAACCGAACTTTAAACGTTGCCTTAACCAACGGTTTTCCTTTCTTCATTCAACAAGGACCGAAAAGTGTTATGTACTCCATCTGTAGAGAATATCGCATTTGTTTCCAATAAACATGTGCAATCAGCCATAAGGCTGTGAACAGACATAAAGCACGCCAGGAACTTATGCTATATTACTAATAAAGTGTAAGAAGCATCTTCAAGAAAATAGTACCCCACCGATATTTTCTTCAGCGCCATTGTTAATATGAGACTTGTGCAATAGATTTTTGTACTCATGAGTTCCATGCTAGTGTCACTCATGATTGAAAACAATAAGAGCGCTTAGCTTCGGCTTCACCTGGCCTGAGGTCCTGCTCGGGTGACCCGATCGTGGATAATCGCAGAGGTGCTCCTTTTACTCCCTAGCCGAACAATCGGGAACGAGGGGTAAGCACAGGAGCCGTGCAACCCAGCTTGCAAATCACTTCGTTTAATATGGTGTATATTGTATGTGAATACACTTAACAAGGAACGGCCGCATGGTGTATAATCATATGCAAGAGGAAAGCTTCATGAAGGAAGCCCCTCAAGTAAACGGGGTATTTGAATTTATGCGGCTACAAACAAAGTTTGACAAGGAAATTTTTACAAGCTAACTTTTCCAAAAAAGTATAATGCTTGGTCGAGCTGAAATACAAGTTAAAAAATTTAAAACTTTGAGCATGAAGGCAACTTAGCTGGTTAATGTGTTCGGTATTGGGACGACGCGGGTCCGGAAGCTTGATGCGGACAAGGTTCCGCCCCAAGCCGGGTCCCGAGGTGGCGGAGCAAAGAGCTCGCAGACCAAGTGGTGACATAGCACGGTCAATGCAGGACGGCAGAGTGATGCCAAAGTCCCCCGCATGGGGTAATGAAGTGTTGACGAAGCCCCCTGGCCCACCGAGGTGACGCTAAAGGATATAGTCCCAATGATCATTTTCCGCACAAAAAATAGTGCAAACCGGAGATAATAGTAATAAAAATTCGCTGCATAACAATTAATTTATGCAAAGTGAGTAATAAAAGAAATATGGCCTCGGCGCCAAGTCAATGTCGATGCGGCGGCGCGTGATGCGGTAAAGGCATGGCAAGGCCTGAATTCACTGTGTCGGTTCGAGTTCGGATGCGCGTTAGCCGACTATGTACGGAAACTGACCGAACCATCATGCGCATCAGCCGGTAATGCGGCCACCACTTGATAGACCTGTGTACATATGATGGATAAACCAGAGTAATAATTCCTTGGAAAAATGAACCCAAACAAGCAAAAAATACTAGTGTTATTAGCACTCGGTTTATTTATTGTGGTAATCCGAAGGAAGGTGATTCCCAAAATTGGGACTCGATCCGCCGCACCCATTGCCCGATGGGCGATAAAACGACGGCATGACAATGTCAAGAAGGTTGGTTTGCCGAGGCAAAGCCCTCGGTCCAATTTAACGTGACGGAGCTGGTCGGCTAGTGACGCCAAGTCTCCGAGTAGGTTGATGAAGAGATGATGAAGCCCCGGTCTAGCTATCGCGATGAAGCCTCGTGTCAGCCGATGAGTCAAGTAGGTCGGCGGATGGACACCAGCTTGAAGAAGAATAGTGCGGTTCGCCGATGCAGTGTCGTGACGTGGGTCGATGCCGGGCTTGATGAAGAGACCGTGCGGCGGGCGATGCCGTATGCCCGCCCGTAGTCCGTGGGCGCGGCGATGTTGGTGATGATTTATCCTTCGCGATGTCGACTCTTTGTTCGGCTTGCCGAGATGATGATCCGAAGAAGTTGAGCTTGGCTCAACAAAGTGACGACATGTCTAGCGCAGGTCGGCAGCCGTGGAGCAATATTGCCGGACTGGTTTGACACCAACATGATGTTGAAGATCATGTTCCAAAGATTTTAAAGTTAGTGGGATGTGTTCAGGAACAAAACACAATACCCCATACAAAACTTCCTTCAAAAGGATGTCCGAATTCCCTGCTCATCAAAAAGACGAACTCGGTCGGATTCGTTGCACAGAAAACAGATCCGAAAAAGTGATGCACTAATCGGAAGGTTCCCCTAGTTTGGACGGTCGGATCGAGCTGAAATTTTGAGGGGTGGTAGATATAGGAATTCCGCAGCCGATCAACGGTTGGATCTTCCAAAGAAGGTCCGAGCTAGAAGCTGGACACCACGCCCTAAACTCGTCCGGATTCTCGTCCAGGTTCAATGCGGCTCGGTGATATCGGAGATTGCCAGAGATTCCTCCATCGGAACTCGACGAAATTTTCCGGGCTGTTGTAGACCCAATTCCGCACAATTCCACCGAAGCAATCGTTAAAACGACAATTGAGGAGGCGGTGGCGGCGGATACAAGTCCGCTGTCCAGAAAAACAATACGTTCGCCCGAGGGCAATATTGACGTTGAGCCCCCGGGCTCCCTGGTTGATTCCTCCATGATCTTGATAGAGATCGGAGTTGATGTTGATGAAGGCCTTCATCCGAACATGACGATCGGAGGTAAGGCGCAGCCCTTGGTCGAACCAAGGTGACCAGTTGAGCTGGTGACGAAGATGCCAAAGTCGCAGTTGATCTGCAGGCGAGCCATCGACCTTTTGCCGAACACACATGGAACTCTCAATGAAAGCACCAATGTCGGTGTCAAAACCGCGGATCTCGGTAGGGGGTCCCAACTGCAAGGCCTAGGGCGGATGGTAACAGGGAGACAAGGGACACGATGTTTTTACCTGTGTTCGGGCCCTCTCGATGGAGTGTAAAACCCTACTCCCCGCTTGATTAATATTGATGATATGGGTAGTACAAGAGTAGATCTACCACGAGATCAGAGAGGCTAAACCCTAGAAGCTAGCCTATGGTATGATTGTTGTATATGAGATTGTCTATCGACTAGCTTGGCCTCGGTTTATATAATGCACCAGAGGCCTAGGATAACAAGAGTCCTAGCCGAATACGCCGGTGGGGGAGGAGTCCTTGTCTTGATCCCCAAGTCTTGTGGAATCTTCCTTGTATGCGTAACCGTCCGGACTGGCCCATGAGTATACGGCCATGGGGGATCTCGCCCAATCCAACTGATCGGGAGACGACGTGGTGAGTACCCCTAGTCCAGACACCGCCAACCCCCTCCTTGCTTGAGAAGACACGGAGGCCATGCGCGCTCACCGAAGCAAGCCGCCTCTACCGTGTGGTCCAGAGCCGGCCGTCATCGACATCTTCTACATCAACCACCTGCCAAAGAACCTCCGCCCAACTTTTCCAAGTTGCTCGGAGGCTCGGGGGCTACTGTCGGAGTTATTGACTACGGGTACCCCGAAGACGGCAAGACGATATTTCAAGACATTGGGGCTAGCAAAGCCCCACAGTCCGACTACCTCGCCGCTCCCGCCGGCTCCCCGTCCGACTGCTCTGCCCGGCCGGCTGCCAACTGTAGCCTGACCCGACACCGATGAGACGGCTGTACCTAAGCACTGTTCACGTGTCACCCCAGCCATAATGTATAGTGTCACTTGTCCCCTGGCACTATTTATGAAGTGACACAGGGGACAAGCATGACACCCCACCATGCCTTGCCCATGCCACCACTTAGCTTAGATAGTAAGATAGCCACACTATATATATGAACATCCATCCATCCATCCAGAGAGAGACACACACTCTCACACATGCATGCTAGCTAGCAAGATAGCTATCTAGCACTCATACACATCCATTCATCCATCCACCCACGGCCAAGCACACACTTGCGCACATATGCATATACGAGGCAAGATGCCTATGACACTGACCTCAGATACAGCTCCAGGAGCACTCTATACCAGATATACCAGATATACTCAGACATGCAGGAGTAGGGGTATTATCTTTCCGAAGAGCCCCGAAACTGGGTAAACTATCGCGTTCTACTTGCATACCTGCTCCCGGGCCTATCAGCAGCAGTCTTGCCCTCACACTAAGCCATCTTGTGGCATCTGTCGTCTCGCAAGCCCCCCCGGTGAGAATACCACGACAGGCCCGTAGAAGGCCCATGGATCATACGGCCCGCAGGAGGCCCATGGTTACAATTGTCCATGTGTTGCCATGATTATTTTGGCCTAGTTTCCAAAAATAGGTTATTGTGGCCACTAGAAAAACACGTAAAAAGAATTGCAAAGTGACTACAAGCAAACAACTAAACAAGACAATAAGGAAATAAATAAGCAAGCAATTAACGCTAGCCTATTATCGCTATTACATATTACATCCATCGGGCATCAAAGTTCGCCACCAAAGGCAAATATAGGGAACAAAGCAAAGATATTACATACATCGCTGGCCAAAATTGGCCACCAAAGTGCAAATAAACGCTGCAAAGAAACAAAAGCATAACTGAAACAACGGAAGAGCTCAAGAAATGTGGTATACACCATGTCGGCAATAAGCTTAGCAAGCTTATTAGCTTTGTCCTGTTTGGCGCTAAAATCCTCCAACGCTTGTCATTGCACCGTAAAGTATGCATTTGAATCCTCCGGGGACTTCCGCAATTCTTTCGCTTCTTGTCACAACACACTGATCGATGTCTTTCAGCTTGTAGTTGAGACTCAAGAAACCGAACTGATTCGCATAAAGTGAGTTTGAATAGTTTGTGCAAGCGGTAGTGGCCAAGAATCTAACACTAAACCAAGACTGGACTTTGGGGTTGTCTCACTGTCTTCGAGATAGTCTTCCTTAGCTGTTTTATTAGCTTTGTTGGAGACCAACAAGGATGTGTCACTATCTAGAACCTTATCTGCATTACTTCCTTTACCATTGCTTAGTAAGGCACTCTTCCCCAATATTCTGTCAGCATTCTAAAAGAAGAAACAAGCAGACACATAACAGGTTTAGCATGTACTAGTATATGAAACTCATTTCGGTGAACCAGTTCATTAGTAAGGTGGACAAGATTAAACTACCAAGTCTTCTATTGCCAAGTACTAGTATATAAGAAAAGCATCAAACAAACATATATCTATGTCCTATGGTCACTTCATTGTCTTGCCAAATCAAAATAGAGACACGGTTCAAATCATATCAGTTCAAGACAAAGCAGCAGTGAAA
The DNA here is from genome assembly GCA_021605145.1 of Aegilops bicornis. Taxonomy (NCBI): domain Eukaryota; kingdom Viridiplantae; phylum Streptophyta; class Magnoliopsida; order Poales; family Poaceae; genus Aegilops; species Aegilops bicornis. Next base: position 248,677,195 of record CM038673.1, on the reverse strand, counting down.
GAATACAAAGCGTGGGAAACTACACGACATAACAAGATTTCAGATGGGTACCACGGGTCTACATGTACAACAACACTATTGGCTCTGTTGTGATACTAGTAATGTGCATGATATGAGAAGTCAATTGTATACACAATTGAGATTGAAATCAACAGAGCTATTGATAAGAGCAAGCTCAAGTTAAAGAAACATGCGTGAACATACCTCACTGTGCCATTGGAGTTTCGATTGGATCCTTCAATTTAAAAATAAGTTTGTATGAGTAAATACAAGAAGCGGTATGCACGATAGCAATCATAGTTAAAAAAGGCGCTACTTAAGCTGAAGCGCTTAAGCCGCCTAGTCTCTAGGCGTATGAAACGCATTCAAGCATAACTATGCTTAATCTGTGCATAATCAAGCGCATAAGCATGCACTTTGGTCAGTAAAGCACAAGGCGATGGCAAAACGCACAATTAACGCCTAGCGCTTTTTTGAACTATGATAGCAATGGAATATTAAATTAGAACAGTTGTTCTTCAGGTTTAGGCACTTGTTCTACATGAACAGAGTACAGTAAGACGCAAGAATATAGTACTTAAAAATAGAAAAGGAGCTCATAGACCTTACCACATTCTTGGTTTGGGACCAGTATAGAACAAGGCATTCCCAGTCATCGTCTAGTAAATGTGTCTCAGGAGAACATAAGTGAATTTGATGAGTTTCTTTGCCGGTGAAGTACGTTTTCTTCGTGTAATTCTGACATCGCCACCAAGCATTCTTGAAGATAGTAGATGTATTAGCACAGGTTACCTCATCCTGAGTTTCAAATCGGGTCCTTCTCTATAGAGAAAATGGGAAATTTTGTCAGTATTATAACCATCATGGAGGTAGGATGTATGGGACAAAGCAAAGCAATTGCCATGAATAACATTACTTACACATAACTCCTGGACAAACACCTCGTGAATCGCATTTTCCTTCATCTTCAAGATAATATTTCCAAGATGCGAAGATACGCATATTTATGATTTAACAATATCAAATGCGATAGATGCTAAACCACGACTAGCTGGTTGTGCTTCCTCCACGGGAATAGGCGTACTAACCGGTGGAGTTAGGGTTCGCTGGTAGTACCGCCCTTTGGGCACCGGAGCTTCCTTACTAACCGCTTCTTGTTTGGGAGCCTGGGGTGGAGATGGTCTTTGTGTCAATAGGAACTGGTTACTATCTGCTGGGGTTGGGGTTAGATTGGGTGAAGCTGGTTCTTCCGTCCATCGCAAAGAGGGGTACAATCATGAGAGTTTAAGTTATGTGTGGTAGGGCTAGTTCTCATGCATGTACAACCGGGTGCTATCTCCACCAAGAGGTAGCACTGCTTTTATTTGAAGACCGTGTTTTTTGTCCGCTAGATGTCGGCATCACCCGCTCCAATTCAAATGGGCTGATAAACAGAAACATAGTTGAATGTACAGACATTGTATGAGAGATAGATGCAATAGATAGTGTGGAAAAAAGAGGGCATGAAATAGTTGATATGTATATTGTTTAACTAAAACGGATAGCATGACATAATTTCACATATATGATGTCTATCTAAACTGGATAGCATAGCATAACATAATTCAAAGATATGATGAATAAATAAACAGGCTCACATGACATAATTCACCTACATGTTATCTAAGTAATCAGGATCGCATCATTTAATTCACATATGTGATTTATATGCTAAATAGAGGGCATTAGATATGGTGTCTGAACTAAGAACATGGTGTTGAATATTGTGTATATGATGTCTAAACTATGCAATGCAATACACCATATGCATGATATGAGCAGTATAACCGTGCCAAGTTAAAGCATACACCTCGGTGGGGGAATATGACTGGTCATCTGTCTCCGAATCCATCTCGAGGAGCTATCGATCCAACAAGAGATCTGCTTGACGGTGTAGCACCGTCTCATTCAAGGCCTTTGTTTTCACTCCAGATTTTTCAATCTCCCACCCAAAGGGCTGATTCATCGGAAGAGTAGTTTAATGTACAAACATTGTCGACAAATGGAAATGTAATGACGAAAAGGATGGGCAAGATATCATTCAAATATATGATGCTTGGTTAAACAGGATGGCATTGCACATTTCACGTCGCCGGGATCCCTGCTGCTTGTCACCTCCATTTCCACCTTGACGGCGTCGATCCTCCCTTTGGGCTCCCCCGGCGGGCCGTTTGCCCACAGCTTGGCCATGTAGTGCGGCAGTGGGGACGCCCCGCTCGATGCGTGATGACCGACACGGGCGATAGGGCGCGATGTCGAGCACGCCACGACCAAGAAAAATGCGGATCGTCCTCCTCCGTGATGGCACTTGCAACTGGAGCGCCTTATCTTCAGACCGGATCCCATGCACGGGCATGGGATGCACGGTGGCGATAGTGGAGAGACACCGGCGGTGGGGCCTTCGTAGTCAGCAGACGGGCATGGGGCATTTGCGGCGCGAGCGGACACACGCCCGGTGATCGGCGAGCTTGTTAAGTGACGTAGAGCCCACAACCTTCGTGCGGCACTCCACCCTCACCGAGGAGAGGACGGCGTCCATCGCTGTGTTCCGCACGCCGAAGCCACCGCCAAGACTTCGCACTTCGCATCGCCATTGGTTCCCGGGCGCCGACGCGATAGTCCGCGCAAGCCGTGTGCCTCCTTGCACTGCACAAATCAATCGAACAACACATCAATCAAGAAACATGCACCTTGCTCGATCAGCCAAACAGACGAGGTGTATTCGAACCTCATACACTGGAGGCTTCAAGGAGCAAAGGCACAAGGGGCAGTGGAGTAAGGTGTGGTCCATCGAGACCATAGAGAGCTCCATCGTCAGGTCCTGTTCCGTCTGCATGATCTCGCCCTCCTCATGCACAACCATCTCTCGCTTTATTAGGGCCGGGGCATTACAAAGCTTTACCGTCACATATTCATACTACTTCAAGGTGCATTAAATCAAACATGCAAGTATCAAAAGGAGAGTCACGCCATGCATGCATGCATTGTAATTAATGCATCGGTAAACGCAAATTATTGAAATATATCGAAAAGGTGCTTTTGATGTGTCGCACAACTCGTACAAGACCGAGAAGTTTGATTACTACAACGCCTTCTCGCCTTAACCGCACCTCGCCTTTGGTTGCATGATGTGGGCCACCGACCTGTTGGGCCCACCTGTCATGGACGCAAAGGCAGGAGCGATAAGTCAATGAAGTTGCAGGCCCTCCCTCGCCCATGAGCGTGGTGGCCGGGCAGGACTAGGAGAACTCTTCGCTTGCTACACGCCTCCCTCCCATACGCTGTGGACATGCAGCAGTTCAATCAAGGCCGATGGCTGGCGAAGCATCTTGTAGTACTCCTCCACCGCAGTAGTACTCCATCATTGTTCGACTTCCCAAGAGGCGAAGAGCCAAGCGCAGCCCAGACGCTCGTGTGGCAGTTTCATGTGTAGAGTAGTCTATGATAGCGTGTATCGTGCATGTAAGCTTAAAATCGTTGGGGTCGGCTCCATGCTATAATTTTTTTGATTAAAATAATCTTCTGACCCTACCTGTCATCCTGGTGATTCTAGTTTGCACGCTCATCTGGTCAAGACAGGAATATATATTTTAATTTGTGGTGGGGTAAATGTTAGAGGTTGCAGCAAATGGAGTATTGTACATCGCGCTCTTTTCAAACCAAGTTTAGAGGCAACCATGTGGGGCCAGTGCTATAACGTGTCGCGTCAACTCGTACAACGAGGAGAAGCTTGATTTTACTACTACACACCTTCTCCCTTGCCCATCCGCGCGGTTGCTCGCAGACGAGGACAGGCTTTTGCTTATAGTACTACAACAAGCTATCCCTCCCACTCGCGGTGGACGGACATGCAGCAGTGGATTCGATACTATAGAAGCAGTAGTAGTAATCACATTGTTCGTCTTCTCGAAGAGGCGAAGAGCTAAGTGCAACCCGAACGTGGCAGTTGTGAACCTTGGAGCACGCATATAACCAGGCTCTTGCATGAGACAAAATTGCTATGTGAGCCCACTATTGTAGTACTCCTCCGGCCGAATACTTGTCATCAAAATGAATAAAAGGGGATGTATCTAGATGTATATTAGTTCTAGATACATCTTTTTATCCATTTTGATGACAAGTATTTTCGGACGGAGGGAGTACTTGCTAGTATAGCCCTGTAAACCAGAAAGGAGTATTTGCCTTTCTAGAGATTTCAACAAGTGACTAGACTACACCGAGACGGAGTAAATATGGAGCAAAATGAGTGAATCTACACCATAAATAAATACGTAGTTCTCTCTGCTTTCCTCTTGGCCTTGGTCGCGGTGCACAATATTGAGTATACTAGTACTATCATCTTGAAATTTACGAAGTCACCATAGGCACCTCGTCGTCGACGGGAACGTCTCCTGACACGCGATAGACGCGAGCAGCAGTCACCTCCATAGGTGCTTGAATGCCAAGGAGGGAGAGGGTAGCGGTTCCCGAGACGTTGAACGGTCAATGATGCATCCTCAAATTACTCTACATGCAGAGGGAATTAATTGAAGAAGCAGAATAGAGCCAGGACGATGTGAATGCAACCGAGTTTGGATTCTCATATAAAGGCGCCCCACCACTCCAATCCATCTACTCCTTAGTCTCTGCGCAACACTGCTCACTCCAATCCAAGACCAAGTGACCAGAAGCCAGAAGCACCTGGGGAGGCGATAGTCGCGAGCGGCAGTCGGCTGTGCCAAATCATCCAAGGCGCCGGCCTGCGGCTCCGCACCGTGCAGCGTTTTCAGACAGTGCTGGCGTCTGCCGGCATCGTAGCCCTCGCCGACGCCGGCTTCGCCTTTCGCATGGACGACATGATGGTCAACTCCATCCGCAAGTTCGCCGCTGTCAAGAAGCGTGTAGCGAAAGTTCCTACTAGTCCTACCAGCCACCACGCTCATGCGTGAGGGAGGGATGCAGCTTCATTGACTTCATCGTTCCTTCCTTTATGCCTATGATAGGTGGGCCCAATAGGTGGTTAGCCCAATTGTCATGCAGCCAAAGGCAGGTGCGATTAAGGCACCGAGCTCACCCACGAGGGAGAGGGCGTTGTAGTAATCAAACTTCTCGGTCTTGTACGAGTTGACGCGACACATCAAAGAATCGGATTTCGATATAAGTCTTTTTACACATTTCAAATGGACTACTACATCCGGATGTATGTAGACATATTTTGCTTCATATGTAGTCACTTGTTGCAATCTCTAAAAAGACTTATATTTGGAAACGGAGGGAGTACAACGCATGCATGCATGCCGTGACTTCCATTTTGATACTTGCATGTGTTGATTTGATGCACCTTGCCAAATTTTGACTATATAACCAAATTTTCTTTCATGTCACAAAAAATTACGGGGCTATTTGGATTGTGACTATGTTTGTCTTATGTTGCCACATTATTTTTCCCACACTTGCCACACTTGCCTAACTTGAGTTGCTCAAATTGTTAGACACACTTTGGCTTTGCCTAAGGGAATCTTGCCACACTTTTTGTGTCTATGACATGTGGGGTTCACTGCCAATAAAAAAATTCTTATCTTAGGTGTGGCTAATAAAAAGACTTATATTTAGGAACGGAGGGAGTAGAAAATATAAATAATAATGCATGTTGGGGCAACCCACGTTTCCGATAATTTTAGCCGTGGGCTTGTTCACAGTTTTTACGAGGGGGTGGTTGTTCATTTAATGGAGGGACTTGTACCAGACTTGAACGATACAAAGTGCGACCTGGCACATCGTATCAACACTTGGAACAAGCGGGTAGCTATCTCAAAAAACAACCAACAACTAAAAAAACGGCGACCTGGCACGTAGTAAACAATTTTAAATGATTGTTTTGATGGAGTGAAAAAGGAAAACTACCCCGCTACGTATACATAGGCCGGAGCCTCCGCGCTTGCTTGCTAGGGTTGCTCTATTCACACACTCTCATCCTCTCCAGATCTAAACAAGATAGGGGTGGTAACACTGTCTTTCTCCCTTCAAAAATCACCGTCTTTCTATCCTCACCGCTAGTTACAGATCCGGACGTATCCCCCTCCGCCGGTGAAGGGGAGGAGGGGCAGCGTTTTAGGCCATCGTTGACAACGAGGGAGGAGACCCACTGCCGGCTGCACCGTTATCTCTGGCCGAGCGCCGGCGCGGGAGGTCCTCTGATCCCTTCGTCGTTTGCCCTAGTGTGGGCGGATCCGGCCTCCCGCCGCCCACCTATCCACATCCTTATGACCTTCAGGTATATCTTCCTTCGAAACCGCCTTAGCTCTACTTCCCCAGCTCACTACATCGCTGCATGTGCATCATTTTCTACCTCTCAGCCCCTCTCGATCGGATGGTCCAACGTCACCTATTTTTTCTTCTTCTATTGTTAGAGGTAAAGCTACTTCATGGAGTCGATTCTTGTACTTGGTTCAAACAAGAAATAACGGGGGGGTGGGGGAATTTAGTACGTAGTACATCGGACTTGGTACAAACAGGAAGGAAAGGGGGTGAAAGTAGTACAGACTGGTTATCCAACCGGGCTCTTGGTTGAAAAAGGGAAATATAGGGGTAACGCTGTATACACCGGGTATGACCAGGACTAGATTTGCTATCCACACATAGGAGTAGGTGGCTAGAGTGAACAAAATGGGACCAACCCAGATATGTTTCTTGGATGTTTGTTTCTAGGCAACAAACTATGAATCACCACTTTATGCCCCTCATTTACGTACATGGTGCCGGATCATTTGGTGCACCCACCGTCCCATGCCCTTATAACAAATATTTAGATGTTCTTAATCTAATGCCCCTGGTAAAAATGAAGCCATGCCACTATTATAAGCCATGACAAGTTTAGCCAAATGTTTTTGCCTGTAATTGTTTGAGACTCTGACTGTTTCCTCTGTAGCTTTTTGTGCAAACAGGGATATCCATTTCACCTGGTTGTTGTTGTGACCTTTTGGTGCACTTCACAAAACTCTTAAAAGAAGTGACTTTTGTCTTGTTTAACCGAATGTTAGAATGGAATAGTTGGTTCATTTCGATTGGAATCGCACAAAGGGAGATCTGTGTTCCAATCCTCATCATCCATATTGGCACCATAACCTTCCTTTAGGTAAGAATGATATTTAATGCATGTGTTCATCTCTATTTTATGACCGCCATGAGAAAATAATGCTATTTTTTACTAGTACGCTTGTACTCCCTCACTGACAAAACCAATTCTGAAATAGAAGGCCAATCATGTACTTGGTTTCACCAATCAAGAGGAGAATGAGAAACAGAGCATGAAGAGGAAGACGAAGAAGAGTAAACAAAGTGCTAAGGTGATCTTGTTGAAGCGAGAGGCCTCGGTCAAGGCCATTCAAGGGCTCCCGACAACGACTACCTTACATGTGAGACGCATCCTCCGTGGAGCCCTTCCACTTCGTTGTATCACTTAATTAATTAGTATTACTTAAGTACCACTATTTTATTGCTGCCTAATTTTCCTTCGGAGTTAAACAAATCTTTAGTAGCACCCTATGCTGAATCATGTACGTGTGTATGTTTGTCTATGGAGGTGAATCATGTGGTGGTGTAGGGAGGGAATGCTAACTTTACCCATTAAGATAATGAGGGTGCTTCTATTTGTTAGTGTATGTTTTATCAACTAGTCCCATTATTACAGTAATCTCACTCTCTCAATATATGTGCCAACATGGATGCTCGATTTTGGTGGAACCGCACAAAAACTTTGGGTGCTTCATTGCCTCGACAGCTTCCTTCCTTTCCTATTAGTCGCTAATCTCGGCTTGCATTCTTCCTTTGCTGTCAGTCGCTTGGCTTATCTCGGCTTCTAGTCAAAGGAAATAGTAATTGATATGCTACCTCACACAGGTTGGTACTGGTATTCATCCCGATTATTCTGCTTTTCATGTGTATTGGTAATTTGGTATTGTGCTACCGCTTGCCGATTTTATAAAGGAGTAACTTGGAGCCCGAACTCGCATGCAAATCATTACATCGGGTGATTTCAGAGAACTGCACAAAAAGATCAGATGGACAGGTACTTATCTTTGCTGCTATGTACTCCAAAGTTCACTCAAACAAGCATCGATGTTGACAAGAAGAAGTGCCTATATTCATTCGAGTATCAATCAAGGCCAACCAATTGTCAAACTCCAAGTATTAGGAGAGTGAACGCCAAAAATATTGCTTGGCGCATAGCCCAGAAAAACGCAGTCCAGTCTTTGGTCCCAACTTGTGCCTTTTGGTTATCGGCACATATGGTAGCGAATTGTATGGCATGGAGTCTAAAGATTCCAGACAAGTTGGTTGACGCATATATTCATCTGGCACTTAATCAGTCTGCACGCCAGGGATTCTCCATTTCAGTTGAACCGCACAAAAAATTTGGGTGGTTCATTTTCTCAACCGGCTCCTTTCTCGCCTGCGCAATGTAGAATTTTTGGCGAGCTACAGGACCAAGATGAGCCAAGAACTAGTTGGATGAAATTAGTGGCCAAGTTGCTCAAACCTCCCTCGACGAGGCCACTACTTGAGGATAAACCTACAAGCAAAGTTCAGATTGTCTCATGCTGTTCTCTTATGTACTCGAAAGTTTACTCGTACAAGCATTAATTTTAGAAACAAGTACCTCCGATTGAACACCATTTACAGTCCCCACTTGCCTAGGTAATTAAAGTTCGTCCATGGATCATATTGGCTGTGATCTCAATCATTTGGATGCATAAACATACTGAACATGTGTATATCTGAATCTTTTTGTGGATTATCTATGAATATTGTTGTGTGATCTATCAATCATTTGGATCCATAGACATGCTGAACTTGTGTATATATGAATCTTTTGAGTTGTTGATAGTGAATGTTGGCTATGAATATGAATGTGTCCTGTGAACTTGAGTTTGATATGAATGTTTACCTTTTCTGTTGTGCTTGTGTGTGAACTTGTTAGTATGCCTACTGTGGGGTATGTGACGTGTGGGTGTCAACGACACACCTTCTCCCCGAGAAGAATTGCACCTGATTTGTTAGGGTAGCAACAGCGCATCAGCTCTTTTTAATCTTTTTGCTCTGTCTTGCCCCCTCCCCCGCTCAACCCCTGCCGTAATGTTTTCGGCCTCAAAACAAACATAGTACTGCGTTGTTTTTGGGGCTTGTGGAAAAATCGAGTGCTGGTTTCAGAGGTTGGCCCGCCCAAAGAAATGGGCTGATGGTCCACCACGGACCGGGAGGCTAAAAATACAAGTTGTATGGTGCAGAGGCAAGTAAAAAAACCATCGAGAGCCATCCCACTAAAGAAAAAAAATTGCTCCTAATGTGCTTCTTCAGTCATGCCGCCGACCCCCTCTTTAATCCAGTTCGCTCGGGGATCTGGTATCATTTTTTTTCCAGAGGGTGAACAAGTATCAGCTAGGCCTAGGTTTTGTATTTTAACATGTGAGCTCAATTTACATAATGGTGACAAAGGTATTCAACTTATTTTTGAGGTCCATACCGGCCTATGGGCTTTTTCTTAAAGATCGGCAGCCCAATGAATTTTTTTAACCAAATTATATATATTTATATTATTACTATTATCGTATATTTTATAGAGACTTATATATACATTATAAAAACATCCCACGTGTTATTAACTTATAAAAGTAGATGTTTAATGAAGTTGGCAAGGAAAATCCTGGTTGTTTTTGACTCACAAGCAAGGAAAATCCTGTGATTATGCATAAAAAGCTTGCGAAGATTTTAAGGACCAATTTAATAATAACGCTCATTTTTATTTTGAGCAATAACTCGCTAATTTGTTAATTATGTATATAAAAAATGTGCCTCTCCGGTTTATTTTTTATATTAATTGCTCCTTCTAACATAACATTATATATATAACGAGCCCAACTAATTCGTGTATTTGAAGGAAGTGCAAATGGGCTCAGATTTCTTAGATAATATAAATGGACCGCATTGACGCGAAATTATTTGTTCACCCAGCCCAGCAAATGGACTGTACATTCTAGAAAACATGGGTTAAATATATGCCACATTTTTGCAGGCTGACATGTGGGCCAATAGGTCGGCTCACGCAGGCGTTGTCAACTTGGTCGGCATGCACCTTCAATCTCTCATCTTCTTCCTCCAGCGTCGCCGGGACCGCCTGGTCCGGCCTCCGGCGGCTAGCGGCTCTGCTTAGCACACACCTCTGCGAAGCGCTACCCCACTGCCGGCCAGGCTATCCCTCCACCCCTCCACACCTCTTGTTATTCTCCAACGACTGCAGCCCCACGCCGCACCTGAACCAGTTATAACCCTTCTCCTCCACTCAATCTGCGACTCCACTGCCACGTCTTCCCATCTCCGAGTCGTTCCCGTCCGGGGTCTTGCTGTCATCCACCACCTTGCTGCGCTCGGTTCGGCATGGTCAACAAACGAGAGTCATCGGAAGACGACTGTACGTGGAGAGCCTGACGGCTGGGACCCACGAGGTCCATGGTCGCACGCAAGGAAAGTTCCTCCTTATTAAGCTGAAAAAAATGTTTCCTCCACCGGACAAATTTGGGACCCACCGGCTGTATCTTCGCAGGGAAGGAAGTGCCTCCTTGTTATGCGAAAAAAATTATTCCTCCCGTTGACAGCTGGGACCCGTCAGATTTGGTGGCTGACTTGTGGGCCTACTAAGCGGACATGTACGCAGGGCTTTGTCAACTTAATCAACAAATGATTCTAGCAGCTGGACCGTTGGATGTTAATCCAACAGCCGTGCTCCTTCTTGAACCTCTGTTCTTGCTCCTGTCTCTCATGGGCGGCACCGCGGCTGTGCTACCGCGCACCCGAACCAGTCAAGTTTCGCACTCCTCTCCATCTGCGAATCCACTGCCCCGTCTTCCCCATCTCCGGGTCGTTCCAGTCTAGGGCCTCGCCATCGTCCACCGGCCTTTGCTGCGCTCGGCACGGTGTGGTCAACGTGGTCAACAACCGAGAGTCATCGGAAGATGACTGTACGTGAGAGAGGCGGCGGTGCGGACGCACCACGCCCATGGATGCATGCATGCAACGGAACACGGTGTGGTCAACATGGTCAAGCGACTTCCATCGGAAGTGTCTTTGTCACGCGGAGAGGCTGACATACCGGGTCCACGGCCGCAGCAAGGAAGTGCCTCCTTATTACGCGGAAAACAATGATTCCTCCACCTAACAGCAGGGACCCATCGGACGGGCCACCGTATTTTGCGAAAAAATGTTTTCCCCCTGACTGCTGGGACCCACCGGACGGGTCTCCGTATTTCGCGAAAAAAACGTTCCCCCGGCTGTCAGCTCGGACCCACCGGAAGTGCCTCCTTATTATGCAAAAAAATGAATACTCCCCTGCTAGCTGGGACCCACCTTGGTGGGAGACTGACTTGTGGGCCTACAAAATTGACGGGGCCGGAGGGCGTTGTCAACTTAGTCAATATGAACGATTCTAGCTCCAGTGACCGTACGATGTCCATCCAACGGCCGTAGTGCTTCTTCAACCTCTGGTCTTCTTACTCCAGCCGCCCAAACCAGCGCCGGTCGTGCCGCATGCTCCTGCCTCTCGTGGCCGGCTGTGATGCCGTGGAGGCCTCACCACCCCCTACCACTCCCACCGCTGGCCCGGTCATCCCTCTACTCACCCACACCCCTTGTTATTCTCACGGTGTGGCGGCCTCACACCGCAGCCGAGACGATGAACCTCGTATCTCTCTGTGGGCTTCCACTATCAAGCGTTTTCCCATGTTCAAGGCCGTCCCTTCCTAGGCCTCTCACCGCCGTCCACCGCCTCGATGTTTCTCGGCCGGCGTGGTCAACGTGGTCAAGGAACGTTATCCATCGGAACAATACTGTACGTGGAGAGGCTGACAGCTGGGTCCACGGCGGCCGCAAGGAAGTGCCTCCTTATTATGCACAAAATAATTATTCCTCCACCAGATAGCAGGGACCCACCGCACGGGCCACCGTATTTTGCGAAAAAAATGTTTCCCCCTGACTGCGGGGCCCCACTAGCTACATCTTCACACTCAAGGAAGTGCCTGATAGTCGGGACCCACCTAGTCAAAGCGTACGTAGCATTGTCATTCTGGTCGCGAACGTGTACATACTGGTCGATGTAGAGGCGCGCACGTGTCGTAGTAGAGGCACACACGTAGCATGTACACATATGTACAACGGCCAGGGTGCAAGAAAGTAACACGACCACGCATTACATACGGCTGGGTCTCGAACGCCTTCTGCTGCACGTACGTCTGTGTGGCTTGTGTACATGGCTGGGTCAGATCGGAGAAACAGCGTCGTCGACGTGTTCATGGGGAGCCAACCGGCTGGGTTGGAATGGAATGCGTCGTCGTGTTGAAAGCACAAGTGCTCCCTGGGTGATTTTGGTAATTAATTTCAACATATCTCTTGTTGGACTAATGCTTCTACCTAGTATGTTTCAGATAAGTTCAACAATGGAGTGGCATGGACTAGAGGATGTGGAACCCCTTCAAGATGCTTTGAGGGACAAAGGATTGGCTCAAGCTCAAAGCTCGGGGACTCTACAATTTCTATTTTAGTGATCCAAGATCACATTGAGTCCATAGGAAAGCCAATACTATTAAGAGGGGATGGGGTGTTGCTTAATGGCTTGCTTGCTCAAAGTGCTTAGTGATATGCTCCAAAGCCCTCAACCACTTTCTCACATCCACATATGTCCCAAACCAAAAGTCAAACTCGGCCCCACCGAAACTTTCTATCCAGGCGCCACCAAGTTCTCTTGACATAGCCACCGCTGCGTAAACCCTAATCAACTTGGTCTCACCGATGGGATCTCGGTCTCCCATCGAGATGGGCTTCCAAACTCTCTCTGCCCTATTGCAATAATTTCGGGTCCCACCGAGGTATGCAATCGGTCCCACGAGTTTGCTTGGCCAACTCTCTGTTTCGCTTATTACCCAAATCGGTCCCACCGAGTTTGTGTAATCGGTCAAACCGAGTTGAGGCTTTACCCTAACCCTAGCACATCGGTCCTACCGAGTTGATCATATCGGTCCCACCGAAATGCCTAACGGTCACATTATGAACTAAATCGGTCTGACCGAGTTCTCTGAATCGGTCCCACCGAGTTTGGTAAATTGTGTGTAACGGTTAAATTTTGTGTGGAGGCTATATATACCCCTCCACCCACTCTTCATTCGTGGAGAGAGCCATCAGAACATGCCTACACTTCCAACATACATTTTCTGAGAGAGAACCACCTACACTTGTGTTGAGGTCAAGATATTCCATTCCAACCACATAAATCTTGATCTCTAGCCTTCCCCAAGTTGCTTTCCACTCAAATCTTCTTTCCACCAAATCCAAATCCTGTGAGAGAGAGTTGAGTGTTGGGGAGACTATCATTTGAAGCACAAGAGCAAGGAGTTCATCATCAACACACCATCTATTACCTTTTGGAGAGTGGTGTCTCCTAGATAGGTTAGGTGTCACTTGGGAGCCTCCGTCAAGATTGTGGAGTTGAACCAAGGAGTTTGTAAGGGCAAGGAGATCGCCTACTTCGAGAAGATCTACCCGAGTGAGGCAATTCCTTCGTGGGCGACGGCCATGGTGGGATAGACAAGGTTGCTTCTTCGTGGACCCTTCGTGGGTGGAGCCCTCCATGGACTCGCGCAACCGTTAGCCTTCGTGGGTTGAAGTCTCCATCAACATGGATTTACGATAGCACCACCTATCGGAGCCACGGATAAAAATCTCCGTGTCTCCAAATTGCGTTTGTACACTCCAATCCCATCCCTTTACATTCTTGCAACTTGCATGCTTTACTTTCCGCTGCTCATATACTCTTGTCATGCTTGCTTGATATGTATTCTGAATGTAAAAACGTGTGCCAAAACTCCACTTCAACTTAAGGAAATTAAAAACTGCAACTTTTCTTACTTAGAGTCTATTCACCCCCCTCTAGACACCTCTTCTCGATCCTTTCAATTGGTATCAGAGCGTTGGTCTCAGAGTGTTGGTCTCCATTGCTTTGGTTTAATCACCATTGGAGTAAGCTGGATGAGTCTACGTTGGGGATTCTTAGACGTAGAGTGCCTATTCTTGATGGAGAATACTTTCATGAGTGGAAAAATGAGATGCTTGAGATTTTCAATGAATATCATTTGAACAAGTACATTACTAGCCCTTGTGCACCTCATGTTGATTCTTTGCATCCTGCCCTTGATGAGTCTATTGACATGATCCGCAACCTTAGAACTGTTAATCTTATCACTAGATGCTTGCCTAGAAACTTTATTGAATGTTTGCCTACTCTTGACTGTGCCTACACTATATGGAGATTTCTTGAGGAAAGATTTCCAAACTATTCCTTGCAAAACTTAGATGAAATTCTTCATAAGTCTATTGCCTTGAGTAAGATGAATTCTAGTGATCCTATTTTTGGTGATTATCTATTTGAGCTTACCAATCTCATGCGTGCCAATGGATTTGTTGGAATCATTAGCAATATCATATCCGAAGCTATTAGAATTCATAAA